>JANIPM010000233.1:18632915-18653583 GCA_027478405.1 Erythroxylum cassinoides
CCACTACAATCAAACACATTTCTTTTATCGAGATATTACAGTTTTTCTATTCCGTCTATCACAACCAAACACTTTATTATCTTTAATTTTTTTTCTATTTCGTCTCCAAATTTTTGTCTTATTCCGTCGAATACATATCGGAGACAGTAACTAAATGCAGTGATATCAGTTAAGATTAATCAAGTACGAAATGACTGAAATACCCCTTATGAAGACTGAATATTTCCATCCCATAGCCACAGGGATGCACCACTGAATCCTCCTCCTCCTCCTCAACCTTTCCAGTCCAGAAAAGATCTGTTGTTTTTGTATCGACGGAACGGCAAGTGGGTTTTCTTGTTACCGATTCGGCTCTCACGCGCAGAAGACTCGCGTGAGATCCCATTACGGTCTGTCAGATTTGTCTCCAAGCACTCACCTTCGCATAATCCATCAATTCAATAGCAAGGTAAACGCTTGAAGCTAATCCATTTTTCACTCCGCCGATTTGTTTCTTTTTCACGGATTCGCGATCTCCATTTCTTTTATTTTTTCTAATTGATTGGGATATATGATAAAGATCTTAAATTCGAAGAGCAAGTTAAGCTTGCATTGCACTTCTGTTACTTAAGATTACATATCTTTCTTTAATTACTATATATTTTAATTTCTCAAATTTTGTTTTAGTGTCTATTTCTGTGGTGTGGACAGTTATAGGGGTCTTGTTTCGATGTTGCTTACGTTGTTTAGTTCTTGTCTGTCAACATATGGTGGGAATTGATGACGGAGTGATTTTGCAGAGATGTCGGTAGATGATGCTGGTGAAATGCCAGTGGATTCTACTGAAGGCTCTAATGTAGAGCCTGAGAAGAAGTTGTCTGATGTGCATATCCAGAGCAATGGGAATGTTGCTGAGGGAAATGGGTCTGCTCTGCCAGCAGAGAATTCACATGAGGAGCTTGTGCAGATGGTTATTGAGTTGAAGTTTCAAAATGAGTTCTTGATGTCTCAGTTTAAGGGATTCAAGAGTTTACAAGTAGAGAGTGACGAATCACTGCAGAAAGTGGAAGTTGGAGATGAGAGAACTGGGGAATCTGCTGATGTGAAACAGCTTCATGAGACAATTGAGGCTTTGAATAAGGAACTTATGGTAGAAAAGCAAACAAGAGGAGCTGCAGAGGAGGCTATGAAGCATCTTCGTGAGGTGTACTTTGAGGCAGATGCAAAGGCTCAAGAGCTCACTACGAAGCTTGCTGAAGGTTTGATTTTGTCCGTTTATTGTTCATTATTGTAGAAAATCTATTTCAATCAAGCTTGATCTGGTTGTGGTTGTTGGAAAAGGTAGTGAACGTGTTCCAAATTTAAAATGTTGACTTCCATTTGCATCAATTTCAGACTTCTGCAACTTGTTAATTTGGCCTTGAGTTATTTCTGCATATGAAACCCAAGTAAAGAACGAAGCTAATTTCGTATGCACATTTACATAATGGGAAGAACTGATCTGTTAGCAATCTTAGTCTGAATACATAGCATGGTCTCTTTGAGTAGCTCAACGGAAGTTGGACCAAGAAATTAAAGAGCGTGAAGAGAAGTACTCTGAACTAGATACCAAATTTCAAAGGCTTCACAAGCGGGCAAAGCAACGTATTCAAGATGTTCAAAAGGTAAAGTCATGACTTTAAATCTTTTGTTTTGGCTTACTTTTTTCCATACTGTCATTTGCTTTCTACAGTTTATGTTCTTATGGTTCACATTTAGAGAAGACCATACTCAAAGCATAATAACTTTCAAGTGTATTTGCTTTTGAATTTTGCACTTTCTTTAAAAAAGTTGGAAAGAACATTTCATGTGGTTCAGAAATAGAACTCAGGTGTTATTTGGAGGTTGTTTCAGGAAAAGGAGGATCTTGAAGCACAGTTTCGTGAGGTTAATGAAGCTGCTGAACGAGCATCATCTCGACAATCAGCTCTGCAGCAAGAACTAGAACGGACCAGGCAACAAGCAAATGAAGCTTTGAAAGCAATGGATGCTGAGAGGCAGCAACTAAGAAGTGCAAATAATAAGTAAAATCTCTGAACACGTGATTGTGCTTTCTGTGATTGATGTCAAAGTTCCTTTTTGAATTCTTGTTTCTGATCTGTTTTTAAAATAATAAAATTGACTACCTTGCAGACTCCGTGATAATATTGAGGAACTGCGACGATCATTGCAACCAAATGAAAATGCTCTTGAGGCATTACAGCTAACAGTTTTGGAGAAAGAACAGGTGGAGAATGACTTCTCTATGTTACAGAACTTATCTGAACCTTGCCTCTTGATTTTGACTTAGTTAACTATAAGTGTATATTTAGACCATTTTCCTTTTACGTATACCTATACATACATATCTTTTGTATTTCTTCGAAATATCTGCTGAAGATGCTTTAATTTAGTTGTTGGAAGACATGCGAGGGTTACTAGAATCTGCGGAGGAGAAAAGGCAAGCTTCAATAGCAGAGCTTGCTGCTAAACATCAAAAGGTAACTTGTCTCACATGCACTGGATTTTCATTTGTTTTCTATTTACGATGGGCTTTTGTTCTTCTTTTTCCATTTTCGCTTTGTAGCTTGCATTAATGTCTTTCCTGTTTCTGTTTTTCCAATAGAGCATAGAGAATTTGGAAAACCAACTTGCTGATGTTATAGCAGATAGGAGTAAGGCTGGGGAAACCATATCTTCTCTTCAGGTGGGACTTACAATTTATATGGTTCCTTAAACATAAAATTTGTCGTAAGATAAATAACATTCTTGTTTAATATTGTTCTGTTGATGTCATTGAATTACTGATTTAAGGTAGAGAATGCTCAATGTAGGAGAAGATCTCCAACATGAAACTTTATTAAATGGTGAAATTTTTTAGGCTCTACTTGCTGAGAAAGAATCTAAGCTCACAGAGATGGATGCAGCTTCAAGTGGTGAAGCAGCACGACTTAAAGCTGCTTTTGAGAGTCTTAAAGGAGAACTAGCTCACCAGAAGCATGAGCATGTAAGGACTGAACATTTCGAAAGGCATTTCAGGACAAAAAATGATGAATACCTATTCCTGAGTTCTGTTTCCCATCATTGATGCAAACTTTTCTATTTACTTGTCTGTCTCATCTGCATGATTTTCTATTAAATATCCTTGGCAACTAATTTTCTTTATTATTTATAATAGTTATTTTATAAACAGATGCTTCTGTTTCATCTGCATGATTTTCTGTTGACTATCCTTGGTACCTAATTTTCTTTATTATTTATATTAGTTATTTTATAAACAGATGCTTTGGGTTCCAATTCCGTGAGTTGTGCTTTCAGGAAAAGGAAAAGGAAAGCTGGGAAGCTGCCTCTCAGGCATTTAAAATGAAACTGGAAATTGCTGAAAGTAACTGCATACGAGCCGAAATTGAAGCAGCTAAAATGAGAAGTACTTAGACATTCTTGAGTGAATGTATTGAAATTTTGTCATTGATTGAGTGGTAGTCATCATTTTATTATTGTGCAGGCCAATTGGAATTAGAAGCATCTATTCGAAAGGATATACTCAGTAAAAAAGAAGCTGAACTATCAACAGCGAAAGAGGAGGTGCAAACTAGTTTCTAACATAATTTCTTGTAGAGATTGTGTTAATAGCAGCTTTTACTGTTGGATATAATCAGGTCTTTTATTTTGAAACTGATACTTACTGGTTTATGATACTCAGTGGTGACTGGTAATGCTTCCAATCAGGAAGAGTTGCATCATAACGGTAGATTTTTGCTTTAATAATATCTCCATCAATCTGTGTTGCAGATCAATCGCCTTGAAAGTGAATTTTCTTCCTATAAAGTTCGCGCTCATGCACTTCTCCAGAGAAAGGATGCTGACCTAGCAGCAGCTAAGGACTCTGATCAACTTAAAGCTTTAGAGGAGGCTCTAAAGGTACAGTCTTAGTATAAGCATATTATTCTTTAAGGATTAGTTTAATCTGTCTTACATGAAATATTTCTTTGCTAATGATTAATATTATACCCCAGGAAGCTGAAAATGAAATATCATTGGCATCTGCAGAACGGGATAAGGCTTTGCAAGATCTTAAGGATGCATTATCCAATCATGATAAAGAAGTAGCTGAGAGGTAACCAGAAATCCTTTAATAAAGGTTAATTGAATGAAATCCAATGTCTTGATGGACAAACAATATTTGGTTTCAACTAGCAGATAATTTTTTGTCAGTTATCCAAATGCATAGCTTCAACACCCTAAGTTAAAAACTAGAAGTTGAAATATAAATCTGGATGAAAATAAAGCTGACATTTATGCATTCTAATTTCTACATTGACCACACTGCTCGATTGCTCATGGCTTGGTAACTATGATTTGACGCCATAGTGCTCTTTATAGTGCAATTATTTAGATTTATGAAGTTCAACCCCATAGGTCTAAAACATGCATATGTGCTGCCATTCAGTATATGTTTGTTATGGTAAAACTTCCCAATGTTTTATCTATTTCAGGGATGCTGCTCTTAACAATGCTAAGCAACTGATCAAGAGCATAGAAATAAAACTCGATTCTGCTAATGCTCGCCACCAATCAGAAAAAGAAACATGGGAGATAAATCTTCAAAATTTGGAGGAAACATGGCGATGTATCATGCTGATTTAACTTGTTTTAAAAAGTTTCTTCTTACCTTTTCTCTTTCTTGCCCTAAAAGATGCATGGGATTGAGTTATAACTGAAATTCCTCGGAATAAATTTTGTAGTGAGATGTGAAGCACTGAAGGCTGAAAATGAAGTGTCCTCTGGACAAGATATACAAAGAGAGCTAGACGCACTAAAACTACAGTTTAAAAAACTCAAAGTACCATCCAGTTTTTCTCTGTTACTTTTCCTTGAAAAGTTTTTTAAATTCTTTTACTTTATGTTGTTTAACTTGGTTTTCATTCTGTAGGAAGAGCATGATTCATTTCGCGATCTTGCTGATAGAATGATTGGGGAGAAAGATAATGAAATCTCCAAACTTCTTGATGACAATAAGAATCTTCGTCAGTCTCTCGAATCAAGAACACTTGTATGTTATCTTTCTTATGCTCAAGGCTTGGTACATTTGGTAATTATGAGTACTTAATGGTAGTCAAATTTTAGGCCAAGGCCTTTATTACATTACTTTTGTCCTAACATATAAATGTATAGGCAGATTGCAGACATTGAATTGAGTCAATATTTAGAAATTCATTATCAACTGGAAAAATCAAAATGATTATGTAACCATGTTATAATTCTCGCCATTGTTTCCTTTTTGTAATCCTTGGTCTAATCATGTGTCTCAGGTCAGTCACAATGATAACAAAGTGACAGGTGATAGTTTCTTTTGGGTACTGTTGCAAATAAATCATCATCTTTAGTCTTTGTTTTTTCTTAACCTTTTCTTTTATATGACTTCAGCCTTGCAAAGACCAGATGCCCCAAATAATATATCCTCTGCTGCAGAGCAGCAAATTCTGGTTTATTTCTTCCCAGAGCTATCTTATTACTTAATCTTGCCTTAATTTACTTCTTTTCATCTTCCCTTATATTACTTTTAGTGATGTTCGACAAAAACTTACTTGAGATTTGGACTATGATCAACTGAAAAAATTGCAGTAACCAATTAGCTTATTGTGCCCTTTCCATAAATTTCAGCTTCTGGCAAGGCAGCAAGCTCAAAGAGAGGAAGAGCTGGCGCAATCACAGCGGCATATTTTGGCACTTCAAGTATGTAATTCTAAGACAAGATTGTGGTTAATCCCATCGTATTGCTATTGCAGTCTCTTATTCTTCTTTGAATTTAGGAGGAAATTGAGGAACTTGAACGGGAAAATCGCCTCCACAGCCAACAGGTATTTCTGGACCTTTTTTTCCTACTTCCTACCTTAATTTTTTCTTGTACTGTGTTCCATAGATGCTGGTCTCATGAAGTTAGATACCTAATTAAAGACACTACTGTACCTCTCAGTGTAAAAAGATCAATGGATATCACCCAATTTCTTGGATTATATGAAGGAAATTGGTTCCTGGAGCCACATGAGAACTTTTTCGATTCTCATGAAAGCAAGCACTTCATTATTATTGAATGTTAAATGAGAAGGCTCAATTTAGTCATTGGCGATGGTCAGAAGGCAGGCTTTGGAATCCACATCAAGTTGATTTTGGTCCAATTGAATGATAGTCAGGACTTAATTATCCTTGGATTTATTATTGAAAAGTCAAGAATATTTCCTGGACGAGAAAATGTTTGTTTGGCATGATATACGACAATTAACAATGTATAAGTTTATTTTCCCGATTAAGAAAGTTTTGAATTCCATGACTGTAGGTGGCCATGTTGAAGACTGAAGTTCGCAACATGGAGAGGTCACAGAAGAGGGAGGGAGTAGACATGACTTATCTTAAAAATGTTGTCTTGAAGCTTCTTGAAACAGGTTACAACTTGACTGACTGCACACAGAATTATTATGGTGCAAAAATATTATTGGCATTGATTTCTCCTGGTAACTTTCTTGGAGCAGGTGAAGTGGAGGCTTTGCTGCCTGTTATTTCAATGCTTCTTCAGTTTAGTCCTGAAGAGGTGATTTTCTTATTCCAACCTTTTAAGATATGATGATGTTACATAAAATTTGAATTCTAGAACCTACTATTTTCTTCCTTGCCTTAACGATCTGTAGTAGGGTGATGACATTATGTAGATCACGCTAGCTGTGGTTAAATTTGAATTTTAGAGCCTGTTTTTAATGATCTGTAGTAGAAAAATGGGTTTTCCTTTAATAGCTTAGCCTCAAAAGTTGCCCATTTACTGATTGTTGTGTTGTTTAAAGTAGTTTTCAGTTTGTTATACTGTGATTGGGTAGAAAAAAATAAAAAATTGAAAAGTAATTAGATGTGTAAAAATTTGCATAATTGTAAAGGTCACCATTTAAAAGGTCATAGCTTAATCTTCATGAATCTTTCTGCTCTGGATGTTTCCTTGTCATTTCTTTTCATTCCTTTTAGTTTCCTAACCCAGATTGCATCTGCTGCAAACCAATTGTTGCATGACATTATAATTCCATGGACGTATGTAGTGGAATAGCCTAAGAGAACATTTGACCTACGTTTGGCATATAATTCTTTCGATATCAGCAATGTAACTCCGGAGATACTTGTAATGTAAATGTGCAAATGCAGGTACAGAAATGTCAAAATGCATACCGCGCAAATGATGTCCCATCTAGCCCGGCAAGTGAGACACCGGGATCTGCCCGGACCCTTTTCTCCAGATTTGCATTTTCATAAACTCCGAGCGAATGTCTTTAGAAACTTCTTTTTGTTGCAATTCTACAACCACCCTCCAGCTACAGTAGCCAATGGATTCAACCTCACAGCAGTCTTGTATTCTTTTTGTAACACTAGATCCCATCATCTCATCCTAAAAAGATTTACATCATCAAACATCTTCAGATATAGGTCAAGTATGCCAGACATCGGCAGAGGATATATAGGTATCATGTGTTTATGCTTTCGCTATGAGGGACAATTTCCTCACTTTCAAATATTTTCTTTTTGTTCTTGACGTATTTGTATAGCCTAGAAGCACATTTCAACTGATATAAAACGGATGTTAAAAGATTTGATATGTAAGTAAAATAGTGAGTTCATTACTCCTAAAAGCACCTTGTTTCCTCTCTCCACAATTGGTGGAGGCGCTATTTATCTAATTAGAGATCAAGTCGGTTAAATAAGCACTCATCAAGTGGTGCAAGTATTATGCCATGTTCTGACCAAGATAAATGGTTAACTTTCAAATGATATGGTAAACGCAAGTCTACGTCCGAAGTTCAATCTTGCTCATGCTAGCAATGACCCAACGCCCTATTGTTTTGTCACTACCCTGACGAAGTTATCTTCCCGGTCCAGCAGTTGATTACAACAAAATGATTCAAGCTCCCGAGAACATGGGAATAAAATCCTGTCCTCTAGCTGAAGAAGCAAAACTAAAATTTGCAAGAATATTGACAAAGAACACGTTCACGATTTTGTTTCCATTTTTTATTTTATTCTATAGGGCACGTTCGCAATTTGGTTTCTTTATCTTGTTTTAATGTATTGCTTGTAACCACAGCAATGACAATCACCCACAGGTCACCATCGTTTTTCTGGTTTTTCTGTGGGTGACAGTCAAAAGTTAGATTGCACAAAAGCCTAATACGTGATCAACCCTCGTACCATTGAAAATTCCAGGCCCTTCGCCAGATTTTATTAAAAAACTTTGACAATTGTTTCTCGAACAATTACAAAAAGTAAGAACTGAAAGCCCTGATGAAACCTCCCATCTTCAGCTGAGAAAGAAGAACTCGATAGCAATGATTTATTATATCATCCTTGGCGTATTGAATTTCTATCACAAAACTAGGCATATCACAAAGATATTGCCAACAAAATGCATTCAATACCTTCAATCAAAGATTTGAAATCAACAGAAACAGCATAAGATCTAGGTGTTACACTTCCTAACAATAATAATGCTAGTCTAGAATGCAAGATAGGATATTTGCAGTCCCCAAAAACTAGAATTTAAGTGTCGTCCAAAGCAATGGGTATGATTCAAGCATGCCTTGCCTGGAAATCCTTCATGAAAGCAACCAACTTCTCCACTCCAGCCAAAGGCATAGCATTGTAAATGCTTGCTCGCATGCCTCCCACTGATCTGTGACCCTTAAGGGCAACCATCTTCTCCTTAGCAGCTTCTTTGATGAACTCAGTTTCCAAATCAGACTTCTCAAGAGTAAAAGGCACATTCATCAACGACCTCACAGACTTTTCAACAGGACACCTGAAAAACCCGTTGCTCTCATCAATTGCATTGTAAAGCAAATCTGCTTTCTTCTTGTTCTTCTTCTCCACCTCCTCCAATCCACCCTGTGCCAAAAGATCCTCAAACACCAGTCCGCACATGTAAATGCAAAAGCAAGGAGGAGTATTATAAAGTGAGTTGTTATCTGCATGGATCTTGTAATCCAACATCACTGGAGTGATCCCTTGAGCATTCCCAATCAGATCTTTCCTGACAATCACAATTGTAACCCCAGATGGCCCCACATTTTTCTGAGCACCAGCGTAGATCAAACCAAACTTGGTAACATCCACAGGTTTTGAACAGAAATTGGAAGACATATCAGCTATCAGAAGTCCATTCTTTGGAGTAGGGTAGTCCTTAAACTCAACACCATGAATAGTCTCATTAGCACAAATATGCAGATACTTGGCATCGGGGCTCTGCTCCAAACCATGAAAAGATGGAATCTTTGTGTACTTCTCAGATTTCCCAGACCAAATCACCTTTGGCTTGCAGAATTTTTGCGCCTCCTTGAACGCCTTATCACCCCATGATCCAGTAACCAAATAATCAACAGAATCATCAGGTTCACAGAGATTCAAAGGGATCGCAGCGAACTGAGTGGTGGCGCCGCCCTGAAGAAACAGAACAGCGTAATCTTCAGGAATATTCAAAAGAGCCCTGAGATCAGATTCAGCCTTTTGAATAATTGAAAGAAACTCTTTTCCCCTGTGACTCATTTCCATGACACTCATGCCCGATCCGTGCCAATCATAGAGCTCTCGTTGGGCCTTTTTAATGACGTGAGCAGGTAAAGTAGCAGGACCCGCCGCAAAGTTGAAGATGCGATCGTCGGTGTCTGGAGTCTGAGCTTGGATTGGCGTCACTGGGGTTGTTGACGTTGCGGCGCATCTGATCGAAAAAGGTTTAATCTTGGCAGAGAAATGAGGGACGGCGGCGGTGTTGAAGATGGAGTTGGGTTTGCGATTAGGGTTTTGGAAGAGGATGGCGTTTGACGACGAAGCTAACTTTGTTGCCATTGTTGGAAATGGAGAGAGTGCGTTATACTTTTAGAGTTGAGAACGGGGCTGGTGTGTGAATGCAGAAGTTCTCAATAGATGTTATATATAGGAGGGATCTAAAGTTGGAAAATTGGAATTATGCGCTTCTGGTTGGTGTAGTTGGTGAAGGATGTAGACTGAGAAACGATGCCGTTTGCTTGGTCACACTTAATCTTCTCGTTTTTCACTTAATATTAATAAATATACTGGCAAAACAAGCTTTTTCAATGCTTTTGAGGTTATGGAGCAAGGAGCAAGTAGTGAATGCATTCTTATTGGACAGAAAAATTAATAACATTTGCCTCCAACAGTATTCAATTGCTGAAATGGTAAAATTGTGTTTTCCAACTAAAAGACAGGAAGCTGCGGAGGAGGCGGCTACAGGCTGAGTTTATTACGTCCAACTCACTCCACCAACCAAATAATGTAAAAGTTGCTGAGTATTTTTGTGTGCAACTCCACCAACCAAATCAATGTTAAAGTCAGTACTAGCTGTACCCATTTCCTGGCTCAGTTCAGTTGTTATCTAAAAGAAAACCTGCTGGTTCACATTTTGATGTGTGCCCAAACTTGGATGTGTTGAACTTTCTGTATACACCAGTGAGTTTCCCTGTTGCTGCCTTCTGATGAAACCCAACCATTAGCCTTGAACATTCTCTGCCACATTGCATATGAGTTTATCATCTTCTTTGTTCAAGGAACGAGACTTTTGACATAAAAGGAAATGAGAAGAAAACTCACAACAGTTGATCTTCTGAGTAGTTAGTATGCCACTCGCAGGTCCTACTCCACTGCTTGAAACCATATAGACTACACTGAGCAGTGTAAATTGCTGAAGCTGCCAATAAAGATGGAGGGTATCTGAGCATCTCATACTGCACGAGGGAAAGCTCAATCAAGAAGAAGGACATTTGCTCCAGCTGCATTTGTGTCAGTGTTTTCTTTTTCAGTACAAGATCCTATCTTCTTTAAAGGAGATTTGTTCAAATGCAGGGAGGATATTGGTGATGTTACCGACCTTTTTATCCGACTGAGCAGCCTTAAGAAACCTTTGCATGAATACGTATGGTGTTGGCAATGACATGTTAAATTGCAATGTATTAAGCATCAGATTTTCCTGCAAAGAACAAATTTTACTTGCGGTTAGTTTATTTGAACTAAGAAAGATCACAACATAGGAAAAAAGAAAATTACCATTTCAAGCACTTCTTTCCTGGTGTAAGCCTTATCTGATATAACAATCAGATCTCCCACTACCGGAACAGAAACCTCCTCGTACTTACATGCTAAAAGCATAGCAACTAAGCCAACCAGCTGAAGCTTCTTTCTTACCACCGTCTGTTTGGACAGAAATCTGTCAATAAGATTAACCGTCAGAAACAATGTCTCCTTCATGAGGTCAAACTTGTCATGAACCTGTTGATTCAACCAAGAAATTAGTGATGATCTTCACTTAGGGAAACAGGACAACCATTTAATAAAGACTAATATACAGTTCATAGTTATGAATAATGTTGAAGGCAACTTCTGAATTACCTCAATAAGCCAGTCAATCAATATAGCTCTCATCTTCTCGTTGATGTCAAACTGTTGCGCCATATATGTTGGTGGGACACAGCTAAAACTCTGCAAAGATTAATTGTTGCATTGGAAGCATGGATTCAATTCTTCTACATCCTAATTTGGTGACTAGAACAGATTTCAATTCGTACAAAAGTTTGGAAGGATGCTTTTGAGTATTGGAAGCCTCGAGCCTGAACGGACATTGTTTCACACCTACCTATGTCGTTATAGTTATAAAGGTCATAAAATTACTAACTTGAGATCCACCAACAATGCCTTTATCAGGTAACTTATTTAGATCATGCCATAAATTATGATTCATATGCTTATAGTAGAGTACATCTTAGTTTATTAAGAAATCTGTGTTAAGCAACAAAAATTAGAAATGTGTTGTTGTAATGAAAACCTCCTTTCCAGCATAAGCGAATTCATCAAAGTGATTCTTTCTTTCAAGAGAAAAACAGTCCAAAAGAGCAATCAACAAATTCTATTTACCTCCATTCTTCTGTAATACGCATAGACTTCTTCAACGTAGTCAACAACTGCCAGCGGATTCTTTGCTTCACAGCCATCAATATCCAATACATGTTCTTCAATTATATCTTCCATTTCAATCTCCTCCTGTCATTTCCATTACCCAGTTTTGGTTATTGTGATCAAAATATTGACATGACCATGATGAGACTCGGAAGTTTTAATTGAGAGAAAGAGATAATACCATTTCATCGATTTCATGAAGGCCTCCTGCTGTCTGTTCTAAGAACATTGGTTCTGGACAGTCTGTTGATGACTTATTGTCTTCACCATCTATATATATACAGTCTCCAAATGTGTTACTGCTCGGAACTGATGGCTTCTGTTTCTTAATTTCCTGACAAAATTAATCTCCAAGAAATTAGCTGTGCCGTAAATCAATAACACACAAGATTTAAGCAATTCTAAAATAGAATGGAACATACCTGGGGGCAATTCTGGTCTGTACTTGACAATTGTGCGGAAAATTTCCTAACATGACAAATGATCAAATCTGGATGTGTAAGAACTGAAGAGGTGAAATTTTTATTCTTTTATGATCTAAAATTCAATCAGTTAGTTTTATCTCAAATGAAGATGTAGTCTTGTTTTATGATCTCTTGAACATAGTTTGAATTTAAATCTCTATAATGATATTTTCCTGCCTTTTTACCCTTTTTCTGGCAGACTAAAGTAGATGAAAGTGAAAAATAAAAAGTTCCTCAGCAATCTCAAACCTTGTAACTGCTCTGTGCACAGGATTGGTTGGGTTTGATTCACAGACTCCATGACTCCTGAGCAGAACAGCCAAAGCTATGTTCAGAAAACAAAGGAAAATATCCTATCTTGAAGCTTCAGATGAAATTTAGTATCAAGAAAAATACTCTGGGAATCCTCTCTTGTTAACAACAATACGGGGGCATCCTTGTACTCCAACAACATTCTGGTTTATCGCACCTAAAACTCTTCTGTTGTGTCTAAATTCTTGTTCAGACATTCTGCTGCCCATCTCTACTCCTCCTACGAGAAAGAGAAGTAAAAACAAAGAAAACCCCCGAAACCCGTAATAGTTGAAAAGGTTTTTAACAGCAAGAATCTCCAACAATGCTCAGAATAACATCAAAGTTCTACCTGGAAAATTTGTGGGTTTGATAATGTTGGGATTGTTCTCATCAGATATATTCATTTTTCCAGGAGACAAAAAGGTGAAAGAATCAACAGGAGAAATTGAAGCAAAAAGCCTCCTGCAACAGAACTAAAGAGTGTAGGTGGGATGGTGGCAGCATTTAAGAGTCTTGAAAGCAATCGAGGATTCTTCAAGAACACCACACATACATGTTGAAATTAAAAAAAAGATGTGTGTAAAAGGAGGCGACTTCAAGAAGCATGTGTCTAGTAGCTTTTCCATTTTCTTCTTTGTTTCCTTTTTTTTTTTCAAAAAACCAACGGCTAGTGAAATGTGACCGTTAGATGATAGGTATTAGGGCATCAACTTTCCCTGTTTTGTCCTAACAACGGCCAGTTGGATCCCATTTTTTAAAACTCATCGTTTGAGTAGTTTCTGGTGCCGCTCCTATGCGCTCTTCCCCACTTGGGTTTTTGTGGGTCCGCTGAGTTCTGGTCCCTGATCGACCAATGGGAATTTGCCATTTTAGCATCGAGGAATCCAATTGCATTTGACTGCAGCCACTTGGATTTTGTTTGCTCTCTCTCCTCCCACTTAATGAGCACGGATCCTGTCCATATCCAAAGTGACGTCTTTTGTAAATATAGAAATTGTATAATCCTATCCAATAGCCAACACGACGTCATTTTAAGCAACGTACAAGATTGGACACAAGACTTGTACAGGAATAATCTTGCATATGTTAAAAAGAAAGAATAATCTTCTGTCTAATTTTATGATGTCTTATTGGGTTCAGTAAATCTTAGCCATTTATTTCTGCGAGACCCACATTTATTTATGTGAAACTCATATAAATAAATGACTGAGATTCACTGGACACAATAAAATATCATAAAATTGAATAAAAAATCTGGACTCGTTAAAAAGTGCCGTGTTTCTTGACATGCAATTAAGAACCTTTTAACATAATTGTGACCATATATAAGCTTTGATTAAAATACAGCATTATATCCATGTAGTGGTTCTTTGAGACTCTGGGCTAACATTCACTAATTTCTCATAATCGGAGATACCAAGATGGTGATCTAAACATTGCTACTCTTCACATTCACTGGAGCGATTCTTTGTAGGTTTCATAATATGAAAAGCTCCACCGAGAAAGCATCAAACAACATGCTTTGGAGAAGTGGCTCATTTTTTTCTAATCTCAAATGGATCAATTAATCAACCTGAGGAAAGTATACAGCGGTATGCATGTCCTTTACCGCAGGGGAAGATGAAAGTGCGATAAACACTAACATGGGACATCTCATTCCATTCTAAGCCTAATCCCCACCTCATTCGTACCTTTTAACCTTTCCACAAATTTAGCCTTTTGACTGTACATAACTGAAGGTTTTATCTTTCAGAACAACTCTGGACGTGGACCATGACCACTATTATCTTAAACAGCCCAAAATTGAAATATAACAGTGAGTGATGTTACTCCAAAGTAAGCCAATGTACAATACCCTCGTCTAGCTACCATCCAGCCATTCAGGTCAGGAAAGACCTGCAACAAATTGGAGAATCATAAGTAAAAGTGTCTATATAGCCTGTCCACGAGAGCTTGGCACAGAAAAAATCAAAGAGTTACCATTCATTCTTTAGTTTACAACAACACCATCTCCACAATCGGACAGCATGTTAGTCAACAACATAGATTGCCATCATTTGAAAAGACTAGATAGCAAAGGCCGATCCCTTTTCTTCTTCACCAAGTCTTGCTTTGTGTGCTGAGTATTCTCCTTTGCCACCTCCTCCAAAATAGTGTGAAGATGTTTCCTCACTCCCAGTTTGATTTCCTTTTCCTTGCTTAAATTATGCTTCTGACTTGCCTCCATATGCTTCAGCACCTCATCCTGATATTTGCTGTCATCGTACCTTTGAGCACTCATCTCTGATAGTAGACACTTTTTATCCTCATCTAAACTCCTGCTTTGTATGACATCAAATTCGTCATCAGGTAGCTGAGTCACTTCAGCTAACTTCTTGTGCATCTTTGTTGTCCCTTGGAATATACCGTTCTTGACCAACTTTACATTCTTCACGACAATGTCATGTTCAGAAGAATTTTCTGTCTTCGCCAATTTCTGTTTTCTATCCATTCTCTGCAACAAAATATGTTTCTTGTCCCTCTTGATCACAACTTCATCATGCTGTAGATTAGACAGTGTTGAATCACATTCCTCCTGAATAATCGTTGGCTGATTCTGAGTAACCTCCACACCTTCAACAACATCACCACTTAAAGTCTCCAAAATAACTTTTCCTATAACAAGTCTCGTCTCATGCAGATCTCCCTTTCCAAGTAGCACATGGTCAATCGTGAAATTCTCTCGTCTATTGTTGTAAGATTCCACATCATTCACCAGCACATCAAAAAGTTTAGCAGCACGATGTGCTGTTTTCCCATTGAATACCTGATCCACCACAGACAAGTTGTCAGTAGAAATGGGAAGATACATGCTAAACAGGGTATCAATTGCATCTTTTTAATTCACAATCAAGCTATAATTTTCTTCATTATCACTGCACAATCATGTAACTCCTAAATGTAAGGAAAAACAGGATAAGTTTAAACATCGTTTTGAACACCAAAACTTGATTGTTAGATATAGTATTCAGGCTCTACATGTTAAGCATAATGGCACTGTGCTGGTGCAAAAGAAATAAAAAATCCCTATTTATGTAGCTCAATCTGCAATCCTTTATTTAGCTGCCTATAAAGTACATGGAATGCAAATCTAGTCTTAAAATAGCAGATTTTGACAACATACATCACTCAGGAAGAATAGGGAACATTCAAAGAGCAATCCAAGTACGAAAATTTGCCTCATTTCATTCAGGTAGTGCTACAGTAGTTTGCTGGCGACACATTGATTACTAGTGTTCTCACACAACAACTGTGCAGCTGCAGTCAATTCAAATGTTTAGATCCTATTAAGTTTGCCAATTATGATTCTTTTGTAAAAAAGTATCTCTTATAACATCTAAGTATAGACACCTCATACAACATGAAATTAACAAAAATGTGCCACTGCTTCTCGTGCATGTCATTTTACATGAATCACTGTTACCAAATATCAGGAATAAACCCAAAACTTTATAAAATTATGACAGTGTAACATTATATAATTTTAAAAGGGATAACAAGTCAACTCGAAACAAACATGAAGAGGATCTTCAGACGATAATGCAACAGTGGCAGTGTGACTAAAGGAAGTAGTCAACAATATTTTAACAAAAATATGCAATATACCTGTGCAGAAAGTCAAACAATAAAATTGATGAATATTCTGCCAATCACCTGAATAAATTTTTATGTATGTCTCATTTAAATAAGTGGAAAAGACACCATAGAAAGGGAAGTTGTGTGAATAACATTTCTTAAGCATTAGCCAGTGCAGAGATCAATTATTATCATCAACACACTTGAGAAATTAACACATACTTACCACACTAGAGAATGGAGAATCTGGATTACCATCATCACTGGTGCAAGAATTCATGAACTCTTGGACTAAAAATGCTAGATGAGTTACTTTTTCTGCAAGCTCTGTATCTGATTTAATTTCGGAGAAACCTGAGATTTCAGGTAGAAATTTTACATCTGTCTTGGCATTATTCCTTGCAAATTTAACGCCATCTTGCCACTTCCCATGATATAGTACAGAAGCAAATGCCCAAATAACAAGAGCATCTTGTGGATTAATTGCCAATGCTTGATGAAATGCCAATAGGCCAACCCTGTACATGTATATGCATAATGAGCAGAAACATCTCAAGCAGAAAACCATGACTGCGGGTAAGTTTATGGTAAACAACATGGTCACCCTTCAAATTTAGGCTAAGGGGGTCTAGGTAGCTCTATCAAATTTCTTCTATTTAATATGTTTATATTGGATATATACATCCCAACTGATGTGAGCCTCGAAGCTCAGAAAATACTGGCGATGTATTTAATTCTAACCCCTCCAAGCAAGTGTTCAATTATAAGAATCAAAGAAAACAGATCATACCCTTTTAAATAAGTTCTAAGAAGTAACTCCTCCTCATATCTTTTTATCTCTCTCTCTCTCTCGCTCTCTATCTCTCTGAGAAAAGTCAACTTAAGTAGAAGACATGTTAAAGTAAAAAAGTCTGTAGCTAGAAAAGTCAACATGTCAATGGTTAAATAACCCAATCAAACGTGGTGATGCCACAAAAAAATGGTGGATGATGTAAGTTTGATTAGTCCCAGCAGAAACATTTGGAAGTGGACAGGAAAGGGATTTGATGACCCTCACCAGAGAAGGCAATCACAAGGTCGATCACAACTAACCAGCTTGTCCAAATTGAAGAATAATTTCTGCGAGGGAGAACACAAATACATATTAATCAAAGTAATAGCAGAAAAGGTAAAACAAATAAGTACATTGCTCAATTTTCAACACTGGGTGAAGCAAACTAGAATTTATTATGCTCATGCAAGCACCACAGATACTGAAGATTCTGGACACATTTGCTATTGCACTAAGGTACAGGTTTCCAGTAGAATCTCTTAGCAAATTGTATTCAAAGACGAAAATTTTACCTACAAACAATTACTATTTTAGAATTTGAGATAGTTTCCTGATGTACATAAGCCATCTCACATAATTTCCAACTTTGTTAGGGTTATGCAAGGTCCCTTGTTACTGAAAATATCATCTTGACAACTCACAAAAGCAAAATCCTAATTATTTTATTAAACCATCATTAGCCACCTCAACAGACTCAAACTTAGGAATCTTCATTGTAGACAAAGTCATCTTAGAAGACTGAAACTTGGGTATCTTTATTGTCAACAAAGTCACCTCAACAGACTCAAACTTAGGAATCTTCATTGTAGACAAAGTCATCTTAGAAGACTGAAACTTGGGGTATCTTTATTGTCAACAAAGTCACCTCAACAGACTCAAACTTGCATATCTTTATTGTTGACAAAGTTTGACACAATCTATTAAGTCAAAATTTCCACTGAACATTACCAATAGCATTCTGGAAGTCCAAGCAGATCTTTTACCACTTTTCTGAAGGTAGGTTGCCTACAAGCAAGATTTTAACATAAGAATTGAACTAATAGCCACAACTAATATAAACATATAGTAAATCAGAGATTGAAAGTTACAAACTTGAAATGGAAGAAACATTTCAAGCAAGTTGAATTTTTGAAGCAAGCAGATCGTAGATACAGCAGCTCCATAGGATAGCATGTAGTTCAATTCCATCATTATCCTTCCCTGAAAAGAGAGAATATCAATTTGAAAGGAAGATCATGAAGCATTTACTTCACCTATGTTTGCATATATCTAGCAAAGAAATCAGGATCCATATACAGGGAATAATTATCATAGCATTTCTAAGCAATCACTAACGAAAACAAACAGAAAAAACGGAAAAGGTGTAAAAGAAGTCGTAGTTGAGACTCACGAGTACCTTTCCCAAATTCTCAACAGAAGATGAGAGTTTATGCATTGCAGTTTCAGTTTCCTTTGACATTGACAAGCCCAAACGACCAGCAAGCCTCACGCCCCTCAAAATTCTTGCTACATTTTTATATGTGCATGTCAGATACTAAAGAACTCCACAAACCTCTGTGGTGTCTAAAATTCATATATATTAGATTCATATATAAGAGGTGGAAGTACCCACCACAATCCTCTTCAAATGATAGTTGTGCGGGGGCTATCGTTCTAAGCTGAAAACATATCAAATCTATAGAGTGAGCATAATACTTGAGAAATTAAATTTGAAGCCAAACTTACTACCAAGTTATGAGGGGGGAGAGATCACCTTTAAGGACCTTAAATCTGACATCCCATTGGTATAATCATAGATTTGATGCATGAAAGGGTCAAAAAACAAACTGTTCCCAAGCAAAACCACAGATTAATCACAAGATCTAAACTAAAAGTTCAAGTTTAACAGCTTTAAAAATTCGACACATAACTGAGAGAGCCCAAGAATTTTAGCCAACACTTTAACAATGACCATTTGCAAACAACTACAATAACTATGAAAAGGATGTTGGAAGAAGAAAATATACCTGTTAATAGTAAAATCCCGGCGCATGCTATCTCTCCAGAGGATGAAGTCTCTTTCATCACACCCACTTGGCCTTTCAAGAAAACCAACTTTTTCGTTTCCATCAACAAGTGATGCCGTTTCAAAGCTGGATACCTATCCAGACATGAAATCAGTTCCAGTTAAGTACAAGTCAGAAATCACTATTATAATGTCTCCACCAACCCAGATGAGGTGAAATGACAAAAAAGGAATCACTCAAACCACTGCACACGACCAGACCTCAACTACTGAATCTTTGATAAACACCCTGCATATAGGAAACCTCCGTCCAATGATCATAGAACGAAAAAATTGTGCTTTGATCTGTGGTAAAGTATGTGAAAAAACAAAGTCTCATTCATCCAATAATCAAGAGTATTGGTATACAAGAAATATAACTGTGAACAAAAAACAAGTGAAGAATACACAGAATCCACCAAAAACCTGTTTAAGTTTAGCAGTGGTGATAATATCAAAATCTTTGGGCGCTCTTTTCAAAATTAAATCTCTCACGCATCCACCCACTAAGTAAGCTTCAAACCCTGCATATTAAAGTTGCAATTCATGTATCAATTATCAATAACAAAATTGGTATCCTGAGGGCCATATGGACTAGTTAAGCACATACCTCTACCACGAAGAATACTCAATACAGTCCAAGCCGATGGAGGAACCATCCCGCGGCCTATACCCAAAAGCCTCGCGTTTATCTTTTTCCATTTTGACATGTTAACCACTTTGCCTGCACAAGTTAACACTAACAAGTTAAAAATGGCAAGAATGTCAAAAACCAGCACACTACAAAAAGTGACTATGGTTCTTAAAAGATAACTACTTTGTCGAGTAAGCGAATCCTAACCCATTTCTGAGTAAAAACGACTTTGCAGTCCTTCCTCAGCCAAACTGTGGTTAAATTGTTGTAGCTGAAACTCATACGGCCGTGAGCAACTAAAACAAGTGAGGTGTTCGACCAAATGTCCTAAAGAAACTGTAATAGCCGGAGAACTGGGAATAAGTAAGCAGTAATACTTGGTTCCGAAGAGTCGGGCCATCAGAATATGAAAATCATTGGCACGCCACTCTTGTTAAGATCGGGAATAGCATAGCACCGACCGTCGTATAAACAATAACCCATGAACCTAACCGCCAGTGTCACCGAGTGTGTGAACTGTGACCTGTGATTCAACCGCTCCGGAATGTCTCCAAACTAAACTCAAAACGATTAATTTGGGTCTTAACCTCTCAATATGGGCTGAGGCTTTTTGCTTTGAACGAGCCCAAAACGAGGAAAAAAGTTTAGTTTTATAAAATATTTTTAAATAAATTCTAAAAATGGAAAGTATTGGTAAATAATAATATTATACAAATGTCTTTTATAATATAATTTTACTAAAATTTTTCCCAGAATATTCTTTTTAAATAATTTATAAATTTTATTATTATTTT
>JANIPM010000233.1:18677675-18691036 GCA_027478405.1 Erythroxylum cassinoides
TATATATAATGCTTCAAATTATCAATTACTTTTGTATCATATTTTTGTATAATAAATTAACACAAAATATAAATATTATATACAATAATATGGATTAAAAATGTCACAAACAATTATAATTATAATTAATATGATATAACATCTTGTCAAAATGACTATATTTTATAAAACATAGCTAAAAGCATTTGGCTACATTTTCAAAAACTTAGCTAAAACGTTTTAGCTATGTTTTAAAAAATGCAACTAAAAATAATTAGCTACATTATTGAAAAAAATAGCTAATAATTTTTAACTACAAAACTTAAAAGTAGCCAAAATGTTTCGGTGATGTTTTTTTAAAAGGTCACTAATAATTTTTCGCTACTAAAATAAAGCGTAGACAAAAACAATTAAAGACAATAGTGAAAAACATTGCCTATAATTTTCAGCTAAGAAGATTTGACAATTTTTTTTGCAACGAATATAAATCGTAGGTAATAACTATTAGCGAAAAATTTTAGACATTTAATGACTGAATTTTTTATTAGTCAAATGTTGTTTTTGTTGCGGTGTATATTATGTATAATCCAAGGCTAATTGCAGATGAGAGAGATCCATCACTCATTCATGTCCTAAGGTGATGGTTCAAAACCTGCAAAATGGTAGATTGATCAACAATATATGTAATCTCATGGCAGTTTATTATTTTCCCGCCTTGCTCAAAGCAGTGCAAGTTTCGGCTGACTATGAAATTATGAATCGAATCGGATCAAGTCTTCTAAAATGGAAATGGAAATTATGATATCGCCCATCTCCTCCGCCCAAACTAATCATCATTCCACGTGTACGTACGGCTACTGTTTCTCAGGAACCCCTTCATGCATGAAACATCGTACCGTTTCCAACATACCTCCGAAGTTGGCGGGGGAAAACTGCTAACTGTCAATAACCGTCGACTGCAGGAAACACCAAGACCTCTATATAAGGAGACGACACTGCACCATGCTTCTTCAGGCACCACAACACACATATGAATCTTTTCTTGCTCTTTTTTATTTCTTTTATTTTCAGTTTAACTCTCATTTCCGTTCTGTTCACGGGGATGACTGGCTCCGGGGCCTCCTCTACACCTGGCGACGACAAGCCCTCCGATGAGCAGCAAAACCAGGGAAATACCTCTGGAAATGCTGCTCAGGAGAAGGCCACACTTGAATCTGGAACTACCGCTGGGGATGTTGATGCTCCTTCGGGGACTCCAACTGAAACTGGCGCTCGAGGTGATTCCGGAAAGGACAAGGGCATTGCCGGGAGTGTTAGTGCTGGTGAGTCTCAGGAGGATGCTAGTGGGAAAAAGAAAAGAGATTCAAGGGATGATCTAGGTGACGCTGGTGCCAGTGGCAGTGCGGTGAGACCTAAACGACGATCCACTGGAGTCGTCGGTGCTGATGTTCCTCCCATATGTGCTGTTTGTGGCAAGACATTTTCTTCTTTCAGGGCAATGTGTGGTCACTTAAGGGCACATACGAAGGAGGAAAAGCCTTGGAAAGGCGCATTTCCACCTCCCGTGTTTGTCGCCGACTGGGGCGATAACAAGAGAGGTGAAGATGACGACGATCCTGAGGCCGCTAGGAGCATTATTGAAGAAGAGGTGGTGCCTGCTCTTCTTAGTGTTGCTCAGGAGGCCGTGGCCAAGCTCCACCAGGAACAAGTCGGCTCTGGCGTGGACCTGAACGTAGTCCCAGATGATGATGAGACTCCACAAGAGCCCGCTGCCGCTGAAACGACTCACACCAAGAAGCTTCCCGCAGATTTCGACCTGAACCTTCCACCTCCGGAGGACAGCGACGACGAACCGCCTGCTGCTTGAATGAGAGTTGAGCGTGTTCCGGGCACGTAGAATTTTATATTCCCTAAATCTGTGGACCGTGAGGTATCCGCATGATGATAGTTTGTAATAAGTTGCCCGAATAAAGACTTCCGAACTGAATGGATTTGATAGTTATTATATGTGTTTTCTCTCTCCCGTCTATTTTTTCATGCATTTTGGTTTCGTTAACTTACCTCCATAGAGCCATACAAGACGAGAAGAAATGTACGTGTAAAAATGATTTCATCTGTTTTTTCAACGTTCAATAAGTCTACTGTCGCTCTTGCATGGGCATTTAATATGGATTTGTAAGTATCTCGGGGACAAAGAGTGGTGCGCGTATGCCACATAATATGCAAACAAATCTCGAACTTGAGGTTCTGAACAGATCCACTTTTGCTGTCTTTCTCCGTTATAAATAGTGGCTAATATTGTTGCATGCCCGATGAAAAACATTTTTCCAGAAAAATGGAACCAAGAACACTGATAAAGGGCTCAAATCAACCTCTGCCACGAAGGCTGAGATTAGATAAGGAGCAGTGGTGGACGGACGCCGTTCTCATAAAAATCATTGGACCAGTTTTTTTATATCAATAATCATAATTATCCGTAACTTCTTACTAACACTTGCTTGTGTGTACTGATAGGCATCAATGGTGATTTTGTGTCTTCACTTTCCTTTCTTTTTCATCGTTTGTGAAATGAAAATAGTCCATATTCCTTGTTTTACAGCTTAAACTTGTACTGACTTGCATAGGATAAATATAGTTAAAGAGCCTCTCTTCTTTATTCATTGCTGCTTAATTAGCCTCTTCTTCTGTCACAAAAACTTCCTCTTTCCCTCTTCTTTAGCTGCCATGGATCCCTACAAGGTACCAACTCTTACTTAATCCCTTCACCACTTCTCTTTCTTGGAATTGAATAAATGGTCTACATTTTTTTTCTCCTACTCAATTTTTATGCATGCTATCTTGTTCTTATTTGGCTGAATTTGGTGCAGTACCGACCTTCAAGTGCCTACAATTCTCCTTTCTTTACTACTAATTCTGGTGCTCCCGTCTGGAACAACAATTCCTCACTTACTGTTGGATCAAGGGGTAAATTGCGTAGCTCTCTACTATCATCAACCCGTTTTGTTCATTGCAAGTATTAAAATGGTTTGACTGAAGCGTTTATGTTGCACCTAGCAACTCCAGACTGTTTTATGTCTCTGATTCTGTTCCTTGCGTATTGTTAACCGTACACTACTTATAGTGTCAATAAGCAATATTTCTTGAAGAAACAAGTGTTTCCATCCGTAATAATTCCAAAAAGTTACGGGATTTTGTCATCACTGCAGTTTAATGTCCCAATATGAGATAAGATTTCAAGTGTTCTTTTTCTAACAGGTCCAATTCTGCTCGAGGACTATCATTTGGTGGAGAAGCTTGCCAACTTTGACAGGGAGCGCATTCCAGAACGTGTTGTCCATGCAAGAGGTGCTAGCGCTAAAGGATTCTTCGAAGTTACCCATGACATATCTCATCTCACTTGTGCTGATTTCCTTCGTGCTCCGGGAGTTCAAACCCCTGTTATTGTCAGGTTTTCCACTGTCATCCATGAGCGTGGCAGTCCTGAGACTCTCAGAGATCCTCGAGGTTTTGCTGTGAAGTTTTACACCAGAGAGGTGACATGTTCTACGTTATAATTCTTAAGTTATAGTACTCACATATATAATTCTTAAGTTACGCACTTGTGATTTATTTACTAATTATGCTTTATCGTTCTGGTCAGGGTAATTTTGATCTGGTGGGAAACAATTTCCCCGTCTTCTTTATCAGGGATGGCATGAAGTTCCCTGATATGGTTCATGCTCTCAAACCCAACCCCAAATCACACATTCAGGAAAACTGGAGGATAGTTGACTTCTTTTCACACCATCCTGAGAGCTTGCACATGTTCACTTTCCTCTTTGATGATATTGGTATTCCACAAGACTATAGGCATATGGATGGCTCTGGTGTTAATACCTATACTCTGATCAACAAGGCTGGGAAGGCAAACTACGTGAAGTTCCATTGGAAACCAACTTGTGGGGTTAAGTCTTTGTTGGAGGATGACGCTATAAGAGTGGGTGGAGCCAATCACAGTCACGCCACTCAGGATCTCTATGATTCAATTGCTGCAGGAAACTACCCCGAGTGGAAGCTTTTCATTCAGACTATTGATACTGCCAATGAACATATGTTTGACTTTGATCCACTTGATGTGACCAAGACATGGCCTGAAGACATCTTGCCTTTGCAGCCCGTGGGCCGCTTGGTGTTGAACAAGAACATTGATAACTTTTTTGCAGAGAATGAACAGCTTGCTTTTTGCCCTTCTATTGTGGTTCCTGGCATCTATTATTCAGATGACAAGTTGCTGCAAACTAGAATTTTCTCCTATTCTGATACTCAAAGGCACCGTCTTGGGCCTAATTATCTTCAGCTCCCAGCAAATGCTCCCAAATGTGCCCATCACAACAATCATCATGAGGGTTTCATGAATTTTATGCATAGGGATGAAGAGGTACTAGAGTCATGTTAAAAACTTGCACATATGATCATATTAAGATCCCGTATAACATGAAATTGCGCTATCACCATTGGTTTCTTTAATACCTTCTTTCATTGTGTTGGAATTTTCTCATTTTCTGATGGTGGGACTTCTTTTAGATCAATTACTTCCCTTCAAGGTATGATCCTGTTCGTCATGCTGAGAAGTTTCCAAATCCTTCTGCAGTGTGCACTGGCAAGCGCGAGAAGGTTTGTTCTTTGCTTTTGAAGATTAATTAGAAGGAACTGGGTTAACATTTGTTTCAATTTGAAAAACTGAGTGACGTTTTCTCAAGACTTTGTGATAGTTTTTGTTTCAAAGACTCTGGCTCTGTGTACCAAAGAATTCATTTTGGATCAGATGAAATCTGAAATATTATGTTCTCATCGTTTTAACAGTGCATCATTGAGAAGGAGAATAATTTCAAGCAGCCTGGGGAAAGATTCCGTTCATTTTCACCAGACAGGTAGCGAATGAGAGATTTGCCAGATAACCTACATCAGATTGCTCATTTACTAATCCTACTCCACTCTTTTGTTTTGCTTAACATCACCAGGCAACAGCGCTTTATTCGCCGTTGGGTTGGGGCCTTGTCTGATCCGAGGGTTACATATGAAATTCGCAGCATTTGGATATCATATTGGTCTCAGGTGCTGTGCTTTATTGTTTCAATTTATAGTGAAGCGCATAATGAATGTTTGGTCGTAGCAAACTGAATTAGGTTCTTTCTTGTGGCCTGTTTCTGGTTGATATTAAATTTCACACGCAATAGCCATGTCATTAAACCAATGATTACTTAGGCACCTGTTTGCTTGGGTTGTGGTACAGGCTGACAAGTCTCTGGGCCAAAAGATTGCTTCTCACCTGAATATGAAGCCAAGTTATTGAAGATGACTGAAGACATTTGAAGAAAGAAGAAAGTTGTCAATTATTGAAGAATGACATCGTTGTGCTTTCTGTATACTTAACGTAAAGAGGCCTTCTTAGACTTGTATCCTAGTTATAAAGGAGATACTGTAGTATGATGATCTATTGTGTCATTAATTGACTGTTCTAATAAGACTTGGATACATTTGTTGCTCTCAGTACACTCCTGCATGTAAGAGCAAATTATGGTTTAACAGCTAATCTTAGTTTCTGCTGTCCCCTACTGCTTATGAAGTTGTGATATTATAGTAATGTTTAGCTGTTCGTGGGCCATGTCTTCCCATCTAATATGCAATATAACTCTGGAGGATGCCAGTTCTGTCAAAAGATTTGATCTTCGGCCGAAGGCCGGACAAAAAGAGAAAAAGATCTGATCTTTGAGTAAGAGTAACAGGTTAGAAAAACTTTATTATTAACTAACTTCAGTCCAATGATAAAACAGTAGACATTGTTAAGGAACCCGTCTATGAAAGAAAATTACCTTGCCAAGATTTAACTAGATCTAACGGTTTGAACCCACTAACAGAAATAGTGATACGTAAATGTTTGACAATGTCTGAGGGTCCCTTAAGAGGTGGAGTGTTAAGGAAACGGCCAGCAATAGCATCTACCAGGCATCTTCGCTGTGCTTAATTAAAGGCCTGAAATGCTGGCATAGCGGCTCGGCTTTCTTTTAGCCCAAACCCGTCGAAAGTTCCGCCCAAACAACACCACCTCACGACCACGACTTATCATAGTACAGTCAGACATCCAAAGAGGGCAAAAAAAAACGAACGAGGGAAGTGAAGAAACTGGCAAAAGCCAACTTCTAATAATAAACAAACAGAATTGATGCGCTTGGGGAAAGATTCGTCTTTTTTGGGTTTGTAGTATCGCTTTTTAAGAGCAAAAGCGTTTACTTTTACTGGTTTAGGCCTCTTCTTGGATTGGATCTTGAAATTACAAGTAGCTTTCACGTGTGATCTTGTCGTGTCAAGGTAATTATCCAACCTGCCTTGATATGTTTGGTGCCTGGCAATGCATGGGACTTTTCACAATTTAGAAGTTTTCATTTAAAGTATTAAGTTGTAACTGGGATTGAGTTCCGATAAGCTTTGGTGATTCAAAATTTAACTTAAAATCTTACTGTTAAAAAGTTTTTATCAATTTTGGATTTTGAAGTGGTAAATTTGTGTTTTGTGTATGTTCGTTTTCTTGGTTTTTGTTGGCAGCGAGTTGGAAATCCAATAATGATGGAGAGAGCAGAGTCGGGGCAGAAGCTGTATACACGTATGCGTCTGTGGGAATTTCCAGATCAATATGTGATTGAACCCACTGACGGATCCTCAGGTTCCCCTTTGGCGATCAATCGGGCCGATGGCGCCATGAATCTGATAGGTTTATTATTTGCTTTTGCTTTTAGATTGTATTGTCTTGTTGTTTCTGCGGGCTTCTTTAGATTCTTGTAGATAATGATTGTTGTTTTTGGGACTCTAGATGAAGTTCCGGAGTGCAATGCTCTTCGAGTTCCTAAAATTCAGACGATCTTTGGGGTCGTTGGAATGCTAAAGCTCGTGGCAGGTAATGCATTAATTAGATAAATCTTCTTAAACTAAACAACAAAAGAACCTTTCCAACAATCATCTGTTTGCATGTTTTTGTGAGCTCAACAGTTTTCGTCTCCACTGTTCACAATGTCAATTTGCTAGTTGTATTTGATCATCTAATGTTGCCTATAGGATATTACTGTAAAGCGTTCTGCTATATTCTTTTCAACTTCATAATTACAAGTGATTGTCTAACCTTATTGTCGTATTCTGCTATGCCTTTAGGATCGTACTTAATAGTTATAACCGAAAGGGAGTGTGCTGGATCATATCTGGGACATCCAATCTTCAAAATCAAATGTTTGAAAACTTTTCCATGTGACCATTCTTTAAAAAATTCCTCCACAGAACAGGTAACTCTTTATCTACTCTTGCATTCTCTAGAATGATATTTTCGGTGCTACAGAAGAATGATTTGATCCCATAGTCTTCTCATTTCTGCCTTATTTTCTGCAGAAAAAGGTAGAGAATGAATTCTCCGCCCTGCTTAATGTTGCTGAGCACACTTCTGGCCTGTATTTCTCATATGACACCAACTTAACACTAAGGTTAGTGTTTATTCAACTTCAGTCACATCATTAGATCTTTAAATTAGCATTATGATCCAAACTATTAAATTATTGTGAGGCCTGTATTCTCATAAGAAACCAACTTAACACTAAGGTTGGTGCTTATTCAAATTCAGTCACATAATTAGATCTTTAAATTAGTGTTATGAACCAGACTATTAAATTATTGTGAAACCTTAGTTCACACTCTCACCTTGTCCTCCAAATGCATTGACTCTTGACGTGTGTATTAATCACCAGATCATCCTTTTATTGTTATATATAATTGGGATTTCTAGCATGTAAGCCATGCTAAAAACTTCAGGTGTTGCAATGCAAAATGAGGTGTGAACGTTAAAATTTCACTGCTCAGAAGTAAAATAAAGAACTAAGCTAGTTTCAAGGCTTAAAGGGGGGTAGAAGTATAATTCAACAGTTAAGCTAGTTTCAAGGCTTAAACAGGAGTAGGAGCATAATCTAACATTCAATTGTAAACCATGGTGATAATTGTTTATACAGTGTTAACTATTAGGAAACTACCAGCATTTGTAACAAGATGCTAATTAAGAAGTAAAGACTTCTTTTAGATGGTACAACTAATTGGTAAAGGATACGATCTTCAAGTTTCTATGCATGCTTATGAGATTTCTTGGCTAAATTAATGGGATGGTCTCTTATGTTAACAGTGGACAAAGATTACATGATTTGGGTGATGAATCTAAATTGCTTCCTCTTTGGAGACAGGTGATCACAAGATTTAAATTCATGAAAGTATCTCCCTCTCTTAAAAGTTCCTTTTATTTTCTTGGATGTTGATGGATTCTTATGCAGCAGAAGTAGCCTCTGTAAATATAAGCCTTCAACTTTGTAGTTTTCTTTCTCATTGATGTTTCCTATTATGTCTAATCATCCATAAATATCAGTTATGCTTATGTCATTACAGGCAGAACCAAGGTTTCTCTGGAACAATTATATTTTGGAAATGCTCATAGATAACAAGGTTGGGTTCCCTTAGTTTCCTTATTAGTTATATTCACCATCTTCCTTATTAGTTATATTCACCATCTTCCTTCAGATTTTAATGCTTGTGGCTAATAAATTGTTAATCACTCATTTGATCTTCTTCCTGCAGCTGGACCCATTCCTTCTTCCTGTTGTCCAAGGCAGTATCCTTTTGAAAATATCAATGTTTGATATAAAAATTATTGGAAAAAAACTAGTTTAGCTCCAGCCTAACCAATGCTTAAGCTTCATCCTTGACAACTGACCAGGCTTTCAGAACTTCCAAGCAGCCATTGGAAAGGAAATTGCTGATGTTACTCTAATTGCTAGGAGATGCACTCGGAGAAATGGTATCTTTTCTATGTTATAAGTTGTAGCCAGTTCCTGAACTGTTACTCCACTTTTGTCATGTAATAACTAAATAAGACAACAGATTTATTGATTTCGTGACATTCTGATGAATGCTGATGAAAAAGCGTCATTATCAGCTAAGTTTTTTCCTGCGATCCAAGTAACATCTAGCAATATAATGCCTGGTGCACTCTAAAATGCCAATTGATTTTCATTATTGTAACTTGTACAGCTTCAGATATAGATAATAAGTATCATCTTTCTTTTTATTTTTTTGGGTGATTTCATTTAGTTATGAAAATATTTCTCTTGGAAGGCACTCGCATGTGGAGAAGAGGAGCTGATTCTGACGGTTATGTTGCTAATTTCGTGGAAACTGAGCAGATTTTACAGATGAACGGGTTTACTTCATCATTTGTTCAGGTAAACATATGATATAGTTTGTGCGCTGTAAAACTTGAGTAGTTACTATGAACACCCTTCTTTGTTTAACAGGGTACTGAAAATTCTAGACAGTCCTAATTTCAAAAAAACAGTAACTTTGACTTTGTTATTGAGAATCATTGATTTTTCAGTTGCCATGCTTGGTATACATGTCGTGCAACGAGTAATTAGGACTTTTCTTTTACTTATTGTATGTTGAACAGGTTAAGAGGTATCAAACTTAAATCTCATCTACTTTTTTCATTTTATTGCTTTTCTGAAGGTTAGGGGATCTATGCCATTTCTTTGGGAGCAGATTGTTGACTTGACATATAAGCCTAAATTTGAGATCGTGAGACCAGAGGAAGCTGTAAGTGATGGTTGTTTCTTGCACAATCTGTTTTAACCTATGGGACCTGTAGTCCCTTGGTTTAATTCCTGTTGCATCACATGTTAACCAGCCACGAGTAGCAGAGCGACATATTCTTGATTTGAGAAAGAAGTATGGGAGGATATTAGTCATTGATCTCGTCAATAAGGTGCAAACTATCTTCAACTACTGAGTTTGGAGGATTAAAGTGTTCAATTAATTTTGTTTTCCTTTCGTGCAACATGCTTTTGTCAGAAATGTTATCTTGGTCCAATTTTGTTGTCTTTATGTATTCCATAATTATACTTGACTGCTGGACCCGAACACATGTTTTTAAAGTATGGTTCTCGGTTCATGCAAGTGTCAAGGAGTGGCAATGCATTTTGTTTCTAACCATATTAGGACAACTGTTTTTATATTTATGCACTTTGATTTCTTATCAGCATGGAGGCGAGGGGCGGTTAAACGACAAATTTGCAGAGTCGATGCAATCTGTGATTAGTGATGATGTAAGGTAGAACTTCTTTTCTTCTAGCATCAGCTTTGCTGTGATGCTAATATGTTGTTCCTTTTGATGGACAATTGCTTCTGAATGTTGTAGGTATCTGCACTTTGACTTTCATCAAATATGTGGTCATGTCCACTTTGAGCGACTTTCCATCCTTTATGACAAAATAGCAGATTTTCTTGAGAAAAATGGGTAACACTCTTTCCCAAACTTTAAATAATTATTAATGGTCTGACTCTCATATCCTTAAATGCATTGCATGGCTTGCTTTTTACTGGCCTCTGTGATTGACAGGTTCCTTTTGTTGAATGAAAAGGGTGAGAAAATGAAAGAGCAAACTGGGGTTGTTAGGACCAACTGTATTGATTGCTTAGACCGCACAAATGTTACCCAGGTAGTTGACATCCTGTTGTATATGATATGCCATTCGGTCACACTGCACAATTTCTTGCTTTCTTTTCGATTATTTGCATTGCATAACAATAGCAGGTTATGGTTGCAGAGCATGATAGGGAGAAAAATGTTGGAAATTCAACTCAGAAGGATTGGAGTTTTTGGTGCTGAAGAAACTATTACTGCACATCCGAATTTTGATGAAAGCTTCAAAATATGTGAGTTTTTTATATTTGCTTCAAATACTGTTTCAGTGAAGGCTGGTACTTTTCCTTCAATACTTTTCTGCCTTTTTGAATGAATGTTTTATTTGTCTGTTTTACCTTTAGTGTGGGCTAATCATGGAGATGATATAAGCATTCAATATTCTGGCACTCCTGCCCTCAAGGGAGATTTCGTAAGGTACCTTTCCATGGATGTTTCTTCAAATTCTATATGCCGAAACTTCACGCATCACACTGATTAACTAACCTCTACTATGCTAACATTTCTGAATTTTCTCTGAAGCACTGTTACCACATGCATACTCATCTCGTCCTCTCATAATTGACCTTATTCTATGATGCTGTGCGTTCTTAGTCGGACTCGAGCAGTTGTTGAACTTTATGAGAATTGACAAATCATCTTCCTTACCCACTCAGTGGTTTGAACTTCTCAATATATTTCCGGACTAGGTATTAGAGCCATTATTATCGAAAGGTCTCAAATTGAAATTAAGTTAGTCGTGTATATAATAATTCGACATTTCACTTTCGCCACAAATTTTGATTGATGCTTTGTTCATGCTCATGAAAATTCTTTCATTTACAGTTGAGTGTTTTACAGGTTGGAAGAGTAGAATTAGATATTGATAGGAAAGTGTATATGATTCGGCCTCTTGTAACCACTTAGCTTTTTCAGTTCAATGATTTTTTTGACAAATTGATGACTCATCTTGACACTCATGATCATATTTATCCATATTTGTCTGAGTGAACAGGAGGCTTAATGGTGGCACCCCCACCTAAACCCTGATTGTCAAAAGGAAATCTGCTTGATTGGTTTAAAGGCTCTACGGTCTCTTAGAAGCAAGAACAATGATGAAAAAGGACATAAGAGATCATCGAAATAGTTTAAAGGTTACTAGTGTGGAAAAGGAAATAACATACTCATAGATTCATGCTAGTCAATTTGTTTCACTCTTTTTGGATATTATATTGGTATCTTCTATTTCCTTTACATGCTCTAATCATCCTTTTCTCTATCCCATCAACCCTTTGTTAATGCCTTTGATTAAAAGCTTTGTAATATACCTTTATGGGTTTACTTAGGTAAACTGTGATAATGGCAGTAACCTCTATGAAAACCTAATACTTGTATGTGCAAACTCATATCCTGCTGTTAAATTGCAGATGTGGCCAGCGGACCATGCAAGGGATCCTTAAAGATGGTATGAACGCCCTTGTCCGCTATTACTTGAATAACTTTTCTGATGGAACAAAGCAGGTTAGTAGACTCCATTCTTGATTCAGATTTCAGGCACGGAAAGTGTTAGTACAATTCGTATCAGTGCTATCCTTGATTGTAAAAATTTTCTATTTTGGGGTCTGTTGTCCCAGAAACTTAGTTTTGGCATTCCTCAGGTCAGGTGTGGATAACCTTCTGTTTTTGGGACTCAATTAATCTTGTAGAAAGTTATCATTAGCAGACTTTTTACTTACAAAGCATTTCATGAGGATTCATACAATATCCTATATATCATAAGCTTAAATTTCTTTCTTCGTATTTATTAACACGCGGATCCCGACTTACACTTTCCTTTGGCACTTGTGAAGGATGCAATTGATCTCCTGCAAGGACACTACATTGTTTCTGTAAATCGGGATATGACCTCTCCATCTCAAACAGGGGGTCTCGAGCGTATAGCTGTAAGTGCTAGTCAAACGAACATATTGCCATAAAGAAAGTTTTTGCATTTCTTAGGATTTTCACCAGAATGTATTGCAAATTTCTGAGATTCGGTACATCATGAAGTAACCCCAATTCTATCCTGTTCTTTTGACCATCTGAAGACTGTTGTTCTGATTGCATGTGGCTCAAAATGAGCTACCTTGAACTGATGTCAAGTTGATTTTGACAGTCTCTTCCTCTGGCATTGTCGTTGGTCTTGATCTGCTTATTTTTGGCCATGATGTCACTCAGGCAAGGTGAGTGGGGTTTGTTCTTATTTGTCTGGAGAAGTGGAGGGTGAAAACTATCTCTATCCCACTCATGACCTCCCCTTCTTTGCAGGGCCGTATGATGTTCGACATTTGTTCTTCTCAGTTTTGTGGACAGGCCTTGGTGGGGGGATTGCAGCATTGGTTAAAGCAGATGGGAGAATTTTCTGCAATCGCCCTCGTCTGCATAAGCCTCGACGTTAATTCACAGTGCTCTACCAATTACAGATTTCATGTTAAACTTTAAAGCTCTGCTCTGCCTCAATGCCCCGTTCTTTTTTGTTCCTTATTTTGGGTGCAATTTTCAAGATCCTACAAAGTGCAAAAGTTGTTTGAATATCTGTTATTACCATAAAGTCGTATTTATTATGTACACTCATCCAGACCAGTGTCTACTTGCAACCGTAATATATATATAATGATTAAAAAATTTAATTAACTTATCTGTAAAAATTTTGAATCGGTTTATTTTACGATTTAGTTTTTAATTTTTTGTTTGATTTACTTTAATAATTTTTACTAATAAAAATTGGCCATTTTATTAATTAATCGATCAATTTTGTAAGTTAATCAATTTTTGTAAATTAAAATAAATAAATTAATTTTTATTTAATGATTTTTATAAAATTTAA
>JANIPM010000233.1:18692158-18702947 GCA_027478405.1 Erythroxylum cassinoides
AAAGAAAAAGAAAATCTTGTTAACATACAAATTGTTACATGAATTTCTCCTAATCTTCTCTTTACTCAACAAGACATATATGAATTTAACATCATTTAAAAATATATATTATGAACAATTATACTTTAAAAATCAAAATAAATTCAACTAACATAACCAATTTATTATTAAAATTATTTAAAGCATTTTCCATAATTAATTAGAAAGAGTTAGATAATAATATAAAAATAAAATTAATGAGAAAATCACAAAATAAGCATTATATTTGCAACTGAAGTTAGCAAAAGTAGGTATGACTTCTTTTTGTCGAAGATCTTGGTTCTCTTTTCTAATGTTGCCTTTTCTTTTCCTCTTCCTCGGTCCTTTTTTCTCTTTTTATCCCCTCTATCCTTCTTAAGGTGTCTTTCCCACGACCACAATTATTCCTACCTCCTCTTTCCCTTCTCTTCTTCCATCCCTTCTGCTCTTTTAAATGTTCCTTAACTCCTTGCTTCTAGCCTTCCCTCTTCTCTTCCCTTCTGACCCCTCTGGCTTAGTTCTTTTCTCCTTTTCAAACTTTAAAGTATTCTTGGCCTAAGGTAGTTAGAGATTCTTCCCCTTCGAGATTCTCAAGTTTTTATATTGAGATCATGTGTAAATATTTTGTAAATATCCTTTTTATATTTAGATCCTTATTTTTAGGAAGTTAGGTTAGCATTGTAGGAGTTTGTAATGAACTATAACTATTGTATGTATACGGACGGGTGGAATGAGAAAAAGGGAAGAAAATTTTGAGCCCTACAAAACTGATATAGTTCAGAGCCAGGTTGAAATCATGGCTAGAGACAAACCTAAAGTTGGAGGGAGTGATGAAGGAACAAACGTAAGAAAGACAATCTTTGCTTATGAAATAACCTCAATTCATAATCCTAATTTGATGATGACCCAGGTTCAATTGAAGGGTGATAATTATGATGATTGGGTAAGGTCTCTCAAGACTGCCTTGAGAGCACAAAAGAAATTCGATTTCCTAGATGGAACAATCCTACAGCCGAATGGCAATTCTTCAGACCTTAAGGATCGGTGGGTCAATAATTCATTGTTGGTCTCTTATATAAGAAATAAGATTGAGTCAACACTACGCTCAATTATTTCTCACTTTGAAATTGCAAAAGATCTCTGAGAGAACATAAAAGAGCTATTCTAGATCACAAATAGACCACGCATACAACAGTTGAAATCAGAGCTTGTTGAATGCAAGCAGAGGGCTTGACCATAATAACATATTATTGTAAGATGAAGAAACTGTGGGATGAACTTGACAACTATAAACAAATGGCAACGTGTAAGAGTGGGAAGTGCACATGTAACCTCGAACTGACGCTAGACAAGAAACATGAGGAAGAAAAGATACACCAATTTCTTATGGGCTTAGATGAGACTATTTATGGGACTATGAGATCTAATTTGCTAGCCTAAGACCCTCTTCCTCGTTTGAACCATATATACTCAATTCTGGTGCAATAAGAAAGTGTAAGAAACCTGACACTGGGAAGAGAAGAGCATGGAGATGTGATGGATTTGATGTGCAAAGTGGATTGCGGTCTCACGCTTATAGTGAGGGAAAGGATAAAGATTTGGTATGCAACCACCATAACCAAGTAGGAAATGAAGTAGGTAATTGCTTCCAACTTATTGGCTATCTAGAATGGTGGAGGATTACCCAAAAAGAGAAGGTAGAGGAGCAGGTTGGGCCAAATTACAATAATAGCAACAGATGCAGTGAATTGGTTTAGGACATGGACGAAATTAGGTACAGGTTAATGCAACGCTAATAACAACAAGCAACTCTAGCACTACAGTAACACCTCTCACTAAAGCAGATAAATTGGCCCTTGCGAGACTGAATAGTGAACAATCACAAATCTTGCTTAAGATGGTGAATAATCACAAGTCCAATACTAATGAAAGAATGATGGGTAAGCTAATCAATACACTTTGGATTATCGACATTGGCGCATCGAATCACATGATAGGATACTTGGGTTTTGTTTATGTGAAATACTTGAGGTAGATGAATGCTCGGTGGGGCTACTTGACAAAAAATCAGCCATAGTAATGAAAGAAGGCTTAGCGATACTTAATGCAAATTTGAAGCTTAATTTTTTTTATATGTGCTAAAATTAAACTGCAATCTAATTGTCGTGTCACAACGAATAAATGAATCGACTTATATTGTCCAATTCACTCAAAATTTGTATGTTGTGTAAGACTGCACTTCAATATGCCAATTGGTGTGGGTGAACGATGGGATGGGCTCTATTACTTCCAAAAGGTCTCACATGCAAAAGCTTTCAAGGCAGATGCTGTAAGCTCGTTGGATCTCTGGCATAAAAGATTGGGACATCCATCATCGAAAGTGGTGAAGTTAGTATCTAATGTTAGTTTTAATATAAATAGTGATATATTGAATAAAGCATGCATATATATCTACGAGCAAGACAAACAAGGGATAGTTTTCTTAGTAGTGATTGTTAGGCTTCATATTTGTCTAAATTTATTCATTGTGACTTGTGGGCAGCATATAGAACCATATCCTCTTGTGGTGCATCATATTTTTTGACTGTGGTAGATGATTTTCACATTGCATTTAGATATTTTTATTGATTAATAAGAAGGAAGTTTATTGTACTATGTTGAATTTCATTGCCATGGTTGAAAATAATATGGAAAAAGGTTAAAAATTATTAGAAGTGATAATGGGACACAATTCACTTGCATAGGACATTATTTTCTTGAACATGGAATAACATTTCAAAATTCATTTAAGGGAACTCTACAGTCAAATGATGGAGATGAGAGGAAACATCGACATATCTTAAATGTAGCTTGTGTGTTAAGATTTCAAGGAAATCTTCCTATTGAAATTTGGGGAGAATGTGTTTTGGTAGCAGGCTATCTTATAAATTGCACCCTCTCTATGTTACTAAATGGAAAAATCCCCTATGAAATATGGCACGAGAAAATCCCTTCTTATGCCCACTTACATGTTTTTGTCTCTTTGTGTTATGCTCACACCAAGGGACAAAAGGAGATAAATTTGCAAGTAAAAGCTAATGATGTGTTTTTGTTCGGTATCAACATGGGAAAAAAGGGTGGAAACTATATGATCTTAAAAAAAGGTTTTTTTATGTCTAGAGATGTGAATTTCTTTGAAAATGAATTTCCTTTTGTTTCTAATAATGAATATGCCAGCGATTATGTTACTGGGCATGATCATATTTTGGGTAGTGCTAATGATGATGATTCTGAGAGAGATAGAAGGAATGTTAGTAGTTATGACATGCGTAAGAGTGCACTGGCTGAAGGCGGGACTCCTATTTTTAACGTGAAGGGGGCACATATAACGAAACATATGTAGACATAGAATTATAAAATGTGGAGGCACAAATTTAAGATGGGAAAAATGGGCCAACAACTGATGCATCACAATTGGGATGTGGACAAAAAAGAAAGGAGCCCTCAATTTGCTTGTAGGACTATGTGACCAACACAATACAGAAGTTGAGCCTGTCCTCAAGCACATTTGCATCATAGCATACTTCAAGTACGTTATATCCTATAGCACATTTTATGAGTTGTGACAAGTTTTCTTTCTGACACCAAAACTTTCTTATAGCTATTACAGTAGAACGTGAACCTGGATCATTTGCTGAAGTCGTTAAACATGAAAAATGGAGAGAAGTGATGCGAAGTGAAATTCAAGCTTTGGAAAATAATGATTTGGGTTGTCGAGCCTTTGCCCCTAGGGAAGAAGGCATTAGGTTGTAAATGGGTTTATAAGATCAAATATAATTCAGATGGTACAGTGGAGAAATACAAAGCGCAATTAGTGATATTTGGAAACCATCAAGTTGAAGGGATTGACTATATAGAGACATTTGCACCTATGGCTAAAATGGTTACGATGCGAACATTTTTACTAATCATAATGGCCAAGTAATGTGAGTTACACCAGATCGATGTCCACAATACTTTTCTACACGGTGATCTTAATAAGGAGGTTTACTTGAAAATGCCTCATGGTTTTCATATACAATGTCCTGGTATGTTATACAAGCTTCAAAAATTGTTATATAGGTTGAGACAGGCTCCAAGATGCTTGTTTGCAAAATTGTCTATAGCTTTGAAGGAGCATGGTTTTCACCAGTATTTTTCATATTATTCTTTGCTCACTTTACATAAGGATGGTGTCTAGATTAACGTTCTTATTTACATAAATGATTTAATTATTTCTAGGAATGATCATGGAGCTATACAAAACTTCAAAGGATATTTGAGTGAATGTTTTCGTATAAAAGATTTGGGTGCTTCAAAATATTTTCTGGGTGTAGAAGTAGATAGGAATTCTGAAGGAATTTTTTGTGCTAGTGAAAGGGGACCAAATGAAAAATTGGTGGATTACTTGGTGGAAAGCCAACTAATTTTCCCATGGAGCAAAATTATGGGCTTGCACTCGCTGATGAAATATTGTTTAATGATCCAGAAAATTATCGGCGACTAGATGGACATCTTATATATCTATGTTTTACTAGGCTCAAGCTGTCATTGTGTTCATATACTTTCACAATTTATATAGAAGCCATGAGAGGAGCATTGGTATGTTGCCTTACGAGTTGTCAGATACCTAAAAGAAACATTAGGAGAGGGCGTTTTGCTACGTCATAACTATGATCTTCAATTGTCTAGGTGGTGTAACTCAGATTGGGCTAGTTGCTCATTGACTAGGAGGTCACTCACTGACTGGTTTGTCTTATTGGGTGATTCTCCAATTTCTTGGAAGACAATGAAACAACAGACTGTTTCCATATCATCAGCTAAAGTAGAGTACTAATCTATGGCTAAAACAACATGTGAGCTTAAATGGTTAAAGAATATCTTGTCTAATCTTAGCATGGAACACTCTAAGCCAATGCGTCTATACTGCGATAGTTAGGCTGCACTTCATATCGCAAAGAATCCTGTTTTTCATGAGTGAACGAAACGCATTGAAGTTGATTGTCACTTTGTTTGTGATGAAATTGTAAAAGGAACTATGCAGCCAACCTAAATGCCTACTCATGCCCAGTTAGCTAACATATTTACCAAGGCCTTAGGCAAACACCAATTTGATTCTTTTATCAAAAGTTGGGCATTTGGACCCTCATATACAAACATGACAGGGGGGTATTAAGATCATGTGTAAATATTTTGTAAATATTCTTTCTATATTTAGTTCCTTATTTTTTGGAAGTTAGGTTGGAGTTTGTAATGAACTATAACTATTGTATATATACTTACGGGTGGAATGACAAAAAGGGAAGAAAAAATTTAAACCCTATAAAAACTAATATTCTACCTCCCCCTTCAAATGAAGTTATTTTTATAGTTTCTCTACCGTTGAAAATTTAAAGAGCTTCCACATGGTATATGACTTATAGGCTTTCATATTGACAAGTTCCTTACGAGCTACATTTTCCCTATTGTAGAAATGGATAGTTACTAATTGGAGTAGGCATGACTTAGAAAGACCCTTATCAACAATACAACTTTTTTTATATTTAAGTTTAGCATAGAATCTATTATGATATAAAAACATGAATGATGGATATGACACATCACATATAGGAAGCAAACCGCTATTTAAGAGTGGCAATGACCCAAGTCAGGTTCGAGCAGAAATTTTATGCTCAGGTTTAGGCCCATCCTAAAGCTTGATTGGGTCGAGGCTCACAGTTAAGTTCAAGCCTAATCAAACTTGCACGATCCAAAGCCCAATCTGGCTCGAGGCTTATGACTCAGGCTTGGGTGAGTTAAAGCTTGATCTGGTTCAGGTTAAGCTTGATTATTTTTAATTTAAAATTTGTAAATTAACATCATTTTACCAAACATAGTATGAACCCAGTTTAAAATTTAATAATTTAAAATAAATGAACTGACATAAAGCTTGGTTAACTCGGGCTTCCTAAAACTCGGTTTACTTAGGTCGGCCTTATCAATTGCATGTTAGGTTGGGCTAAATACAAACTACCATCCCTACCTCTACTCTTATAAAAATGATGTATAAGACTTGAGGTTGAGAAACTGGAGCATAAACACTCATCAATTTAGGTTAACTTTCACCATATAATCCTAGAATATTAGTCAACAAATTTGTTGAGTTATCTTTATAATGTAACTGGAAGATCAATTTGCTTCGACGAAGATAATGCCTTACAAAAAAGAATCAACTATGTTATAATATGTATTAAAGTCTAAATAAATAAATAATTACCAAGCTCCATGAAAATACTCAAATTAGAAGACGAAGGTAATTTATTCCAAACGAAAATTTCTTTAAGCTATTAATAGAAAATTCACAAACACCACACAAGCTAAGGAATTGAGGGCAATCAAAAAGTGTTCTCGGAATTTGAAGAACTCATGAGCACTTCCTAGACTAGCATCAAATAGGTCAAGATAAGGAGATTTATGCTCAAAGCATAATACACAACAAGGACGTCAAAGACCTGTATCTAATTACAATACTCATTATAATAAATTAGAGTATTGGCTACGAAAAATAATATAGCTAAATGTTTAAAAAACGTCATCTATAATTATTTGTGACATTTTTTTGTCTCATTGCACAAATCTCGTCAATTCCTTATAGTTGAAAAAATGGGCAACATTTTCATGAATCATAGCCTAAAAGTATTAGCTACGAAAATTGTCCGTAACTAAAACATTAAAAAACATAGCTAAAAATTGAATGTTGGAGGGAAAAATTTTGACAACATTTTTATCTTCATAGCTATATAGTATTTGCTACCTTTTTAATGTCACAATATGTTATTTGTTACTTTTTAATCTGTGATATTGAACAATATTTTTGTACATAACGTATTGAGATATTTTTAATGTGAATTATTTGCTAATTATTATTAAATTAACACGTAGAAAAATATTATTTATTCAAAAAATCGAGTATTGTATATATAAAGAAAAATTATATAAATTTTATTAAATTATATCAACAAAAGGAATATAACATTAAAGGATGATCATTCGTTCCTGTACAAGATATAAATAACAATTTCGACAATTGTTGTAGACAAAACAATAAATAAAAAGATCAGTTCACAAATTATAATATGTCATACTCAAATTACAAAAATATTAGTGGATAACCCAAATGATTACCTAATGTTGTTCTAATTGCTAGCTATTAAGACCAGCTTAAATTATTGTGACACGGTTAGTAATAAATCCCACATTTTCTTTTAATCTCCTTAGCCATCTAGAAAGTCAATAATTTCAATGGCAAACCACCTCTTAGAAGAACATTTCTCTTTTACCCGTGGAAATACTTGCTCATGATGGGCAATTACCTAGGTTTAACAAGTTTTTTGCACAAGTAGTTAGTTCCATACTATTTGAACCAAAATAGAAACCATGTATAATCAAAACCTCCTCTCCTATTTGGAAGAAAAATAAGAAAACGTTAGTGAAAGATTGCATTCTCATAGCAGAATAGAATGTTGGAAAAATTTTTCTTTAAACATCCATAAAAAGCTTAAAAACACATATAAACGAACTCCACTGATAGAAATTTCAGGCTTTGTACTTTCTATTACCCTATTTAAGATATCCCTTGCTCCTCATATAATACTTAAAATAACAAAATCTTTACTCTTTAATAAGCACCAATCATTAAAATATCATCAACTCTTCTCCTTTCGTCAGTTCCTAACCAAGACAACTTTAGGGAGTGAGACTACATAGAGTGGTCTTTGCAGATTAAGAAGCATTTTGGAGAATCTTCTATCATCTAGCATTTTTGTACCACCCTACTCTGGCTAGACACGTACCTGACATCCTGAGTGATATCCGAATGCACATTCCACCAAAGTGACATGCTAGTAAAGTCAATCAGTCAAAAACTCAATATAACTTTTTTCCAAAAATATCAAACGCGTACGCAGAAATCAATCACCAAATCGGGCCAATTTTAGTCATAAACTTTTTCAATCACAATAATACAATCATTTGAATTTCAATAGCCATTTGGGCCTATTATAAATACAGAGTACTTGTAGTCATAAATTCATTACATTGCAAAATCATTTACAAAACATCTCCAATCTAGAAAGTTATTACAAAGTAGAAATGCTCGAACACCCAAGTTATAATAATTGCGGAAACTAGATCTATTTGATACAAAATAAAGAAAACAAATACAGACGCGAACTGATCCTGACCTTAATCTCTTACTCGATTGCAGTGTATACTTCCGTTTATCTAACAGGGTAACTCTTCAGGGTCCTGAAAAAATATTGCAAATTTTGGGTGAGTTTTACGAACTCAATGAGGTGACCATCATCGATGGTTCACTTAATTTATGCAACACCAATACATGTAACATGTAATTCACATCTTTGCATTTAGCATAATTCATCACCTATCACATTCTCACTTACAAGTAAGGTAATTTTGCATTTCAAACAAACAAACATACTTATTTAAAATGTGTATGAAATGCTTACGTAACTCTTTTCTAATTATTACAATGTTGTGACTGAGTGTCTAACTATCTCGTATCCATTGCGGATATCGGGCTCATTTATAACTGTCCCTTATCTATTGGGGATACAGAATTCATTTTACACAGTGAGCCTTTGGCTTTTATACACTTTCTGAGCTCTAGGATCTTTTTCACATTCTGAGCTTTAAGCTCGTTTTCGATAGTGACTTCGGTCACAACTGCCTTTATGTTTCATGTATTCATGTAATAGAATGCATCACATTAATGTAATTTCAGTCTATCACATGCTTTTGGATTCACATTCAATTTCACATTCATCTTCGGACCATGGTCCGGCATTCAACATAATGTTGAGTATCACTGTTGCATTCATATGCATTTTCACAGTTTTCTTCCAAAACTAAGTTCGACATTTAACAATCAAATCATATATCACGTATTTCATCAAATTCACATGCAAGTAGCACTTTAGTATCATATACATGCATCAAATCTCGGACCTTCATTGTCCGACATTAACACAAAAATCAATCCGAATTCATATCATCATTTAAAACATATTTTTAAAGCAAACAATTAATTGAGAGAAACCGTCTAGGTTACTCACAGTATGCTCCAGATTATCACTAGCTTCAATGATCTGGAAACATTTGAATGCAGACATTAATCCTGTACATCAAAATTATGCAATACACACAATGCACACCACATTAATATTTGCACAATTATAAACATTCATTTACGCATACGTGTGTATATGGAATATGTACAATGGATGTTCATCACAATCCCAGTTATCGCTCTATCATTCACATCATGTAAACATTCGTATTCCCAAACTCGTACAAATACCATTTATACTTATGGTTTATTCCTCAATAAAATCATTAGAATTTAATTTCATAACCCAACAAATCATTTCAGATTTTTCTCCAAACACTAACTTTATGGTATATTGTTCTTGATAGGGTGACAGTGACAAGCAAATATCTATTATCAAGGATAGATAATCTTTTTAATCAGTTAAGAGGAGCTGTCATATTTTCCAAGATTGACTTTAAATCAGGATACTAGTAGTTGAGCATAGTTGAGTTGGGTATTCCTAAGAATTTTTGTACTTAGTATGGTCACTATGAGTTCCTGGTGATGCCTTTCTAGTTTACTAATAAACCAGCTGCATTCATGACGTTAATGAACAAGACTTTTTAGGAGTATTTGGATCGATTTGTGATAGTGTTCATTAATTATATATTGGTATACTCAGGGAGTAAAGAGGAGTATGAGCAACATTTGAGTACTGTGTTATAGATTCTGAAGAAGAGATAGTTGCATGCCAAGTTGAGTAAGTGTGAGTTATGGATGGAGCGGGTAGTTTTCTTGGATATGTGGTGTAAGAGGGAGTGATGCCTGATCCTACTAAGGTAAAAGCAACTATTAAATGAGAGCTGCTTAGAAATGCATTATAGGTGAGGAGTGTTCTAGGACTTATTAGGTATTTTCGGAGATTTATAGAGGGATTTTTATAATTGCGAACCCGTTGATGAGATTCTAAGGTTACTCAGGTTTCTAATATCCATTGTATCGTATCAATATTTGCAGTTTACTTCCCAGTTTTGAATAAGTTTACATACATTTTTAGGGACTAAGTTGAATTTGAGTACTACATTTCAACCTCAGTTGGATGGATAGTTGCAGCGTATGAGTCAAAAATTGAAGGATATGATGAAAACTTGTGCGAAATTTTAAGGGTGATTAGGATAGATATCTACCTTTGATGGAGTTTGCATATAACCATTTAAGCCATTATATGGCAAGTAGTGTAGAGATCTAATATGCCAAATTATTGGAGGGATGAAAGCTAGTTTAAGAGATGGTGGAGAAAATATTGGTGATAAGGTGATGCTTGAAGGTAGCTTAGGATCGATAAAAGAGTTATGTTGGTCAACATTTTTTATAAATGGAGTGCAATATCAGAAAAATGATATTTTTATAAGTATTATCTTAAAGAGGGATTTTAAGGTTTGGCAGGAGAGGAAGTTGAGTCTAAGATAGATTGGGCTATATGAGATTATACAGCGTGTAGCTGTTAGCTTATAGATTGGCCTTACTTCTAGAGTTATCCTAGACTCATGATGTGATCCATGTATTGATGTTGAGATGATATGAATCAGATCTTAGCTATATTATATTGAGGCCCGAGATCAAGGTTGTAAAGGATATGACTTATAAAGAGGAGCTAGTAGATAT
>JANIPM010000233.1:18704779-18724310 GCA_027478405.1 Erythroxylum cassinoides
GGTCGATCTTTCTCCATTTAATGTCAAAACCGATCTATTTGGTATGAAAAGATAGAAAAATGTCTTAGGAATCCAACGCTTCAAAAATCAGATCGATCGGATGTCGGACGAAGAAGTTATTCTCAAAAGAGTGAAGGGAGGTCGGTCGGCCGAAAATCAACCCCGCGGGCCGATCGACAAGCGTGCGGGCCGAGCGCTGCGCTCACCCTAACGGTAAAGATGATTGATCGATAAAGGGGTCAAAAATGCACTCAAAGATGATTGATCGATAAACTCCTCAGAACTTTAAAACCACACCTCAACTTGTAAACATCATAAATTTTGACCCAGAACTCCAAATCTGACAAACTTGGTGTCTACGGAAAAGTAAAAGAACCCTCTACAACTTTTATTAGGTCTTTAAAAATTAGATCGACCTCTAAATGGGTCAAAAACTCCATACAAAGTGACTAGTCAATCGGCTTCACACTAAACAGCATCAAAACTTCTAAAAATCATAACTTTCTACCCCCCTGTCCAATATTTTCGTGCTTTATATCAATGAAAAGATAAAACAAGCCCTACAATGTTCATGAAGAACTCCAAAGCAACTTCAACTTTTAGCAAGGTCAATTTTTCAATCAAAGTTTCTGCCCTGTTAGCAATCACCTAAGCAATATTCAAACTTCAAATTATCATAACTTCTTGCCCTGATATCACAAAATTGCATACTTTATGGCGTTAGAAAGCTGGAAACATGAGCTACAACTTTTATTAAGACCCTATGAACAAGTTCTACATCAATGAGGGTCCAAATCCAAACCGAACTACTGCCCGGAATTTCCATACTAAACAACATTCAAACTTCACAATTTCACATCTTTCAGCCTCCACATCCAAAAATTTTATATCATACATCATTTTAAAGCTATTTTAATTCTCTATAACTTTCACGTACACCATTTACTCCAATTCAAACCACATTAGTACGGCGATCGGCCACAAAGCACAATACACACAAATCTATACTTCATAATATTTTTCCAAAACAACGCAAAATACACTTAACTTCGAAAACTCATAACTTTTGATTCCGATATCAAAAACTGTCAAACTTTATGACTACAGAAAGATCTCAACAAAACCTACAAAGTTTATGAAGATCATTTCTTGAAAATCTGCCTACATCAAAAGTCAACTCTTTACTCCAAAAAGTCAAACTTTCTAATTTCTTCCAAATTTTTCACTTTCACTTTCTATTTCTTGATTTCAACTTCCATTTAAATCATCTCATCCACTTAAACTTTCATAACCAAAACTAATCTTCAAAGTCATCAAAACCAATAAATTCTTTTTCTCATCAATTTCCTCAAGGCATAAAAACTTCTATAACACAATTCATATCCGAAAACGCTCATTGAATTCATTTTAATATTTCTAATTTCCACCGAAAGTTCGGGGTCCAACATTATTCCTCAATAAAATCATTAGAATATAATTTCATAACCTAACAAATCATTTCAGATTTTTCTCCAAACACTAACTTGCGGGTATATTGTTCTTGAGACAATGAAAATGAAGTAATTTGGGAACACTTTCTCTTTAACAATTTTCCTTCTATCTTATAAGTTTCTAATGATACATAAATCATTCAATTTGGTTCAATAGTGTGAAAGTTATACTCCAAATATTTTTGGACTACTTTTATTCTGAGATAGTTCCTTATACTCAACTTCCACTCAGAAATTGAGATTCTTAGTGTCCGATTCAGAATTTGATCTCTTATATCATTTGTAGCCCTATGTCTCTAGTTTACTACAAATCAATAATAAGTCCATTTGGATAACTACAGAAGAAGATACGCCCAAAATACCGATACATGTTCAGTGTAGAGAAAAGTTGGTCGTGGCGAACTCCTCCTGATAGGAATTCTCGCTAAATTTTCACAAGTTTGCCGCAGCGAAACCTAGAGTTGGCCATGGTGAACTTTACCCGAAAGAAATCATAGCTAACCTTCAAGTTTGCCGTGGCAAATTCTAGAAGTTTGCCGCGGAGAACTTCCACAGATGCATACCCAGTTTTTCAAATTCAGGTCAGATTTTGAGACTCTTTTAAATAGAATTTAATTGGACTTCTACACAAAAATGTAGCCATATATCTCTAGTTTACTCCAAATTAAGAATCGTCTCATTTAGATAACTAGAGAAAAAGTTATGGCTACTGAAGCATAATCAGATGGAAAATGTTACAGCCAACATTTTTCCAGCACCATTAAACACCATTCACTCACCCAATCCAACATTATGTAATTTCTTAATCTATTATCCATCAAAACACAAAAGCAAGACATGAATCTATCCTCATTTCTCATCCACATTTCATCATGAACCCATCCTTATTTTATGAACATTTAACTCTTAATTATCATCAAAACATGTTTCATTCATTAATTCAAGAAGAGTGATGCTTATACGTACTTATTTAGCTTCAAGATCTTCAAACTCTTCAAGCTCTCTCTTAACCCTAGCTTTCTTCTCTCACACGTGCATCACCATTCAAGGGAGATAGGGTTAGATCTTTAGTAAGAAATGAAGAAAATAGAATGGCTAGAGATGGAAGAAAGCAAGGTTCAACTTGTGGCTTGGAGACTAGTCTATTTTGTCTCCAATTTCTACTCCAATTGTCTCCCAATTTTTAATGACATAAGTCATTAAATCTTAGTGTCACATATAAAAATTTCCATTATCATTTGACTCTTATTTTTACTACCATTTAACAATCGTTTTGCCACTTGATAATTTTTTCCTATTCCAAAAATACCAAGAAATTTTAGAAAATTTCCCCAAAAGTTTCAAAAATTCTAAATAAAAAATTATAATCTCCAAATCAAATTTTCAATAAAATCAAACCACAATTTCCAATAAAATCACATTTACAAACAATTATACCCAGAAATGTCAATGAATATATGTACAATCATTTTTATATGCAAAATTTACTGTTCACATATGTGCGTACGCTACATTAAGTATGAGCATGAAATGTACTTTCTTCTAATCTCTCATTGCTATTTTCTCCATTACCGAAATCTATAGCTCCAACCCTTACTATGGGAACAAGATGTTACAATTTGTTTCTTCAAAGTAAAACCACCTGCAAGTCCAAAACTCTTGTGCTTAATTTTATTCCATAAGATGGTAAAGATAGTTTAAACACCAAGGATAGCACATGACCTTTAAATGGGTTCAAATCATATGAGTTGATGGTTTATAAAATTGTGTTTCTTTTATTATGCTAATCCTTAATTCTATACAGAAATATATTCAATACTTATTAATTATCAAGTTTCGTCCCAAGATCATACCCTATAAATAATGCATGCATATGGTCACTATGCTATACGCTCACAAGAACATTTGGACCACAACTTATACAAGTGGATAAAATAACAAAGAAGTAAACAAGAAAAAGAAACAAAACAAAGGAAAAGATAATGTCTTAATCTGCTTTGTTATAATAGTAGAATATGTATTTAATGACTTATTTGCAGTCATACTCTAGGTCTCTAAACATATATGAACAACATCCAGGTATATGCTAAATTGACAGGTTTTACATTTCTCTCACTCTCTCTCCCCAATGCCTCTCTTGTGCATGGGTCCAAGTGCTTGTGCAAGAATAACTACACCTTATACTTTGAAAGCCAAATCTCCTTATGTTTTCAAATTCATCATTAGTGCTCTATAAAGCTCAAATTTCATGAACTTAAGGATAATAATAAAAGGTTAGGATACTATCAATGCTTATAAAGAATGAATAATGACTACCAATCATTTTAAGCACAAAAAAGTGGGGAAGGAGAGGAAGGATTGACAAGTAAAACAGTTGAGTTGCATGTGCTCTATGGATGGGTGAAAGCTAATAGATGAATCATCAAAGTGATTGATGTCTACTATGCTAATACTTAACTAGTATTCATCAGTATAACCTGATAGATCAAATGCATAAAAAGAAAAAAAATTCACAATATGGCTTCAAGATTCTTTCCTAAATCTACTTATCCTATGATTAATTGTGCTTCAACTCATATCCTAATGTTAAAATTTTGAACAGTTTGATACAACTTACTGAAGCTATGCCAATGTATCAATAGTAAATTTTGATGGATCAAATATAAAGAGAAAGAAAGAAGCATAATAAAGACAGGTGTCTTCCTGATTAGGAAAGAACACAAATCCTTGAGGCATGTTATCAAAAAGTAATGCAATCAACCAATAAGTAAAAACAAAGAAAGAATATAAAGACCCTCTAAGAACAAAACATAAAAAAAATTAATAATTGAAATTGTTGTTAAGCTATATTTCTTCCCTGGAATAATATCAAATCTCATCACTATAAGAATCTCACCTTTGTCCAATTTAAGCTCCACTGAGTCTAACTCTATCTCAAGCTTAGTTATAACATCTCGAAGGTGATCGACGTATGTGTCAATCGTGTAAACAATGAAATTAAGTTCCCAATAAGGGGCATTGTCATTCATATGATCCCAGACACCATTAATCCATAATCAAACTAACTAAAACACTATTGTTGAAACAATATAAAAAGAGACCATCACATTTAATTATTTGGAATAGGACTACTGGCACTAATACATTAGATCCAATTTCACAAGAAATTGTGAAAGCCTCTCAAAAACTAAGAAGATGGTCAAAATAAGTCTTATATTAAAAATTTTAAGTAAAAGTCCCCCAAAAATTATTGTCATGCAAAGTTATACTACAAATTCATACACATCTCGCTAATATCAAAAAAATGTTAATGTTTCCAATAAGAAGCTACTTCAACAATGCGTTCTCATTCACATATCAATCAATTAAAAAGTACCAGAAATGTTGAAGGACTTGCATGCTAATGATTAAGTCTTATAAATTACATTATAGAACTACAAAGCCATAACAGATCTAAGCTTACATGCTCGAACCACTAGATCTCAAAACAAAGTGACATAAATAGAAGAGTGAAAAACGAAAAGGAATCTCACCATTGCCACTCACTTAGAGCCAAGCCTTCCTTCGGTGCGAGGAGTTAGCACAGAACCGTTTGAGGAGAAAAGGCCATTGTCAACAGTAGTATAAGCAATATCGTTATTGCTGTTGTTCTCAATGTAAGGGCGATCAAAGGACCAGATCTTTTGGTCCATTCACCAATTCTAACCCGATGTAGTTAATCTCATCCTACTGTAAATGTGTAAACAAAATTAACCGTCCAGTTGGAAATAGAGGATTTCGTGTGGGATGAAAAAAGGTAGTGTTGAGATCCACATCAGGCTGTGAGGATTCGAAGAATTAATTTATCCGTGTGATCATTCTAAACAAACTGATTAATTTATCTATCTCAAATTGATGATCCTTCACTCCTTGAACAAAATGCATGCATGTTGTCTTTGTTTATGTCTCAAATAACTCTTATTAAGGAAACATATGAGTTGATATCTCAAAGTTTAATTGTAATGTTTCCACACCCTGGCAAATTCTCTTTTTGAATTAAAGTTTTAACTTGCTTAATTCTCAGCGTAACCAACTGAATATGTTCAATTTATAATTTGCAGATGATCTCTTACTCTTCATAAAAGCTAGCATTAATTGTGTCTAGATTTTCTTATTTGTTTCAACAGGCAATCAGTAGGAGCAATGCAACTCAAAACAACTTACAAGTTTCCAGCTACAAGTGGCACCTTTAAGATACTTAAAGATCTTTGTCACTACTTTTAAGCTCTCCTACATTAACAGTTTTTCTTTGTTTGATTTATTTCAACATGGAATTGATAATTGAAACAACAAAAACTATCTTTTACAAGGAGACCTTAGTTGATCTTGTCACATACTCCCACCCCTTCCTTCCAATGACTTGATTAAATCTAAAGAAAGACTTCTTATGGATAAGAAACAAAAGGGATAATATCAAGGTCAAGATAAAATTGAATGGGGTGTGTTTGCAAAAAGAAAAAGGAGTCTAGGTTTTCATTCTATAAAGATGAAAAATAAGAAGCTTTTATCTTAATTCCTAAAAGGAAGCTTTTGGATCCTTAAGTTTATTCTTAACTCAAAGATAAAAGACCATATGTGATTTAAAAGTCATTGTAAGTAATGAAAAAAAAAACCATATTGTCAATCTTTAGGACCGCTTCTTAAGTTCTTAAAAAATAAATACACAACTGAAGATTTACCGGTGTAATTCTAAACTAGAAGATACAATTCACTATAACACATAGAAGTGGCATCTTGATCATCCCAAATCACTCTACCTACCAACCCACTAGACTCTGCTAGAGAAGACATCATAATTATCTGGATAAGGCATATGCCCCTTAATCTCACTAATATAGCTCCTGTTTATAGATCTTCACAGGTAGCTAAAAGATAGTATGCTAGACAAAATCAATCTAGAAACGTGTCTTTATTCTATGGCTAGCAATCAAATGTAAGATTTAGGCTATGCTTGGTTGGAATGAAATATTTTATAATGAAATTAAATGTAAATGAATATAATATTAAAAATTGTTATTTGGGAGAGATAGAAGGGTTCATAATATAATATAGTAAAATGTTGTTTATCATTTTACATTCCATCCTAAACCTCTCCAAGGTAACCTATTTTTACTATTTATGATAGAATCGGATGTAACGTGGAACCCTCCCTTTCTATCTCATTTCATTTCATTCCATTCCATTGTAAATCCTCCTCTCAAAGATAGAATATTATTACATTACATTCCATTCCATTCCCTAAATAACCATCTAACCAAACAAAGCATTAGGAAATTGATATAACTCATGTTGTCTCTTTTAATAGAACTAAATGTGAGCTCTACAATTTAGAAACAAGATAGCATGCATAAAGTACATATATTTCATATTAATTCCCTATGTTTGGATTGATAAAATGCTTGTAAGTATATATTATAATTATATATTTTGTGTTTTATGGATTAGATTAGAAATTTGGATTAAATGTACTTATGAGTGGAGATTTATTCAAGAAGTACCAAAGATACAAATTTTAGGAAAAAATGGATGAGACCTTCTACTTTTGCCTTTATTTTGCTTTATTTAGGAATTTTGATTAAGTAGAACTTGTTTTGGTAAGATAATCTTAATGAAAGTGGGGTCCTTTAGATTTATTATTATATTAGCTTTTATCCCTTACTTTTAGGAAGGTTAAGAAGGGTTTTGTGATTCTTTATATGAAAGATTTGCAGGGTCAATAGCCCTATCACCCTCTCTTCTCCGTTCATTTTAGCTTCTTTTTCTACATATTTAGGATAGTTCTTTTTTTTCTTCCATCTTGTCTTTAAGAATCACATGCAACTAAACTCTTTTTTTTTTCTACCATAGGTTATTTGAAATTTGATTCTTTAAGAATTATAAGTTCTCCTTACCCTTTTCTTTTGAAGTACTTATATTATCTTCCAATATTATTAAAATTATTGTTTTGTTTAATCGATATAATATATTGTTAATTAGAACGATTAAATATGTAATTGCTCTAATGTTTAATGGTAAAATAACATGGTTTAATATATGGTCTTCAACTAATGTTATATATTTTGCATATTTATTGGCTACAATTAGTGGTCTCTCTATCAATAGATTAAATTCTAAGAGCTTATTAAGGTTGTTTGTTGATAAGAGAATTAATTAAAGGGATTGTTTTGGTTAACGAGGAATTAAGGAGAGATATGTTATTAGAGCTTGTTCACAATGGTAACCATTTTATTAACAAACAAAAGGGTTTATTTTTGCATCAACAATTGATTCAAAATTAAAAACTAAAATTATAACTTAGGTTAGTTATTCATGGTCATTTAACTTCATTAAATTGCGTTCATAATTATCTTTTGCCCTTACCTTTAATATATTTTCAATTTATGTTTTAAAACTCCCTTCCTTTAAAAAATAACTTCACAAATGAGACAAGTTTTGTTAGTCTATATGAATTCAACCTTGCTCATCGCTATATTTAATTCATTTGTGATTAGAGTAGGATTATATTTTGGATTTGAAACGTACTAAATTTTGGTGTCGTTATTGAGAATTATTGTTAAAGCAAATTAATTTCTTTTGTACGTTGAAAATTTTAAGTAGGTGAACATAAATAAGATCGTGAGATCGAGAAAACAATTAGGAGATTAAGAAAGGAAATTAAATTACAGGTAAGCAATTATCTTCCTCTTCATATCCCATATTAGAATCATAAGTTGATTTGATAGAATCCTTTAATTATTATGAAATTAGAGTGACAATGACTGATTAAGAGAGAATCTTACAAGAATTAGTAGTACCAGCTTTGACTTAACAATCTCTTTGCAATGAATATCCAAATCTAAAAATACGTTTGAAGCTTAAGTCTAGTTTGATTTATTTTGTTCTATCATGTTGGAAAATAATCAAACAATTAAGTGCAAGCTATCCTCAACATAAGATTTCTAAACAACTCCTCATTCGATAATTTTACGAAGGATTGTTACTAATAAAAATATGAATGATGGATACAATTAATGAAGGTGTTATAGTGAATAAAACTCCTCAAGCCACTAAAGATTTTAATCTGTATATGACTGCCAATTCTTAACAATTTGGCTTTAAACAAAGCACATTTATATGGAGAGTAAATGAGGTAATTGAATCTAGCCTTGAATAACAAATTTATAACTTAACCTCTTTTGTTTAACAAATGGCCATGGAGAAGATATAACAAGTTGGCATATATACCCTTATAATGTCTTAAGAACGGTTTGTAAATTTTGAAGTTCAACTTGATCGCCCTAAAATATTAACGTTCAACGATTCTAGTGTAAATGTTGGAGTTTAAAATACACCTTTGGCCAGTTTAACTTATATTTTTAAAACATTATGGTTAAATTTGTCAACGAATATAAACCTTAGGGTTAAATATGAACTTTTGCCTTTAGAAGTTCTTAAGGATCATAGTTTAATTTGTATTTTAATTAAAATCTTAGGATAAAAGTACACTTTTTTCCATATTTAAAGACATCTTATTTTGATAAGCTACTACTCTGTTACTTTTGCAAATAATTTTGTATCAAGCATCACATTTGTCAATATTCAAATATCTAAGAGGTTGTTTGCTTTAATTTTCATTGTTTATAATTTTAAGTTTTTGGTTTCTAGTTTTTCAAATAAAACACAAATCTATTTGATTTGCTAATGTAAGTGTAGCTATACTGTTAAAAAATAAATATTAAATAACTCTTAAAAATTAATTAAGTAAATAATTTTATTTTAATATTTATTAATAAAAATCAATTGTATTTAATTTAATATAATTAAGTGAAATATAAAATATATTTCTGCAATAAAATCTAATAATGAGTATATATTTAATTATAAAATTAATGTCTAAAATTATTACATAAATTTATATACTTTAAAGATATTTTAAAAGAAATATATTGATAAAAATAACTATTTAATATAAAAATATTTATAAAATTTATAAATATTGGATAAATAAAAATTTAACGATAAATAAAATTATGATAAAATAAGATAGAATTTTTATGATTTAATAAAAATTTAAAATTAAAAACAAAAAAGAGCACAATTAAGCATATTTTGAATGAATTTATAAATAAAATAAAAGATAAAAATTGCAATAGAAATTAATCTTGCCTTATATTTTATTTCAGCCTACCTTATTTAATAATAATAAGGTAAAGCTTTATCAAATAGAATAATAAAGGAGTAAATGTGTTCATACTTCAACCAACCGATTACATTACATTTAGCAAAATCTAAAGATGACTCTATTTAACCAACTTAATATTTCATCGGAAGATTTTTGTTGAATTCTGGGGAAGAAAAATTAGCAAAATGATTGGCGGAGAAGAAGCAAACCTTGAAGCATCTGGAAGGTCCCTTGCGGCTCCTCTGGTTTTCTTCGTCGTCGTTGCTTTCCAGTTCCTCACCAGATGGCTCGAGGATCTTAAGAAGGTATTTGCGTTTTTCTTAAACTAAAAACAAATTAATTTCCATTTTTCTGTATTCTGGAATTCTGATTGCTATGAAGATTGAATGCTACCTTCAGAATCATAAGGATCTGTTTCTTGGAACCTGCTCTTTCTGTGGATAGATTAGATGTTGTCTTGTGGAATGAATATTTTAAGTGCTTATGATTTGAGGGATTGCTCTTTGGTTTCCTTGTGACGAGTAATGACTGCATTGATTCGATTAGCCGGGCGCGGTGTTCAGGAATGTTATGTTGAAAGTAGTTTTGTTTTGTTTTGGCTTTTTTTTTGAAAAATAGAATTCATTAATTCATTAAGCCTTAAAAGGCATCAAACGTAGTTTTATTTCTCATTAAGTGTTTATGATTCATTGCGTTGTTCACTTTGTACATTTAATTCCTGATACTGTTACACTAGATAGTCGTGGTTCTTGAAGTTTTAGCACAAGAGTTCAGCTTGTTACGGCATAATTGCTGGATGACGCTATTTGACGTTGAATTTGAATTGTTTGGAGGCTTAATTTTCACACCGAACTGGCTTCTTATTGTGGTAATTGACTAAAGAGATTCGTGTCCTCTTTTCAGAAAGCATCCGTGAGTGCAAGAGAAGTTCAATTGCGTAACGAAATAAAGCAACTGTTGAAAGAGGCGAGCACATTAACACAGTAAGTGAATTTGTCATTTAAGTGTTCTGTTGCCTGTTATTTAAAATGATACTATTTTTGTTATTCAATTGGATTAAGGTGTTGTGAGTTACTTGCTGCAGCAGAATAATTGCTTTTCTGCAGAAAATGTAAAAAAAAGTTGTACTATTGCAGGGGACTGTGGTTGGGATTTCAAATGCTTGCTATGTCTTAGTTTTTTCATTCTTGTTGTCCTTCTAATGAGTAATATGGAGGAGTTTCCTCTATCCAGGAGTGCTGAAGTTCCATATTTTTTATTTCTAGAAGTTTCACTGGCTAGTTAATTAAATAATTTGCTTTCCTAGGCCGTCAACATTTGCTCAGGCAGCAAAACTTAGGAGGTCGGCAGCTGCTAAGGAGAAGGAACTTGCTAACTGTGAGGCCAATTTATTCACTTCAATTTATAGCTTTTAACGTTCGTTTAATTGTATTATTTTCTTAGCTTTCTGTGTATAGCTTCTGACATATCTATTTATCATACAGGTCAAGAATCAAACAAGAAGGAGATGAAACTATCTTATGATTTGTATCTGAGAATTGTATTTTTCTCCAAGGTAGAAATAAGAATATTGAAGTTGTTTAGAAGTCCATTACTTGATTCATTGAGGTCCAAGCAGGTTTATTTGGTTTATAGGTCCTGATTTACTTTGGACTGATATGCTGGTTTTGGAGGACTCCTGTTGCTGTCATATCGCAGCAACTTGTGCAACCGTTTGGTAAGACTGTTTTTCCACTGTCAATTATCAGTTTTATCGACTGCAGTATCTATGCATTATCTTGAATTTGGTTTTACATTGATTTGATTAGTTAGACTGATATTCTAAAGTCCACTGAGATTAGCTTTCCTTTTTTTTTTTTTTTGTCGGCAATATAGAAAAGAAAACAAACAGAACCAGTAAACAACATGAGGTTTATGTTAATAGAAGGGGATCTATAATCTTTAGATGATTTAGTTTGTTTATTGGTATTGGCAGGAAGGATGCTTTCCTGGAGAAGTGCAGGACGCTTAGATAACAAACTTATGGTAACTCCCAATCCTTTACCCGTTACTTTATGTCTGAGGTCAAGGTTCCTTGAAGACGGTGCAGTCTCTTATGGCTTAAAACTTTTGGGTTTAGCTTTTATAAATGAGTTCTCCTAATGAAAATGTAGAGTTTGTATTGAAAAGGAAATCGTCCTGCAATCTAAATGGCTGCTTTTAGTGCGCAAAGTTTTAACACTAGCTGTCGGAACACTCAACGGTAAGAGAGCCATCTTTGTGGTGGATTGATGTTCAGTAGGATGAGTGTCCTATAATTGGTCGGTGGTAGATTTTGTTTCTATTCTTCATGGAGCAGTTAGTCTCTATCTATACCAACTTTTGGCTGAGATAACTGAATATGTAAGATGTCAAGGCCTAGTGAGTTTCTGATTTTCTTAATGTTAACTGCAGGTTGGAATAATACCTTGGTTGATAATATCCACCAGGGTTTCCAAATATATTGGTCGACTTGTCAACTAGAATCCAGAGCAAGGAATGATCTACATATATTGGTTTACAAGGACTTGGAAAACAAATGTTCTCCTGATGTCTTCATTTATAATTTAGAAGTAGAGTCTAGTTTGTTTGGCCATGTGTGGATTTTGGCGAATCTCAGCATTTTCCATCAGGTCATTACTTTTGCTAATGCTTCTGTATAAGACTACTCCTCTTCATTGATGAAGCCAAGTTCCATTTATCAATTTTCATGTCTGTTATGGAAAAAGGATTTCCTGATTCATTGATACATATCTATTTTACCTTCAACTCCGCAAAACTTCAGGAGACAAGCTTTTTACCTGATCAAAACGTCATAGCAGTTTCAAGAACAAGAAAAAGGGACCTAAACAGTCCAAACCAATTAGATCGATTAATTATATGACAAATTGTAATAGCTAGAAAGTAAAGTATAAAATACATGACATTTTTTGTAAAGAATGTTAAAATATTTTTTATTGAATTAATTTAACATTAGGTGATTAAATATGTGTAAGTGTTTTGACTTTAATAATAATAATTGTAATTTATACTAAAATAACTTAACGTAAACTTAATAAAAATATTTTTTGTACTATAATTTTAAAGTTATATTAAAAATTACAAATATAACTTTTAGAATAAATAAAAGTTATTTGGGAGTCCAGATTCTCTGTCCAGTTTTATGGTGTCTTATTGTGTCCAGTGAATTTCAGCCGTTTATTTATGTGGGTCCCTCGTAAATAAATGGCTGAGATTCACTGGACACAATAAGACATCATAAAATTGGACAGAGGATCTTGTCTCCATATGGACATACATTGTGACATGTTTGTGTCTCAAACAATGTCTTTCTCGAAAAATCCGCTAATAGACCAACACGTTGGTGTCTTCACTTCTACACTCCTGAGAGGAACACACTCATGTTCCATACCATATTCACCTAAAGACTCTCAGAAATACTCATTTTCTTTTTAAAACTTCAAGATTCTATGTCCATGTATATCAATCATACACAATAATCTTTTTTAAAAATAAATAATGGATTAACTTTAGACAAAGCTAATAATACAAAACATATGGTTCAACTTGAATCTATACTAACAAAAAGAATAAAAACTTAAGAGTTACATCTTAAAACACGTTAGAGATGTCATCTACTCTTCATATCTTGTGAGATAGTGTTTCGAAGATTTTTGACAATTAAGATGGATTGAATCTAATTTATGAGCTTGTAAGCCAGTTGATATTTTTCTTCTTCTTGATTAGTAAACATTTGATAGTTTCGCTCTCTCTGAAGGAAGTATATAGTAGCAGTGAATGTCGCCTTATATAGAATAGCATTTGGCTTACCCTTCTTTGAATGAGGCCCAATTAAGAAATTGCTCCCAAGTATAGGAATATCCAGTATCAGGTAACATGAGTAAGATCCTACTCTAGAGTGCCCTCGAAAAATTGCATAGAAAGGAGAGATGATTTCTATCTTCTAAGACCATTTTACAAAGAGTACAAGTATGGTCCTCAGAACCATATCATTGGCATTTAGTCCTTGGCTTGTTTTTAATCGCAAGCTAAGAAATAAAAGATGCTTTCAGTTGAAAGGTGTTTTGCCATAACAGAGAGAACAAGATACCACCTGTAAGCCCCTTGTTAGCAACTGATGGCATGATTTATTTGAGAATTTGCTATTCGGATCAAGAGACCAAATGATTGAATCCGTTAGTAACTCATTGTCCAATTGGGGAAGAATAGGGCCAAAGAATCAAATTCTCTAAAATCCCCTCTCCTATTCTCATTACAAATCAAATATGATACTTTAAGATGAAGCAGAATGCGGTTTCTCAAGAGAAGTACCTGTGTATTTCAAATGAGTGGACTTGCGTCCATCCAGTTATCATATCAAAGCTAGGTTTTTTCACCATTGCCAATCTTGTGTTTAATATGTGGGTAAACCAAATCTCTTAGGTTCATCATTTGGATAAGGATGCAAGAGAACTCTCGAGAACAAGAAGCTTGACAAAAGTTAAGATGTTTAAGTTGATACTCATGAATCCACTTGACCCAGAGAGCATTGTAGTCAATGTATAACCTCCATAGTCTTTTGCACGTTAGGACATTTTGCATAGTAGAAATAGAAAAGATCCCCATTCCTCCAACACTCTTTGGGATAGCCACTTCACTCCATTATATCTTGGCATTCTTAGCATTCTCAGTTCGACCTGACCATAGGAAAACTTTTTATATTTTGTCAACTTCCTTAATAACCTTTCTAGGCAAGGTTATGTGAGCACACTAGTAAATATGTAGGTTACTTAATACTAAGATGATAAGTGTTAAACCTAACAACATAAGAGAGAAACCTATTTTGTCAAGCATTGCTTCTTACCTTGATCCTTTCTAAGAGGGGTAAATAGTCATAAAGTTTAGATCTAGAAGAAGATAGTGGGACCCCCAAATAATAAAATGGAGCAACATGAATATGAAGCCCAACCAAAGTCTAGATTTTCGTACTATTTCTCACATCAACAAATAATCTCAAGGCATGCATCATCATAGAAATAGAGTGCTCATTAGTTCCACAAAGAATCAGAAGATTATCGACATACATAATGTGACTAAGGTTCATAGAAGAACATTTAAAATGGAATTGAAATGTCCTATTGCAATATATCATCATACTTGTCAATCTAGAAAATCCTTCCATCACAAGAGTAAATAAGTAAAGAGACAATGGATCTCCTTGAAGAATACCTCTAGCAACTTTAAAAGGCTTAGTAGGAATCCCATTCACCAGTATACTCAGGGAAGGAGACTGAATACATAATATGATCCAACCAATAAACTGCGTTGGTAACCTTAGAGCCTCAAGACAAATATGGATGAATTTCCAACTTATGGTGTCAAAAGCCTTAAAAAATCAACTTTAATTAAGCAACTTTTAAGTCTTTTTCGTAAATTGTAATCCTTCATCAGTTCTTGCTAAAGAAGAATGTTATCCTCGATATTCCGTTCTGAAATGAAGGCCCTTTGGGCAGGATTGATGATGCTAGAAATGGCTAAACTCTTCATAAGTTGTATTGTAATCATTTATAACACCTTAAGACATTAATATAAGTTTAAGTAATATTTGAACTTCTATATGATAATTGACTTTGTCAATATATCAATTGCATTATTCGAAATGTGAACCTTTTTTTAATAAGATCTATCTAAATGCAATCAACTCACTTAAATGTGAAATCTCACATACATGTATATCTATGTGTGTGATTGTGTGTGTGTGTATTAGGATATAAGTTATATATCTAAGTAATTAGTTTTGCCATTATTTATTAATTGGACTTATAAGATATTAATTGGATAATGACTTAGATTTAAAAGCTATATGAATCCTATCTTGATTTGAAGTCTATCTTGAGAGGGGGTGTGATACATCATGTGCGTGTTGGTAATTGGGAAGTTTTTTTGGTTATTGCGTGGTTGAAGTGAAATTCTGCTTGCTTGAGTATGTCAGTGTCATGCATGTCTCTTATTTTTGTAGAAGTGAATCTCTAATGTGAGTGTGCTACAACGGTTTCATGTGGATTAATGGTTAAGAGAACAAACACTGCAGTATATGTGTGTGTCTTTGAAGAGAGGTGAATAAACGTGTGTTGTGTGTGAGACAAGTCCTTGGAGTAGTGGAATGCATTTATTGTTGATTGAAATCAACATTGCAATGGGACTCTAATTAATTGAAGGAATGCATTCACAGACTTCAAGGTGTGATATATCTCTAACGTGAGTGTGTGTCAAAGTAAATGATGTGATTGTGTGGCATTGAAGAAAGGAGTGGTGCTTGTGTGTGAATATAGTTTGATAAAAATTGTATGCACAAGGAGTTCCTGCAGCGAGAGCGTGTTAGTGTTGGGAGGCGATTTTGACGAGGTCTTTCCTTTCACAGCAAAGAGTCTGTAGAATTCCTTGTATGTATACTGTATAGGGTAGTGTATTGAATTGTAGATTTGTACATTATATTGTAGATTTGTACATATGTTATATTTTGCATTTTGTGTTTGTAGTTTTGTAGCTAGTGTCGTTTTGTATAATGCAGACTTTGATGGTATATAACCCATCTATTCTTCCTGTACATATTAAGAAGAGAAATTAGCAGTGATTATAAAATCACATTTCTCCCAAACTAAATCCCTATATTACGGTTTCTTCATGATATCAGAGCATTGGGTAGATCCACTAGCTTGAGTCATGGTCGACGACGTTAACAATTTGGGGTCCTCCTTTGGAAGCGTCATTTGAGAGGAGAATTCGATGTTCTTGCAGAACTCAAATCATCCAGGTATGGTGCTTGTTACGACTCCATTAAGTGGGAATAATTACCTATCGTGGAGTAGTGCGATGAGAATCACGTTGGGGGCAAAGTTGAAGCTAGACTTCGTCACCGGTAAATGTGTAAGGCCACGAGAAGATTCATCAGAATACGATCGATGGTGTCGGGTGGATTTTATGGTGACTTCGTGGATACTTAATGCCATCTCCAAGGATATCGTTGAGTCATTCTTGTACGTGAGCTCAGCTAGGGATTTATGGAAAGATCTGGAGAGGAGATATGGAGAATGCAATGGGTCACTACTGTATTAGCTGAAGAGGGAGATCAGCCCAATTTCGCAAGGGGATTTATCTATCTCCAAGTATTTTACTAAACTGAAACGCGTATGGGATGAGTTAAATTTCTTTGCTCCTATTCCACAATGTTCATATGGAGCTTTGAAGCAATGTTCGTGTGGGTCTCTTAGACAATTGGTTGAATTTGGGGACAATGATAGATTGGTATAGTTTTTGATGGGTTTGAATGAAGAATATGATGCAATTAGGAGTCAGATTCTTGTGATGGATCATTTGCCTCATGTGGAGAGGGCTTACTTGATGGTTGTTAGGGTTGAAAAACAGAGGGAAGTGAATGTTTCTTTTGCTGATAACATGACTGCTGCATTGTTGGTGTGTGGTTCTGGTGGCAAAAGGGGTAGGTAGAGGTGGTTCTAAGAAATAAATGAATAAGGAGGACATATATTGTGATTTTTGTAAAATGAAAAGACACACCCGAGAGACTTGTTTTAAAATTCATGGGTATCCGGATTGGTATAAGAGTTCTAAGGATAAGAAAGGAGGGGATATAAGTAAGGAGTTGGTGAATATGAGTGATTCACCTTTGGATTATTCAATGGAGAAGGATGTAAAGGAACCAACCTGGAGACAAGATATGGCAGCAATGATTCAACAAGGCATAATGAGTTTTATACAAAGTCAAGGGAAGCAGATGCAAATGAAGGACAAGGGAGGAGATGTCATCAACTTTGCACATTACAATGATTTTGCAGGTAGCATTCTCAATCAATCTTTTAGTTCAGTTAGTTTAATTGAATGTGGTTCTTGGATAATAGACACAAGAGCTTCTAATCATATGTGCCATGATATTGCCTTGTTTGACAAACCTACACCTGTAGCCAAACTTACCCCTGTTCACCTACCGAATGGCACAGTTAAGACAATAAATTTCACAGGGAATATTGTTCTTTGTGATAATCTTAGTCTGTCATTCGTTTTGTTTATACCTTCTTTCAAATATAATTTGCTTTTAGTTAACAAACTAGCTTGTCAATCTTCTACCAAATTTACCTTTTATGAAACCTTTTGTGTTCTGTAAGACCTTGTGACTGATGAGGTCTTAGCAGTTGGGAAGGTAATTGTAGGACTTTATGCTCTTGATAAGTCATCTTTTCTTAAACAAACCATTTTGTCTTACATCACACACTTCGGAAATAGTATCAATAAATCAATACATTGTCATAGTGTCGTTGATGATGCTTTTTGGCACCAAAGATTGGGCCATCCATCTCTCAATGTACTGAAACAGTTACACAATTCTATCAATAACATGAATTTTTCTTATCAACCGTGTGATGTATGTCACCTTTCAAAACAAACCAGGCCTCCTTTTCCTAGGAGCAGTATTAGCATAGTTGTATGTTTTGAATTGTTGTATACATATCTTTGGGGTCCTTATAAGCAAGGGTCAATTAGTGGAGCACACTATATCCTCACCATAGTAGATGACTTTTCTAGAACTACTTGGACTTTCTTACTCAAACATAAGAGTCAGACTTCAGCTTTCTTAGAAAATTTTCTTAAACATATCCAAAATCAATTTCATGCTACAATCAAGGTTGTTAGAATAGATAATGGGACGGAATTCTTGAGTCATAGTTGTTAAGAAATGTTTGCCAACTATGGAATTATACACCAGAAAACCTCTTCTTATACTCCACAACAAAATAGAGTTGTTGAAAGAAAACATAGACATTTATTGCAAACTGCTAAAACACTTATGTTTTAGTCCCATTTACCAAAACAATTTTGGGGAAATTCCATTTTAACTATAACCTACATCATCAATAGGCTTCCAACTTCTGTTCTAAATTGGAAGTCTCCATATTTTGTTCTTTTTCATAAAGAACCTAATTATAACTTCTTGAGAACTTTTGTTTATTTGTTTTATGCTTCTAATACTTTTCCTTATAAAGAAAAATTTGCACTTAGGGCGTTCAAGTCTGTTTTTATTGGTTATTCTTCAGGACAAAAGGCTTACAAACTCTATGATTTACAAAGCCACCAAATTTTCATTTCTAGGGATGATGTTTTCTATGAAAATAAATTTCCTTTTCAATCCATTTCCTTGGATTCAGGAGTAGTTCCTTTGCCCAATCAAAATGTTTAACCATCTATTGTGTCTCAAGAAGCCTCATCATCTGAGAATCTTGCTAAGGATTCTTTAGATTCTTTAGCTCCCTCTTCCTCTGATACTCCATGCTCCACTAATCTAGCATTAAGTCTAGCTCCTATTCGTAGGAGTACTCGTGTGACCCGAAGGCCCAACTGGTTGGATGATTTTGTTTCACATGCATCTGTTACTGATATTGCTCCTGTTGTTGTCCCTACTGTGTTTAATTCTTCTCATACTCCACCTACATTTCCATTTGTACTCTCTTCTCATCTTACATCAAATTATCATTCATTTTTACCGAATGTATCTAATATTGAAGAACCTAGTTCTTTGAGTAAGCTAAAACTAATTTGAATTGGTTGAATGCTATGGAGGCTAAGTTAACAGCCCTTGATAATAATCATACTTGGGATTTGACTGTTTTGTCGAAAGGGAAGAAAGTTATAGGTTCAAAATGGGTCTATAAAATTAAACTTAATCCTGATGGAATTGTTGATAGGTATAAGGCTAAGTTAGTGGCAAAGGGCTATAGTCATATTGAGGGAGTGGATTATAATGATTGTTTTT
>JANIPM010000233.1:18727719-18737861 GCA_027478405.1 Erythroxylum cassinoides
GTTTTTGGAAATGCTTATTTTTTAATGCTATGCTTCCGCGAAATATTTTGGTTTGTTTGTACTGTTTTGTGTAGCATCCACATATCCTCCAGGAGGTATTATGTGGGTGTGACAATTTTTGGAAGTTGGGCCTGAATTGTCTAACAAGATAGAACTTCACATTCAAGACACTAGGGTTAGCACTTAAGCATTTGAAAGATTCTCAATGTAATTGTTTACTGACATAAGAGCAATAGTTTAATGATAATCAATTAAGAACAAATAAAAACAATTGCATAAGACTTGATAATAATTTCAGTGTCTACAATTACTTTCCATACTGCTTTTAGTATTGGTGATAGGATAATGAGTCTTCATTGTAGTTGACTTTATCCTAAAATTGTGCAAGACTTAATATATATCCAAAGTTGATTAAATGCTGAACATGTTCAAGGTAAACTCTATATTTTATAATATGTTAGTTTCTTATTTTTTAAAATTTTAATAATCATTTGTCACATTATCTTATATTTTCTTTTTTGCATTGTGACATATATGAAGATCATTCATCTAATTTATTTCTTCTCCAAAAAAATATCGCATGAAAAAGGTATATTTATTTGTTTATCAAGCATTCATTTAGTGAGGTCATTACATTATTGGATATGATTTACATAGTGATTTTTTTTGTATGAACTATTGATAATCTTGAATGTAATAGTTAGTTAGCTCATTTTCTTCTACTATTAGCCTATTTTCTTTAACTTTTACTTCCCAATTACACTTAGTCCAACTTGACCGAGATTAACGTAACTTGATTAGACTTAACCCTTGTTAAGCTTGATCATGCTTAGGTTCTACATGAAATCAAGAGAATGAGATCCTTTGTGTTTGTTAGGGTGTTCTAACCCTGTGTTATTTAATTTTATTCACATTTATATAAATCTGATATAAATATGTAGACGAGATTTAATAAAATAAGGTAAGAATTAATTTACGAGAATAGAAAATCTGTACTAAAACTCAAATACCTAGATCTATTGTTGTTCCGAGATCTCGTAGAAGCTAAATGGAAGGAAAAAAATGAGACTTTATTTTACAAAACCTTTTCGAATTCAATATACCAAATCTGCCATTTCTGCATTGTAGTTAACAGAAACTGCACAAAGGCGAATCCCCATTTGGTTCTTCTTGGTATTGCATGAAGATATCTTGACAGATTTTGTAACCATAAAATAGCATGGAACTTAAAGAGTATTATTGCTTATATCATATGTATTCCGTACAAGTAATGAACAAACTTGAAAACAAACAAATGAACACAAGCTTATAAACAGATGGTTAGAATATCCGAAGAGGCCCTGATCGGTATATTGAGAAGAATATTGCACGCAAAAGAATATCAAAAAAAGAAAAAGAAAACGCAAAACTATGAATACAAACTTGTGCAGATTGCGGTGTTTCTCAAACAAAAATATGAAACGCTTAAGGGGCTCGTTTATCCTTCTCCGCAATTCGTAGTACTTCTTTTGCCATGGAGGAGAAAGACCTGGCAGTGTCTTGCATCTCTGTAGCTCTCACATTGATTCCCTACGCCATTCAACAAAACAAATTACTTATGAGGTCCTTTAAGATGCAGAATCTACAGACTCGATTGTAATGAAGGATCAGAACAAGATGTACTCTAGGTCATCTAGGACCCTTTTAACGGAAAAAAATATCATCTTGTGAGATGGTTATGCAAAGGGCAACTCTTAAAGTGGTAGTACCTGCAACTTCGTTACATTGTCCTGCAGCTTGATTTTAGCTTGTTCTGCTGCACTTGAATCCTGCATTGAAAGAAAGAATCAAGTGTAAAGTCACTCACCCGTTTGTTTGCAAGATAAAGACTATAAGCATTCTAATATGAGTGTATAAAAGATGCTTACCCCAGTCGAGGAAAACCCATATTTCTTCTTGATTTGATCAACTGATCCAAATTTTTCATTGTTTTCCTCTTCTTTCTTTGCGTTTTTCTGAGTCTTAACCTTCATTTGTTTTATTTTGCCTACAAAATTCGAAAAATAAGTTAGCTAGGCAATATTTGCATTCTGTAATTATTGATCTTTTAAGTACTAACACGGAAACCATAACAATTAAGGCAGCATATGGGCCATATTTTTCTTTCTATTTCTAAACAGCTCACAACACATTGGACATCACTCAATATCATCTTAAACTAACCTCCAAAAGCCTGAAGTTTCTTTGCCAGTTTCTGCTGATTAAGACCCAACAAGATATTCTGATCTTTGGGCTTTTCTACAGAATCCTCGAGATCGATGTCATCTTCAAAGACAAGAAATGTGAAAACAATATAAGGACTAAGAAAATCTATTGAACCATCTTAAGTTGCCTCAGAATTAATCGTCCTATCTAGTGCATGTGGAATTAATACCTATGTCTAATTCAGTCTCATCATTGTCTGCAACTATAGTGTCTTTATTCTCATCATTCCTCGCAAAATTTTCAGTTGAAAAGATCACTGCCAGCTCTTCAATACTTTCTTTAGTATCCTCTGTTTCCATCTCCAAAACTTGTCTGGATTTGCCTCCTTTTATATCTCTAATTACAGAGCTAAACATACCCTATCATTCCAATTAAGAAAAACGAATTATACTCCTGTTAAGTCAGAAACCTAATGAATCAGTTTGTCTCAAGCATATACCTTTTTCTTTTCCTTTTGAGCCACGGATCCTGTGGGAAGTCCTTCTCTTGATTTCAACAGGTCTTTCTGATACACTTGGCTAACAGAGTTCAAAAGCCTGAAAGAAGTACATTAAACGTAATGGATCAAATGAGTGACTCCATGCAAATTCTATTAATCCAAGATTATCTTTTCATAGGAGTTTTCACCACAAGAAGACAATATAGTTCTGTCGGGAAAAGCTGTACAATTCCTATCAGAATAGAAAGGCCATGAAGAAAAGACTATATAGGGCCTCATTGTAAGTCCAAACTGTGCCAAGAGTGCCAGTAATATTTACTCCTTTTGATTTGTGTTCACATAACAAGAAGCTAGGAGAGGACCGTGGAATGTAGCCCCAGCATAGACACAAACCTGAAATGTTCTTTCTGGAGCAAAACTGACACAACAAAAATTTCCTGATCGCTATTCACCTATAAAAGTAGAAGATACAGCAGTAAATAGCTATGTGTATTGGAAGATCTTGTTGAGCTACAAGTTTAGAGAAGTTACCACAATAAGTTCTCCATCTCGTGAACAGCATATGGAACTATCAGCCATAGAGTTCAGTTTGGGCACCGAGTGTGTGAAGCCTCGTATTGAGTACTCATTTATCAATGATAGCTCTGGCAACGACCTTGCAAATTTTCAGAATAAAAGTTAGGAATCATACAGATCCTACAATGTTCATAGCATAATCAGGAAGCAATTGAAATTCCTGCATCAACTGTTAGCGACAACTGTTGTTATTTATATTCGATTAATGGTTTCTTTCATTCATATGAGAAACCTCAATCCTAGAAATCTAGCAAAACTGACTCTGAGTTTTAGAAAGAAGATGCATTTCTATGTTTTACTCCATATTTAGTTATTGGAGGTTTCCAATTTTCATCAACAGTTATAATCTCCCTGCTCATATAACTAGAGTATTTCTGAATGTGACAAAGTAATGAACGAAAATCACCACCTTATCTCAATTCTCTCATTAGAGAAACAGAGTATTAGACCAATTTTAGAGTCACTATAAAATGTTGAAGCCCAGCAGCATGAAGAGGAATGGAACTTCTTCTTGTAATGAACTTTCTTGATTCCCTAGGAAAAGATAGAAAAGGGAATAGTTAAGAACTAGTTAAGCATATCTAAAACGCACAGTTGTGTACATAAAGAGGTGATTTACCTGAACAACGTGATTTAAGGAATACACATATACAGCTTTCTCAGAACATATCAGCACAAAAGACTGCTTTGGTACATCATCAGACTTGCTTGGATCTAGAACATTTAAAGTGTGTGATCCTCCTGATGAGTCCTGACCTTCTGTTCAGTGGAAGAAACTATTAACCAATAAAAGATTTCTAAATAATGAAAAAGAACTGAACGGGATTCCTATTGTTGGAGTAGTTAAATTTAGGTAAAAAGGAAAATCATGACACTAATGCCTACCAAAAATTTGCAAGAATAGAGCTCTAGAGGGTTTTTTGGGTTGCACTATATTAGTGCTCAACATGTTTCCAGTTTCATCTTCAAGAGCAAAAATTGACGAGTCTTTGGTTGCAACCAAAATAGTGTTCTTCTCAAAACCACGAATAGAGCAGGTTGCAGATTGCACCGAGATGATGCCAGTTGAAATTTCACTTGCAATATGCTTCTGATACAACAGTGTTGGCCCCTCTATGTCAATAAGTGATACCTATAAAATGAATAAAAAGTCAATGTCCCATTTTTCAACTCGGAGATGATGAAAAGAACAAAATTATGCTCTTTCAGTTAAATGCATATTTCCACTCTAGCTTTAAAAGCTCTACATACAATATAAGCCAGTTGCAAGGGCCTGGCAAATAAAATAAACATTTAATATGGAAAAGGATACAATAAAGAAATGGGGATAGAAAACTTGCATATCCTTGGTCAGAACCAACAACAAGACGCCCCGAAATGCGGCTTGTGTTGATGTAAAGTACAGGACCATTCAACTTGATGAGTTTTACGCTTTGGATGATGTGGTTGTTTCCTTTCTTTGAAATTCCTGTCAAGAAAAGAATGTTGGAGATTGATTTTTAGACATTATTCATTAACCAAGTTTAGAAGCTCATGGTATTTAGATTGTGCATACAAGTCATACTATCTAAAATTCAAACCGTATCATAGTATCAATGTATGGAAAAGTTTATCATGTAGTTGCTAATGTCAACGGTAATCCTGTTCAGCTTCCAACAAGCTGGAAGTCCAAATGGTACAGTTTTAGGAAAACTATATGAGAACTGAAAACGTAGAGTGTATTATGCATGCATGAGATAACTTCTTCTTCTCTTGCATCACACAAGAAATTTATATTGTGACATTGGAGATATTCAGAAAGTACCTTGAAAGGGCATAAAAATGCTGTCAGTGGCATATGGCTCTGGCTTAAATTTATAGACGCGAACCTGCAGATAAATTGATGCTATGAAAACAGTAGTCCATGCACATTATAAAATTATAGCAATCATAACACAAAAGAGAACACTGCAAACATAAATAAGTATACGAACATAGTATAGTCAAACTTGCATAAGCATCCAGACAAGCGTAAATATGTTAAACATCATTCACTTAATCCAAAAGAAATATCACTTCACCGTTCCGCTCTGATCTCCAGAAATTAGAAACCGAGAGTCAACATCGAAATACAATGCTGTCAATTCTACACCACTTACAGAAAAATCATCTTCACTCTGCATTTGGGAAAACAAAAGAAAAAGGGTTGAGTAGTGAAGTAACGCAAACACGGAAAAGAAATACCAAGTTATGTAATGGTACCTGTTGCTTTAATAGTAAAACTGGGGTAAAGAAAGGGGAAGTGGCATCCCAAAAATTTACAGAGCCGTCACTGTGTCCAGTTATGTACAAGTTTTTAACCTTTGTAAACCCGGTAAATTGTATGAGGGTTCCATCTTTGGGCTTTGCCTCTAGAGGAAGAAATGATGGAAAATTTTTGGCCAACTGATTGTAGTCCTAAACAAAGAAAGAGAATTCTCACACACTTGCTATCAATAAGTAAAGATGACCAGGAAAGCAAAACTTTGAAATACCAAAGATTTGCCACTATTTTACCTCATCACTAGAAATTAAGAAATTTGGACTGCCTGTGATAAATTTTGCTACGGTGATGCTTGATTCAGCAAATGGCATCTTCACCTTGATTTCCTTCGGCAATGAGGGCGAGTTCCTAGTTTGGGATTGTAGGAGATACTTTTCAATAAAATGGTCATCATAGGCATAAATGTGCCCTGATTTACCTAATAAGATTAAAGAATCCTGTTTATGCTTATTTTGCTCACAAGTGCCACAAATGATCTCCATGTCAATAGAAGGCTCAGACAGATGAAGCCCCAACTTGATTGTGCGAGTTTCAGTTTGTTCATTTAATAATATTACCTGCTCACCAGAACAAGAACCATAATTCATATTTCCTGATCAGTTCCTAAGACACAGAAAATGGAGCAATGAAGTGTATACAAATTTACAATTCAGTAAAAAAGGCCTAGCAAATGGGAGATGAAACTTGGGATAGATCACTATCGACAAAATCATGGATCATCACAAGTATTAGAAAAAAGCTTTCATTATGATGTGACATGAAAATAAGCATGATTGCTTATTTTGTTTAGATATGTATAAACATTGGACTACCTGCAACATGTTCGAGGATGCAAAGTCAGAAGCTCCCATAACATAAAGTCGGCTTGCCTTCCCCTCTGCATGAAGCCATTTCATTGATGCTATTGGGACCTTGTCCACCTTGTATCCAAGATTAAGTTTAGTTGTTGGAATACTTTGAATGCTACCATCTGAAGTTGATCCAGATTTTAGGGTAGAGTTGTCAGGAACACCCCAAATGAGAATCTCGCCATTGCTGTACCCAACTGCAACTTTACTTCCAAGAGGACAAACCCAGCATGCGTAAGTTACTTTCTTTGTTTCATTATTTTGTGATTGCAGCAAACTTCCAACTGTCGTGAAAATGGATTTGCTTTCACGAAGATCCCATAAAGTTAATACACCATTTCTGAATACAATTAGCATCCTGCATTAAATGAAACAGCCAATTCAAACCACAAGATCTCACATATTCATGTGAATGAAAAAGAATACAAGCGTGATTGTTGAGCCAGGCATACTGATCAAATGGAAAAGGAAGTTAGCTCTGGCTTTTGAACCACACGCTGTCATTGTTTTACAGCATTGTCATCTTATTAGCTTTCAGATGTGCTACACCTACTATAGCAAATATATACCTTTTGATAAGTACCGTGATCAAACGGAAGGGCAAGAAGTCACTTCCATTTGTTGACGATTGCAAATGTCAAAGAACTTACTAAAATCTAAAATCAACAACTAAAAATAGTCTTACCTCTTACTTTCAGCTGTTGGTTGAGGTAAAATGTCTACAACAGTTGTATCACTTGAAACTTCTGTTGAATTCCCTGATGAGGGCCACATTTGTCAATGATAAGCAGTCAGGAAGAGCTATTTAGTAGAATAGAGAACTTGGAGAAGAAGAAAATGGTCTCACCATGAGAAGCAGAGAGAGGCACGTTATATGCCATTGGAACTATTTGACATGGTTCCTCGATCAGCCTGAAAACTGAAACATTACCAAGGGAGTCTCCAACGTACCTGCCCACATGAATCTCGTAGCCATAACTTGCGTGTAATAGGTACATGCATATGACTTCTTATTGAGCAGAACTTGAAGTAGGGAAACACTTACATGTAAAGACTAAGTTGAATGACACTAAAAGAGGTAATGTCCTCTTTTAGAGCATGAACTTGAGACAGCAGCTTCTTGTCTACATCCCAAACCTAAGGCATGTTTGCATAAAGCTCAATGTCCATATCTTCCAATTGTTGCGCTAATATGTTTTTACCAAGTATCGAAATACACAACCCCACAATGGTATTTATCAAATAGAAAGCAGAAATAGCAAGAGAATCAAGGGACTTGCCTCAATATTGTTATTGGAAGTTACGTTCAGAAGGTAGCCTCTGTTATGAAAGAACTGAAACATGGTAACAATGGTCTTCAACGTTAGTCCTTTAATAAGTTAGACCAAAGTCTAAGCTACAAGGGAAGGATCACATGTATAAACACCTGAAGAAACTTGCTTGGTACAGCTTCAGGAGATTCAAGCAGAGTCTGTGTATTATCTTTACCAAATAGCTTAATTCTTCCGTCTCTAAAGGAAGAAAACAGTACTTAAGTCAGGAGAACACTTTTGCACCTCGAAGGGGGGAAAAAAACACGTTTGCATATTTAGACAATCAAGCTCACTTGGTGGAGATGGCAAGTATCTTTTGAATAGGGTCATAAGCCAACATGGCAGCTCCTGATGGTATCCCATAGTGAAATGCCAGCCTTGGATCCACGTCGCTAGATTTTATGCCATCCCAATTCCCTGTTGTCTGCAGAAAAATTCTGACTCTCATTTAGAGGTCAATGAAGCGAAACGCAACGTTTTGTGATAGAGAATACGGTGATTTAACGTCAATTCGTCGTTATTCTGGAGCATGGAAGATTACCTAACGTCGGTCCAACCTGACAATCATGGCAAGCTAAGGGATCCAAGAAAGATGGGCAACAGGCAGTGCCTTAACGGCAATGCCAGTTGGCACATGTATGTTTCCGACATGGATAAAGAAAGACCAAACTGACTAGGTTTCTTGTTCAAGCGCGAAAAATCTTTGCAATAAATTGATCACCGCCCATCACATGGACATAGGACACGTTGACAGTCCTAAAGCTATAGTACTAAATAAATCATACAGAAAAGAAAAGGTCAAGATTGGTTTGGCACTAATTCCGGTAATAAGATAGGTTTCTTTGCTGTCATTGGATACACGTGGCAACCGTAAGGGTGCATTCTGGTCTCTATAGAACTTTGTATTAAAAAGTTTATGAGAGAGAAGCCAAATTGTAATTGTAATTGTAATTGTAATTAATATGTCTGTCACAATCCAAGAGGGTCGGCAAGGGGATCTTTTGGATAATTAACGTTAACAAAGTGGAAAATAAAGGGTTAGAAAGAAAAAGGTTACTTGAATCTAAAGGCTGTAAATAGTTTATGAGCTACAAATAGAGATGGGCCCAAGATGTGTGCCATATAAGAAGCGGAAGTCTGTGACACTAGCATCGACATGTCGTACTGTGCCCTCAACCCAATCTCACCAACTCTGCACTCATGCGGCAGACAAAGGTGAAATGTATCCTCCAATCTTATTACGTAACAGAAAATTAAACTCACTCTAAGCTTTTCAAAACAGAACTTTAATTACTTTCCAGTACAAATCGACATACTAAAATAATCTAATTGCCATCAATGTCCCCATCGATCTTTATCTCATTTCCTTCCTGTAAACGGAGACAATCTAATTTCCATCAATTCTCCAGTTCATCAGAAGCGTAATAATGAACAGAAACAGAAGGGGCTAACTGAACAAAATTTAATTAGCTAAGCAAATCCATTATACATCCTCCCATGTAAAAGTCCTAACATTGCAGATAACGAAACATTGGATGTCAAACTGAACATACTGGCTATGGAAACAGAGAACAAGTAACAGACAGATCAATCTATCAATCAGAAATCAGAAAACGACGCTAAAGCTGATGACGAAGAACAGATCAAGAGAAAAAAAAGAAGAAGAAAAGGAACAGAAATGAGATGAACCTTCTTAGAAGCCTTCTCCACAAGCTTCTTGACGAACATAGTAACAACAAGGATATATGTGAAATTTAATGGAAATCTGAGATCTTAGAAGTAGAAAACGAGTAGAAGCAATCGCGATCGATTAAAAGAACAAAACTCTTCTTCAGACAAACCCAGTCAGAGAAAGCAATAGCGAGGGAGAAAGAGTGAAGGGACGGTTGATTTCGGTTTCTTCGAGAAATAGACGCTTCTTTATATTATATATATACATACGTGCGTGTGTGTGTGTGTGTTTTGATCTTACTTAAGTCCAACCGTTGTCTGACGATCTTTTCCACCTGTGTAAACGACAAAATCTAAGAATCTTTGATTGAAACCGACAGTTTTCCGCCAAATCAAGGAACGACACGTTCTCTTAACTAATCCACCACTGTTCCAACCCGATACCAGCCATATGTTTCTCCTTCTCGTCCTTGGATTCCAACTTTTCAGTTCCTGCTTTGCTAATTTCATAAATTATTATTTAATTGTTTATATGTTTTGAGTACGAATCATAGCCATACACTGCTTGACTACATTTTTTTTTTTGCATTTCTATTTGCGTCATATTGTATTTAGATCTTTCAATAATTATTTTGATTAAGCTGGTGTTTTAACTTGTCAACTAGTTTAATTTTAAATATGTAATTAAAAATATTGATAATAAATTAATTATATATGTGAATTTTATTATTATTTTTTGATTTAAATAT
>JANIPM010000233.1:18847777-18861025 GCA_027478405.1 Erythroxylum cassinoides
TTTTCTAAATTCTGCAAATTTTCACACTTTTTCTTTTTAATTCTTGTTTTTCAACTCTAGTTCAATCAACTCATCCATGTGATCATTCATATTATTAAGTCCAATTGTCACTCAAAGTTCGGGGTCCAACATCAACACTGATTTGATAAATTGCAATCTCCCTCCAAAAGAGAGCACCCGATTATACCACATTCCTTATCTTCTCTGTATCTTATCAATCAAGGGAAGACGTTCCAAAAATTGAATTCTTTTTGTGGTGATAGGAAGGCCCAAATATGACAGTGACGTTAGATTTATGTTAATTCCTGTTATTGAGGAGATTCTGCTTTCCATTATGTTAGCCCCTGCTACTAAAATGTACTAACTTTTAGTAAAATTAATCTCCAAACTTGAGAGATCCTTAAGTAAAGACAGGGTTGACATGAGTAGTTCAATAGACTTATCATGTACCTTGGTGAAAAGCAATAGATCATCTGTAAACACATAAGTTGATTAGCCCTACCTTCATGCATTTAATATGAAATATGAAGAACTTGCTATTATCCATTTTTTGTTGGATTAGCTGACTTAGGAATTCCATACAAATGATAAATAGATATGGGAAGATGCGGTCACCTTGTCTCAAGCCTCTTATACTCCTGAAAGTATCAGTTGGAGTACCATTAACTAGTATGGAATAAGTAGGAGTGGTTATATAAGTCTCAACCCAATTGACAAACTCCTTAGGGAACCCCAAGAATCTTAGAGTTCGAAGCATGAAGTCCCATTCAACATGATCAAAGGCTTTCTTAAAGTCCACTTTTATGATACAATTCGGTGGGCTGTTCTTCCTTCCTGATACCCTTTCATCAACTCTTGAACAATGAAAATATTATCAACAATTCTTCTACCATGTAAGAAAGCACTTTGGTTGTCAGAGATCAAAAAATCTAGGACTAACTTTGACCTATTTGCTAAGATTTTGGAGATAATCTTATATAAAAAATTGGTGCATGCAATAGGCCTAAAGTCATCCAAAGTAGAGGAATAAGAGGATTTAGGAATCAATCATATGTGAGTTTTATTGATCTCCTTCAGTAGACTCCCCTAGAGAAGAATTCTAGTACCGCTTTTTTAACCACATGTTCAGTATCCTGCCATGTCTTTTGAAAAAAATAACCATTAAACCCATCAGGACCAAGGGTTATTTGAATGCATCTGAAACAACAACTTTTCTATTTCTTTCTCTTCCACTGGTTTAATGAGAGCTGCAACTTATTCATAGGAGATCTTTTTACAAATAAAGGATTCAAGAGTGATTGAATTTGCTAGGTTCCGACAAGATCCATAAAATTCTTGAAGTATCGCTCAACTTCCTTTAGAAGGTCTTCTTGATTAGAAATTTCCTCCCCATCTTGTAATTTTTCGGAGAAGATTATGTTTGCATTTCTCCTGGTTAAGACCGAGTTGAAAAAGAATTTTGAGCACCAATCACCATCTTTTAGCCAATTAACTTTGGCTCTTTGCTCCATTAAATTGTCATGATCCCTAACTTTAGAAAGATAAGATATTAAAAGAGTCTTTTGTATTCATTAGGCAAGAATTGGTAGGACCAGGTCAAGTTGATGCTAAACCAGTTCTAATTCCTTCCTAACTTTGGTAGCTGCTTGCTGAGTGGAGGAAGATCTTCTACTAATTAAAGTTTTCATCTCCCTCATCATTGATTAATAGGTTGTTAAACCTAAATGGCCCTCTTCGGCCCTAGTTATGAAGTAGGTTCTCAATTTGCATAGGTGTATGATCTGAGAATAAGGGGTTTAGGAAGGAAGGTACACTATTCGAGAACTGAGTAATCCAATTTTTGTTCACCATAGTCTGATCAAGTTTTTTCCTTAAAACCTATCTTCCCGCCTACTTGTTACTCCAGGTACAAAAATGCCCCTACGAGTTTAGATCAAAGATTCCTAGCTGACCCATACAGTCATTGAAGTCAGGTGAAAGATTTCTCAGACTGAAATTACCTTCAGCTTCATTCAATATAATATATAATTGAAATCTCCACATAAAAACCATGGCCCATTGACCATATTCTGGAAATATAGTAAGCTTTCCCATAACAATTTCCTCTGGAAGACATGGTTAGACCCGTAAATAAAGGAGAAAAAGATGTCAACATTTACCTGAAGGAGTTTATATTTTAGGTGAATGGCTTGTATCTCCGTGACAAAGACCTGAGCATCCACCAAAGTAGGATCATATCCAATGATGATTCTCCTGTACCTATGGGCTTGATAGTTGGAGATAAATTTTTATTTTGATCCTAGTTTATTCAATAGATTAAGGTTTTCATATTTGATTTTGGTTTCAAAAAGAGCAAAAATCCATGGCTTTGTGTTATAGACAAAATCCCTTAAAGCTAAGAGCTTTTTAGTGCAGTTGATTCCCCTCACATTCCATGCTAAGATCTTCATAATTCAAACAATGTTGTTTTTGGAGCCCTTCCTTTTGCTCCTATTAGATTTCCTTTTAGTGATTGTTAAAAATTATCCAATAGTAGGATCCTTCTCCTTATTGTCCTTAAGAGAACCAATAGTTTCCTTTTGATCGAATCCCTTAGGATTGTCATCAAGATTGGCTAGTAAATCATCCACAAAGTCTTCCTCATTCATACTAGCTGCAATAACCTCTTTTGCTTTACCTCCAACATTGTCTTCAACAAAAGTCTCCTTCCCCAACATCGTCTGCACTCACTATTTTCCCATTATCATTTATCACCATTGATCTTTCCCCATCACATTCTAGTTCATTTTTCTTTTAACAATTTGCAAGTGTAATCTCAGGTTTGGTCTCATCAATCTACCCTACTTCTCTATTTGTGAGACTAACACCCGTCAATTCCTCATAATCCACCCTAAGAAAAGTCTTACCCGTAGGGATCCATTTTTTACCTTGAGAAACAAGGGACAACTTTCATTGGTATTGGACTGACACATTGTCCTCATAAAGAGAACCAATGAGCCCCAATCTCATAATAGGAATAGATTCCAGTAAGCTGATGGAAAGATCCATATTAATGCAAATTCTGACATACTTCAACCTCCTTTTATTTGTTGTATTATCATCCAAACATAGTAGTTTACCGAAAAAACTAGCTATCATGCTCAAAATTTTTGTTGTCCAATATTCAATAGGGAAATTAAAGAGATTTACCCACGTTAGCACTGGTCTCTTTTCTTTGCAATCAATCTGAAATCCTAGCTGCCATGGTTGCAAAAATAATGAGAAGTTTGCAACATGTCACGACCCTTCTTCTACTACTTTTAATGCTTGTGCTTTAGGGAAAAATATAAACAAAATATAATTGTCTTATGCTACTAAAGCCTCCATAAAACCTTTGTTCTTCCAAGCTGATTGAGCCCATATTTGGACAGTGACGGAGCTACGTTATAAGGGAGGGGGGCCATGGCCCCCCTTTCAAATTTTTTTTTAAAAATTACTTATATAATTAATATTTTTAAAATTATAAATATAAGTGGTTCCCTTTAAAAAAAGTTTTGCATTTAGATATTGGCCCTCGGCCCCCCCTTAAAGTCGAGTCTGGCTCCGTCCCTATATTTGGATGACAGGAAAAGCAGGTATTTTATCCTAAAAGAACTCAATGAGGGAGTTTTCCCAAGATTTGACCCCCTCTTGTAGTGTTTCTATATTAGGGAAAACAATAATTCGGCTATCTTTTAACTTGGGAGGGCAGAAATGTAGAGCAAGCTCTATAGAACCACCCACCACTTGTTTCCAAGTTCTCCTCTTTGTCGAAGGGATAGTAGGAGTTGAAGAGGGTAAGGTAGTGCTTGATGTGAAAAGGGAGGAGTGCATATGATGTTTGAGTAGTAGCAAAGGATTGAGGGGCTTAAGTTGGGCTAAGGAGAAGTTTCATAGCTATACCTGAGGATGAAGGTGAGGAAGAGGGTAAAGGTAAAGGAGGAAAATCCTCTCCATCAATTGTTTGTTTTCTAACGTGAGAAGTATTTTGCAAAGTCTGCATTGTTAAGCAGTCTTTGTTAAGCAGTCTTTGTCAAAGGATAAAGAATTGGAGACAGATTCTAAAAGAGGAAACAATAGAAGGCAGGAAAGTGGGTAAGAAATGGAATGGACTTAACTACCCTTATATAAGATCTTGGAGTGAATGGGTGAAATGGTGATTTGTAGGAAGGAATTAGGAGAGAATGGATGACAAAAAAAAAAGGGTGGTGAAGAAAGCTAATAGAAGGAGGGTAGCAATAATGGAGGGAAGAGAAGCAAAGTTTGAAGAATTATGAGTTAGGTTGAAAGCTAGAGGTTGGAGAGAGGACAAGTTCTTTTTAACCCTAGAGGCGCCAAAAGTTGGGTGCAACGACGGTGGCAGTAGCGGGGAGTTGTAAGTTCATGACTATTATCCTTTTCTTCTCTCTCTTCTCAACTTTGTTACGGAGAATCACGTTGTTTCAGGAACTAGAACATACAGGTTTAGTTGTTAATCTGTAAAAGCTTTAACATACTCTTTGAAGAATCGGGAGGATGGGGTGGCAAAGCTCAAAATGAAGAATTATATTAGGCACGCTGCATGCAAACATGTCCAAACTTACAAAATAATTGGCATACGAGATTGTCCTGAATTAGTTAGACTAGACTATACGTTTCATTGATGGCTTTGTCCCACCACCCATGTGCTGTGGTAAATAGCAAATTGAAATGTTATAGGATATTTGGATTCACCCATCTGTCCCATTTATGCATCCTCTGAGGAAAGCAGGTTAAGCTTGTTTGAAAACATATCCTCCACCTTATGTTACTTTCAATTAGTTAACATGTTGATGAACTTTAATTAATCATAACGCACTGCAAGCTAGAACAGTTGATGAATATGTCATTCCAAGTTAAATATGACGGGTACTTCACTCCCTCCCTCTCTCTATCACAAGTTAACAAGAGTGTGAGTCATCAGACCAGCTATGGTACGACATTGCGGATAGTTAATGCAAACAATGTGTACAAGCCAACTGTTACTTGCAAACTAACCAGTAAGGAAACTACACACATTCCTTCAACAGTTATTTTCAGAGTCTCATGGCGCCAAATGCAGGAGCTCGTGTTCGTGTCCATCACCAGTTGGTCATATATCTATTATGCAGCGCAACAAAACACATTCTCTTTCTTTGGTTTTCATATTCACAACCTAATTCATTTTCAGTTTTTGTCTTTGTCTAGATAACCTATAACCTTCCCCAAGTGAATGTTTCCCTTCCACTTTCTTGCTGGTTGGAAAGTTAGATCCATGAAAGGAAAACCCTTTTGTCAAATTAATGTGCTTATGTTATCTGGATACTGAATTATTGGTTCTAAAACGAGCAATTCCTCCAAGTCTTTACTTGTGTTTCAGAGATTAAGTTTAAGACTGGCTAGTCCAAACTAACTGTTGCTTCATGTGGTAGTGAAGGAAGAAAAAGCATAATTGCTGAATAATCGAGTAAATGTAGTTATATGGAATGGAAGATTGGCTTTCTGGTGGCTTATTGCAAGAAAGAGACTTTGTCCACTAAAGATGTGTGATGTTTAACTGAATCATCATTATGAAGATCAGTTTTTATTACATTACTCGGCTCTGAAAATATGCAAATCAAATCGCAAGCTTTTGAATTTCTTTCTGGTTCATCGTGCAGTTCTCTATCAAAAATATCCTTTTTCTCTCACCCTCTTTTGAAAAACGGGTGGGTGAGCTTAACTTAGTCCATGAATTTCGGGTTCAGATTTTCTCCAGCTTCGGAGGCAAGCGGTGGGTTCGTTTTGACTAATACATGTGATTTTCTCTCCTTGGTACGTTTTGAAATTAAGCTCTGGTTTTGATAGTTATGCAATTCGTGTCTCGTTGAAGATTTTGGTGTAAAAAGAGAAGGAATGCAAGTTTCACATTTCTGTGCTCTTTTCTCGATTGCCTTTTGAAACGTTGATTAACATCCAAAACTACTGTACCTGAGCTATTAAGTTGTCTCAGTCTCAGTTAGCCTCCAAATTCTTTCCTTTTTGTAGCTCACAAGAACTAAATTTATCAAAATCACGTTGTTTTCAAGCCCAGTGAATGCTATATGAGGAAGTTGATATATATCTTCTCTTCTTATTCTTTCTTTCTTTCTTGATATTTCATTTCAGTTCTTTTTTCTTTTGAGCACCTTCGTCAAATCAAATTCTTAAATGATTGTTGTTCAATTCTCGTAGATCAAGCATCTACTTTAATGCTTAACCAAGTGTTTAGTTCAATTCTGCAGAGCTTCTTAGAACTATAATTTCGTAATTCTGATGCGAAAAACTATTTTTACTTCTATCTTGGTTTTGTTTCAGCAGTTCATACCTGCAAAATACCACCATGGAAAACTTGGAAGGATTTTGCTTTGTTGCCAGAAACAAACTGCCTCACGTATTGAATTTGCCGATTAATCATGGAAATCTTGATCAGATTGCAAGTTCATTTTTATTGATATTTTGATAAACTTGCGGCCTTGCAGATTACAAAACTAGGTGGGATAAGTTGCACTATTTAATGAGTCAAGGCAGATGCATACAAGTAAATGGCAGAATTTTGGTAAACACATTGCTGCATGGGAGGATTATTTCAGCTTTTTGACCTCAATCAAGACGGCATGGCTAAGAAAATATCTGCAAATAAGCGGCATGTTGATGGTAATCCCAATCGATTTTTGCAAATTATATTCAACTGAAGCTTGCACTTCAGTTCATTCTCTAGTTTTCATTCTTAATGCAAGTGATAGATGATTCTTTTGCAGAATATGACTAACGACAATTCATTTAGGGTTGGATAATGGAACATGATAAATAAATCTAAAAAGTAACCAATGTAACTAATATTCTTGGAATTGACTAACGATCCTCTGTATAAGTTGAAGAGAGAATTCGATATGCTAAATCTTTATCCCTTGTTCATATAATCAACTTTTTATTGTGAGGCTACCCTAATCTGATAACTATCTCAATAATTTGCAAGAAATGAAATGGCCTCATATGCTTTTCTTGAAAATTACTGGGATGGTTTCTAGGGACAGTTATCCAGTGGATTGTTATGTTCTAAAAGTTAAAGAACATGGTCTAGTATGAGGTGGACTTTAGGCCCCATGATTATGGAATTATGGTAAGAACAGTGACAAATTCGAGATGAAATAGTAGCTATTCCTTTCCTTAAGTGACTAAAAAATGAAGCCGTTTGTTGTCTGCTTCGCAGGACTTGAAGCTCCTAGAAATAGCTTGGAACTGCAAGTTGAAACTTCTCAGCATTGCTCGGGTGCAGGAAATGCTCTGGTAATTGTTGTAGTCTCTGCATAATTGTGTTTTTTTTCCTTTTGGATTATGTTCTAGGCTAACCAAAGTTTCATGCTTGACCTGAGGATCCCATTAGTTTTCAGTTTTATGCTATGGCTGAAACCTTTAACCCTGCAGAAACAATACTATCATGCATTCGTTTGTACTGCTTGACTATCAATGTTGATTCCGTTTAGTGTTGTTGAATTTACAGCCAACTTTATGTATGCAAGATTTCATATATTTAATTAATGATTTTGGTTTTGTGGTCTTTCCATAATCCTTTATATAGATCTTGATGTAAAATTTTCAGTATTCCTATCAAGTTGAAGAAGACCGCTCTGTGAAGAACTGCTATCCAGTTGAACTTTCAATGAAGAGGTTAATCAATGAGGAAATTTCTAAACAATCTAATACAAGGAAAAATGCACCGAGCATTGTAACTCGACTAATGGGTCTGGATATGCTGCCACCGGATACAAAATCAGTTGTCAAGCCAAGTGATACAAGGAGTGAGAACACACAATCCAGTGTCTCGAAAAAGTATAAGAATGAAGTCTTACAGACCAAAAATTTATCTTCCAAGTCCAAGTCTTACAGTCAGGTGGACCTCAACTTATTATACCCTTGTGAAGATAGAGATTTTGACAGATGGGACGACAGACAGAAGGTAGGAGAGCCAAGGTCCCGGGAACATCCACAAGAGGAGGAACTGAAAAAATTTAAGAAAGAGTTTGAAGCACGGCAAGCTGCCAGGTTCAAGGAATGTTCCAAGTTTCTTGAACTTGGTAGCATTTCTGACCATTTTCCTGCTCGGCATAACATTAACAAGCCAAATGTTGTAAACAATTCATGTTTTGGCCAACCAGGAAGTCAGAAGTCTTTAGAACATAAAGGCCTTGAGGTGAAAGCCAAGTCACAAGAAAATTTTGGCTTCGAGCATCTTAAGCTTAGGAGAGAACTAATCCCAACAGAGCCGAAGGAGTATCTTTCTTCAAGTATACATTCTTTGTATTACGATCACAAATTGGATTCTCTTTCAGCTCCCACAAGGATAGTCATCTTGAAACCTGGTCCTTACCAGATTTGTGATTATGAAGATTGTTTGACCAATTCCTCAGGCATTTTAGAGGACAGAGGTAGCATGGAAGGTTTTCTTGAGGAGGTAAAGGAACGGCTGAGATATGAATTACAAGGAAATTTTCCTAAAAGAGGTTCTGTAGTCAGAGGAAGTGGAATTGGCACTCCTTTTAGTGAAAAGCAATCAGTTCCAAAAGAAATTGCTCAAGACATAACAAAAAAAGTCAGAAAAATTGTTAGCCGTGAGCAAGGATTGAATTTGCCTCGATCAGATTCAATGCGTACAAGTGGAGTTGATTTCAATGCACCTGGATCTCCGGAATTCATCAACAGGGATACCAGGAGATTCTTGTCAGAAAGGCGACGGAATGTTCTGAAGAGAAAGATACATCTCGATGCTCCAGTAGTTGTCAGTAGCAGGTCCATATCATCTCTCTTAGATGACGAAAAAGGTAGAATAAAACAAGTTGCAGATATCTTGAAAACTCGAAATGCAAAGGCTTATTGGGAAATTATGGAAGATGAACAAGAAATCCAAGCCAGATCTTTAAGGCATGAAGATGGTGATTCACTGCTTCGTAGGGGTTCGTCTCCTATAAACTTGACAAGATCTTTGCCAACTCCTGTGTCTGGAAAGTCATCTAGGAAGCCTCTTCTCGAAGATCGCCGCGTTCTAACTGGCATCCATATCAGGAGGAAGCAAGAATCCCTTGAAAATTTGACTCTGGATATGAGAAAAAGGAAGGAGGAAAATTTTTATATCAAAGAAAAGGTCTCAAATTTTAGATACAGCCTCACTCTTAGGGGTAGGCTGTTTGACAAGAAAATGCAATCAACAGCAGAGTTCCACGGTCTTGAGCATGACCTCTTGAAAGATATCATGAGTGGACCAACAGTTTCTATGAACTTGAGGGAGAGGCCAATTATGGTGCTACTAAATTCTTCGTTTATAATCTTAAACATCCTATGCAGTTTTTCAATAAATAAATCCTTATGTTTATTTGTCATGTGTCTTAGGAGAACTCAACTGAGGTACCTCCAAGTCCTGCATCAGTCAGTAGCAGTCCTGAAGAAGAGTTTTGCTGGCCAGCAGATGATACCAGCCCAGCATCAACCCCTGATCGAGGAGAATACAATTCCGTCCCACGGGTTTTCAGAGAGATCAGCTCTGATCTAAATGGTTAGAAACATTTACGTCAATACAGATAGAATCTATTTCAATTGTTACGCATATTTAGGTTTATGCATTATGCATGGATTCTTTATATTACATGTACAATTTGAACTGTTTCGGTGGCCTTGCCTCATTTGTCATAATATCTCACGGTGCCCTTGTGTTACAAGACTCTAGGAGAAGGCAGTTTCCTAAGCTTTGTTTTCTGTTGGTGAGTATGCCGTGATTCTGAACGTGATTTATTAGTCACTTGAACTCCATTCCTCCAATCTGCTGCCTTCTTACTTATCAACTAGTGAAATGAAGCTCTTTCCAGTTCTCACTGTTCAAACATAAGTGTACAAGTTTCTGAAATACAGTTCGGTAGATTTATCCTAGCTGGATTGTAGAGCGAAGCTGCTGATAAACTGTTCTGTTTCTTGCTTTTTAAAGTGCTGCGGAGGCAACTAAACCAACTTGAATCAGAGGAGCTTGAGGACAAAACAATGGCACATAAGCCAGTGGAATTGATGGTTGATTTGGAGAAAAAAACAGAGGCTTACATAAGAGATCTACTTGTTGCTTCTGGTTTTTATGATGGACCATCTGACCACAACTCAGTGTTTCAAGAAGTGGAAGAATCATGTGAAAAGGAGAAGTACAAGGAAACTATATTGGATAAAATTGTGAAGATAGACCACAAACTGCTATTTGATTTGTTAAACGAAGCGCTTTCAACAGTGCTTGGACCACCCATAACCATGTCTAGATTCAGAAGAAAGATTATCGGCACGTCAATGTTGTCACATTTATGTGGAAGGAAGTTGCTTGATCGTGTGTGGGAGACCATGTGCGGGTATATATACCCTCCAAATGACAAGCCTTACTACTCACTAGATAGTTTGGAGGCTAAGAAACTAGAATTGATTCCATGGTCTACTTTGGTAGATGATGAGGTTAATGCATCCGGAAAGGAGATGGAATGCCTGATAATGAGAGATCTTATTGAGGAAACTTTGAAGGACATGTGCGTATGAAACTGTCTGGAATGTTAGCAGGAGGAAGTGAAGAACGTGAAATGCGTACAAATAGTGGTTATACATGGGAGTTACTGGCATGGGAACAATCATGTTTGCTTGGTTCAGGCAAGTGCGAAGTCTGTATGATACAGAAGGAAGTCCTTCTACCCTCATATTTAAACGAGTTGATTGCCTATATTAATATAATTACGTAAATTTCTGGGGAACTGTTGTTGTCTTCGTCAAGTAAATTTGTGGAAGTTATTGTTCACAGGAGTAAGCTTCACAATACCAAAGATAAAGGTAATTCCTGCTATTTAGTACATACTATCTGAGACTCTGATGACCCAGAAATCATTTGATTCCGAGCGTGCATTATCTCCAAATTTGACTTTTGAGATTGTTCTTTGTGATGTGATGCGGCGGGCGTAGCTCCACTTCTTGTGAACATCATGGCCATTTCTATGATGGCTTGCTAAGTTGGAAAAACATGGGTACGGGGTAGCTGCTTTATCATAGAAAAACATGTTCTCACATGGAATGTAGTGTCCTCTCGTCTTGAAAACGGACTCACCAGTTTGACCCTTTCCCTTGTTTTCCAACCGGGTGTCGATGGAGAAGATCAGCCACAACTTTCATGCTTAGTTGCAAAGCTTCCATCTTTCTCACTGCAAAGAAAAATAAAACGTGAAAGAAAGGTGGGGTCGCCCCAGATTCCTCGCCGCCTCTGTGTAGTATATTGTTGCCCTGCCACTAAGAAGTAAATTAATCATCGCCAGGATGAATTGCATATAAAGTACAGGTAAAGTGCAGGAACAACATAATCAAAGGAAGACCATTACAAGATCTCCCACTAATCAAGTTCATTTCTTTGAAAAGCAACCAGGAAATCAGTATTGAGAACTAGAATTGAGGCTTATGCAATCTTGTTAGGTGAACTAGAATGTCCTGGTCAAGTAAGAATTCAATCAATACCCCTAAAGAAGGTAAAGAATATGATTTTAAAAAAAAATATCCAACAGATCTCTTATCTTCACTTGATATGCAAGCTAAGTTATGCCAATAAAACTGATTGCGAGTGCAGCCTCATTCCAGAAAGACTGTCTGTGATAGGTAGATTGGCCCCATATTCCACTATTTGTTTACTCATACCAACAACATTATCACTGCACCTAACTGCCTCAATTAGTGGCTTAGTTGGTTCTTTAGCTTCTAAGTTCTTTTACTATGGTGATCATACTAATACAATCAAGTTTCAATTCTAAATAACAACTTACCATCAAAGTTACATATCTTTGAAGAGATTATTTGCGTTTAACCTGTAATTGTTGAACTCAAAAGAACTAGTTGAGAAATCAACACATGATCTAATCTTACGTGCAGCGGAATAATTGCAAATTTTTTTGTATTTAATTTCATAAAATCAAGATTATTTGAAATTGTATAACATGATTAACACATAAATCATAAAAAAGTATAAATTGTAATTCATATCTTATTCTGAAATTTATTTCTATTATTGTCATTTCCCTCCAATTGTTTCATAAATTGACTAATCTCAACTACCTCTAATGACATCTATGGAGCATGTTAAGAGAATAAATTTATTTATAATAAGTTTTTAGACATTATAGTAATTTAATTTAAAATTCAATTAAACTTTGTTTAGAATTATAAATAATTTTAATTAAATACTAATTATATTCAAATAAAATTCAATATCTCATATTGATCCTTATTTATTAAATATATCATATTTAATTATAAAATTTATCAAGCTTTACAATAAATTCTAACATGATTAAAATATCTTTTTTCTCTTTAACTCATTCTTTGTGTGTAACTCATTAAGTTCTCAAATATGTTGACAACAAATACAAATTATAACTTTAAATCATATTTAGGATTACATAAATTAAACTTCTTTAATTTATCTTTATTTCTCTAATCAAATAATTTATACCCGTAGACCAAAATTGACATTTAGTAACAAATCATGACTATCCAAATATTTAAAAATGTCAAAGTAGTTTTCATTAACATTTTCATGTACGGTTTTTTATACAATTCAATCATTTCATCATATAATATTTCAATTAGACACAAAGCATAAAATTAATATCTATTTTATTTGAGTGTAATTTTATTAGTTCTCCATCATTTGCAATTGATTTAATTAATAACATTTGTAAACTATTTTAAAAAGTTTCATTTCACCTTGGTTAAAAAAATTTCAAATTAATACTAATTGAAAACAATAATACATTCTTCCTATTCACTTTAGGTGATGAATAATGTATTTATCACTCAACTACTTCCATATAATTCATACTATATTCAATGACTATTAACTAAACTATTCATGATTAAAATATGTCATAAGTAGTATTAAAATGTAACAATCCTTATATGAGATAACTTTGGATATTTAAATAAAATGATTACTTATATAATCATCACAATAAGAATTTCTATAGACGTACAAATAATGCTCCAAATATATTTCTCACATGAGATCAATTTATTGATTGTTCTCTAATAAGTATGCATACGTTTGTTTAATTATTTTGATATCTTAATATATGAGATCAACTTCTGGTTGGGTCGGATACTCACGGGCCGATCGGCTGATCTCTGGACCGACTTGTTGGGCTCAACCCATATTCTCCTAAG
>JANIPM010000233.1:18912539-18923804 GCA_027478405.1 Erythroxylum cassinoides
TGTATAGTTACTGGATGCGTACTGTATCATGCTTATGTGATGCATGAATTGGGAGAACCATCGATGATGGTTTCTCATTGAGTTCGCAAACTCACCCAACATTGCATCTATTTTTCAGGAAATGGAGAGTACCCCGTTGGATACACGGGAGTACGTCTACTGCTAGCAAGACAGAGTATCGGGTCGGGATCAGTATCGTCCGTATCTGCATTAGTCTATTGATTTGGTATTTGGTAGGCCCAATTGTTTAATGTGTAATTGTATTGTGATTTCTGAAGGTGTTTAGAAATGACAATTGGGCCCAGTTAGGTCTTGCATTCTGTATAAGAAATGGTTGAGCGTCCTTTATAACTGAAATTATGTCGTGATTGAAAATAATTTCATATTAAAACGGTAGAAACTCTTTTGAGAGAAATTATTGAAGTTTATATCGAACAAATTATATTTTCATCTCTTGATAGCTTGTAGAGGCTAGATAAATACTACAAGAGTAAAATATTGTAGAACCTTAAAAAATATGTACTTGTGAACTTATAGAGATTGGATTAATACTACTAGCGTGAATGGTTGGAGAACCATGAAAAACATGTACTCGTGAACTTAAAGAGACTAATTAAATTACTATTTAGATTTTCATAATGAACACACTCATACTTAGAGACTGGACGTAGGTATAATTAGTAAGTTAAACCAGTATAAACCGATTACGTTCTTCTTTCTCTCCTCTTAATTTTTATATTTCTACATTATATTGTGTGTGTGGTTATTTCAGCAAAGGTTTTTTTTGGTTTTCAACTTGCAAAATATTCTTTTCACTTGAACAAATATCTTCTATTTTAAATTGGCTTAATTGGATTTATCTTTTAGTAGATTCCTGTCCTTTAATTAAGAGGCTATTTAAAATTTGACAAATCCTATCATTTTATCTGAATTAAAACTATGCCTCGTATGTGTTTGTTTTATCAAATAGGAGTCAGAATCTTTAACCTACGCATATAAAAAATATTAAATAATACGATAGAAAAAAAGTTACGGGCGTAAATTGTAAAGCAACCCAATCCAATTCAATAATGTCCGCATGCCTCGAGTTGTTTTCAGGCGGACCAGAGACGAGGAGTGTTCTAGAAGTCCCTTCACGCCGGTGGTGGTCCAGACTCCAGACTCTCTTCTCTTTTCGGACAGCCGAATCCATTTTTTAATACCAGTAGCTAAAAAAAAAATTACAGTAACTTAAGTTGAGGCCGACGCCGTTTTACGGAGGGATCACTCTCATTACCCACGTAGTCAAGTATGCCGGGGTATTTTGGGGCTTTTGGCTCGACGTCATTATTCGTCCATCTCACCTTCTCTCCCTAATTCTTTCCTCCTCCCTCTCTCTCTCTCTCTGTCTCCTCTCTCTCCACCTTTGCACGGAGTTGGCATGGATGTTTGATGTGTACCTTTGAAGAATGCTCAAAGTCCAACAGGAGAGTGGGGTGTGATCTTTGGAATTATTCTATTTGGTGATCTCGCTGGGATTTTGGATTGAAAATGGCGGCGCAGAACGCGACTACGGATCTGTTCGACGCATATTTCAGGAGAGCGGATTTGGATGGCGACGGTCAGATCAGTGGACCTGAAGCCGTCGCTTTCTTTCAAGGCTCTGGTTTGTCCAAACAAGTTCTCGCTCAGGTACCTCTCTAACTCTCTATTTTAGGAAATTTTCTTTTGGGCTGGATCAGAGATATTCGACAAGTTTCTATCTAAGTTTAGATTCAGTTCATGGATTTTTTTTTCCCCGATGGATTGATACGGATTTGTTAGTGCATCGAGTATTATGATTTGGATTGTTTCGACTATGTTGCCAGTCCGAGAGGCAATATTTCTATCGTATTCAAATTCAGTCAATTAACCGGTGGTATAATTTGATTGAGATGATTTGAGAAGCCATTTTGGATACGTTCATACAAGAAAATGACAAGAATTTGAATAACATTTTCACTTCTCTTTGTTGTTGTTGTGTTTTCCTATCCTTATGAAAGAGCAGTCAAATACGAGTATGTCAGTTTTTAGGGGCTTGTTTTACTTGAAGTAGTGCCTTTAGTGAATATTTCCAGGAAGGTGAAATTCATTGGGTTACTGGTTGTAAGGTTGCTGAGAGAGTTGACTTATTATTATTATTTTTTTTGGTAGTGGAGAGGAGGGAATGAAATTCCCAGGGAATTTGTAAAAATCAATTTAGGTGGATGGCTTTTACTGTCGTTGTTAGTTTACTTGATTTATTGTCTGCTATGGCATTTTCAAACTGCTCCTAATTCGTTGCCTTTTAGAATTTGAAGTTTCTTTGACTTTGGCGGATCACTTATGAGATGGAGTTACATGCTTATTACTCACTATGTTGTTTACCTGTCTTAATGGTGGTATTTTGCTAATCATTAGATATATTTCACAAGTTCATGGTTTAGTGTTTGTACTTCTCAGTTCTATGAGATGTTAAAAAACTTGGCTTTGCATTTGAAGGTGTGGAAAATTTGTGCATATTTCTTTGTGCTAGGATTTAGTCATGCTCTCTGTTTTCTTCAGTACGATATATATTCCACTTGCACTTTGCTTTTAAGCTCCTTCTCTAGTTATGAAATTATTCATGTCACAGCAATGACAGTTTGTTTGATGCTATGTCTCATGCAGGTGTGGATGCATGCTGATCAGAGGAAAGCTGGCTTCCTTGGTCGACAAGAATTCTATAATGCTCTTAAGCTTGTCACTGTGGCACAAAGTAAGCGAGAGTTGACCCAAGATATTGTGAAAGCGGCACTTTATGGTCCTGCTTCAGCTAAAATTCCTGCACCTCAAATAAATCTCGCAGCAACACCTGCCTCTAAAGTTGGAGTACCTGCTGCACAATTGACTGGCAGCACATCTGCAACAGCATCACAAAACGTTGGCATCAGACCAGCACAAGCACCTGGAATTGTGAGCGCAAACCACCAGTATTTTCCAACACAGCCAAATTTGCACCCTAGACCACCCCAAGCCGCACCTTCTATCCCTGCTTCCCCTTCTCAGCAACTTCCTGCTGGTCAAGTGATACCCAAAGGGGGTAATGTTGGTGCTCCTCGTCCTCCAAGTTCATCAGTCTCAACTAATTTTCTTGGTGGAAATTCAAGTGGCCCAACTTCTCTAATTCCCAGCAGAGGGGTTGTTCCACCAGCTACTCCTACTCGGGATGCATTTGGGATGGCAGTGTCAGGGTTGACAACTGTTGCTCAACCAAGGCCACAAATGACAGCTGGGCAGATGCATTCTGCTGTTCCAAAACCTCAAAATGCAACTCTATTTTCAGATCAACAAGCAACAAAGGATTCCAAAAAATCTGCAGAAAATGGATTTTCATCTGACTCACTTTTTGGAGATGTCTTTGCTGCAAGTCCTAGTGAACCAAAACAAGGTTCCTTACAAGCTGCATCTTCGACAAGCAACTTATCGGCCTCATCAGCAAGTGTTCCGTCATCTGTTGAATCCCAGCCTTCTGCTGGACCAAGCTTCCACAACTCTTCGCAGCTTACATATTCTCAACAGCCTAGGGGTGATCCAGCAACAGGAAAACAAAATGAGAAGATTAACGTTCAAACTGCTGCTACTTCTCCTTCCTCTGGTTTTTCTGGTGGAGCTGGGAATTCAGTTGTCAATCAATCCCAGCTTCAATGGCCAAAGATGACTCAATCTGATATTCAGAAGTATATGAAGGTTTTTATTCAAGTAGACACTGATAGAGATGGAAAAGTTACCGGTGAACAAGCACGGAATCTCTTTTTAAGTTGGAGGCTGCCTAGAGGTAGACTAACAAACTCAGTTACCTTTAGCTATTGATATTTGTTTCAATTGCATAGTTTCCTTGTATTCTTGTTCAGGCAAACTGTTATCTAATGCATTGAGAAAAATTTACTAAGAATTTGAGTTGGTTGTCTTTGCTTAGCATTTTGTTAACGTAAGGTGATGCTCACAGAGTTTTCTTTCCTTAACATCTTCTCTGCATTGGAGCTATGAAAGTGCTGTCTAAAATTATTGCAGCTTTTTGTTTAGAATTTCCTTCAAGGAACATGTTTTTTGCTGCCTAATAATTAGTCTTGGTGCTTCAGAGATTTTAAAGCAGGTATGGGACCTGTCTGACCAAGATAATGACAGCATGCTTTCTTTGAGGGAGTTCTGTACTGCTCTCTATTTGATGGAACGTTTTAGAGAAGGCCGCCCCCTTCCTACAACACTCCCAGGCAGTGTAATATCAGATGAAACTCTGTTATCCATGACAAGCCACCCTACTGCATCATATAGCAGTGGAACTTGGACACCTGCTCCTGGTGTTGTTTTCGTTATAATTTCATCTTTTCAGTATTAGTTCTATACCCGTACTTCCACTGTAGATTCTCTTTTAAATGAGAAGCTGATGAATGTCCTCAGGTTTGAGACATCCACAAGCTGTTCATGGTCCTCGCCCACCTTCTGCTGCTGCAGCAAAGCCACCAAGGCCACCGTCTGTTCCTCATACTGATGATAAACAACCTCCTCAGTTAAAGCCCAAAGTGCCAGTGCTGGAAAAGCATCTTGTGGATCAGCTAAGCCAAGAAGAGCAAGACTCTTTAAATTCAAAGTTCCAAGAGGCAACACAAGCTGATAAGAAGGCATTTGTTCTTTTTAATGCTTATCTTATGAAATTGCTAAATTTTATATCCTTTGTGAAAATTGTCTGTATCTTATTTCTAAGTGAGCATCTGTAGTAGGTCTTACTGTTTAAAGTTTTAGCTGCATTCAAAGAATGGTGGATAGATGCTCCATTTCCAGTTGAAACAGTGATATATGGCTCATTGACCTATAGTCTTGAAAATTCATTCCTTTTCTTGATTGAAGGTTGAAGAATTGGAGAAAGAAATATCAGATTCTAGACAAAAGATTGAGTTCTATCGTACCAAGATGCAGGAACTTGTAAGTCTGCCCCAACCTTTTTCCTCCTTCAGGATAAGAAAATTTATGGTTATGATGTTCTCTATATGTTCTCATTTTCTTGTTTTGAAGTATCTTACTGTATCTAGATATAGGCTTTTAGTTTGAGGTTCAACATTTAGTATCAATGACTCAATGGGTTTTCCTTGAATGATCCAAAGTGCAGAACTGGCTTTTGCTTATTTCCTTGTGCTTGAGTCTCGTCACATCATTGTTTCACGTATGATGGAATTGCTAAACATATAGCTTAGTTGATATTATGGAGGTTTGTTAGGGCCGTATATAAGTAATAAAAGTTCAAATTGGCTTATTAGGGTCAAGTTCCACTGGAAAGATATAAACAAAAACAGAGTTCTATTGCTTATGAAATCCCTATTATGATCTATATGGTAAAGACTCTTATAGTGAATGAATCGGTTAATTTGATCATAATAAACTTACCAACAACGTGAACTAGGAGTTGTTATCAATTCACTAGGATAAATGATCAAATACAATGGAATGTCATATATACAGCTTTTTGACCAATTAAGCTTTGTCAACTAATTGAGTAGCAAAATTCAAAACTATTTAGACATTCTTTTTCCAAGCATTGCACATGATTGCTAATTATTGATTAATATTATTTTCAACCCTCAGATTTTGTATAAGAGTCGGTGTGACAATCGACTTAATGAAGTCACTGCAAGGGTGTCTGCTGAAAGGCGTGAGGTATCTTTTCTCCCTTTGTTGATTGACATACGTTTTCTGCAGCTGCACATTGCTAGTTGTAAGACTGATCAATTGAAGTCCTAATCAGGTTGATGTGTTGGAGAGGAAGTACATAGAGAAATACAAGCAGTCTGGAGATGTAGCATCTAGATTAACCATCGAAGAAGCAACATTTCGTGATATTCAAGTATGTACTTTTTCTTCCTTCACTATTTACGTTTTTGATGTAGTAGATGATTTTTGGTGGCCTCTTTCTCTATTAACATCTCAACCAAATAATTCCTTATTTCTTGCAGGAGAAAAAAATGGAACTATACAAGGCAATTGTTAAAATGGAAGAAGGAGGCACTGCTGAAGATGTCCTTAAGGTGCTTTGTGATTGTAGTTTAAGTCTGTGATTGTACAACAATAGTGTATAAGTCCTGTTCTTACTGTTTTTTTCAGGAACGAGCTGATGGTATCCAGTCGAGCCTGGAGTTGCTAGTAAAAAGTGTGAATGAACGCTGTAAGCAATATGGCTTGCGCGCCAAACCTACCTCACTGGTTGAACTGCCATTTGGTAACTTCGTGACACATCCCATTTTAAGCTCATCTGGAATTTTAGTTTACCTTTTCTTTTGATGTGTATTGTAGCACATGGAACTTCCCTTCCAAGATATGGCTATGATTTAGTATTTTGATATGTTTGTTGGCAGAATGCAGCATTTAATTTATCTTATTGATTGTCACCGACTGTAAAGAAAATGATTTGTTGTGTGATAGAGATGATCTACATTCATGTGCCTTTTTTCTTTTTTTTGCTTACTTTCACTTGTGTTTTCTTTTTGGATTTGTTGTCAAGTATCTTAATGTTTTATTTTTTTTCTGCATTCCTTCATAAATAATTATGCCTATAGGGTGGTGTTTTATGATTGAAAATCTAAATATTAGAGCAGTGTCTTGGCGATAATTTTTTGAGTTTATAAATTGAACATTAGTAACCATATGTCGCCAGGTATTTAGCTTGGTTCTTAGTTATATTATTTTTACTCTCTAGTTGTATTGCTTAGACCTTGTTAGTTGATAGTCAATGCTGACATGGGATTGCTTTTGTTCGAGACATTGCTTGTATCTATGTGCTCTTATGTTCTGGTAGACGGTGAAACTACTCAAATGGGATTGCTGCTTGTGGTTGTCCCTTTATTCCATGGCTGCACTTAGTTGTTTCGATGAAATAGTTTTCATTTTTTTGGATAAAAATTTAAGAACATTCATTGTTTTATTTGTGCTGAGTTTATTTTTTATGATCTTTCTCGAGGCTGGCAACCTGGAATTCAAGAAGGAACCGCTGATTGGGATGAGGACTGGGATAAGTTTGATGATGAAGGTATGCTGAACTGTTTCCTATTTGAGCAATGGTTTTATTACCTTTTTGAATTTCAAAACAGAAACCTGGTTAAGTTTATCCAACCTCGTACCATCTTGATGAATTTCATCAATGCCCTGATGAATGAACATATTCGACCATGTTCAGGGTACACATTTGTTAAGGAGCTTACTTTGGATGTCCAAAATGTTGTAGCCCCTCCAAAAGAAAAAACTTCAATTAGGAAAGGAACTTCTAGTAAAGGTGAAATAAATGATTCACCCTTTAGTGCTGAGTCAAAGTCAGAGAAGAATACAACTTCAGATGAATTAAATCATGAGATAGAATCAGCAGATGATCAAAATGAGAATGGTGTGGTTGGAAATCCTCAAAGTCCTGCTCAGAAAAGTCCAACGAAAGATCAAGCTAATCAAATCCAAAAGTCTCCAACTAGAGAGAGTGCTGACAGCTCTCCTCATTCTAAAGAGACCACAAGGTGTGGTTTAATTTATGAATTTTCTTGGTTATATCTTTTCTTCTATTTGTGTCTGAACTGACACCTCCATTAATTGTCTGATCATATCTTGGTTGTAAGGACAAGGCCACTATTTTCCTTTGTTCAAGGTTTCTTTATTCATAGATTTAATTTGATATCTGAAGTTCTTAATGGTGTACTTGTGTAGTGAGGGAGGTGGTGCTGAATCTGTTCTTTCCAACGATAGAAGTCTTAATGAACCCCATTGGGGTACATTCGATTCCCATTATGATACAGAATCAGTTTGGGGCTTTGATAGTGGCAAGGTTAGTGAACTTTGGTGTTTTCATAAGATTTTTATGTTAGCAACTGAATTAATTTAAAGAATACTGTTTAAAGCTATGTAAATCTGTATACGTTCACACACTAAAGCAAATGCATGCACAATGTTACATGTGAGTCATGCTTAAATCCTGAGTATGGGTTTTTGCTAAGAATTGAATTTATTAGTCGATATATTGAGACTTTTATTCTTTTTTGGAGGAAGTATGTCTCATAATTCATTTTCCTTGCTTTTGGCCCCCTAACCTAGTTGTTCTATTGGCAACATTGTACGTTAGTCATTTTTTATTCCCTGTTTTTGGCAGCTCAAGGATCACGATGGACAGGAGGGTTCTTTGTTTGGTATAGATGGCTTTAATCTAAATCCAATTAAAACAGGATCCTTGCAGGAGAAGAGCCCATTTGTCTTTGCTGATTCTGTCCCAAGTACCCCTGCCTATGATCAGGGGAAAAGCTCATTTTTGTTTGATTCTGTTCCAAGTACCCCTGCCTATGGCCAGGGGAAGAGCTCATTTGTGTTCGATTCTGTTCCAAGCACGCCTGCTTATAATCAGGGGAAGAGCTCATTTGTTTTCGATTCTGTTCCCAGCACCCCTGCTGATAATCAGGGAAAGAGCACATCCATATTTGCAGATTCTGTTCCCAGTACCCCTGCATATAAGTTTGGTGAAGGATCAGAGGACCACTCCTTTGATAGCTTTTCAAGATTTGATTCATTTAACATGCATGATGGTGGGTTGTTTCAATCATCAAACCCTTCATTTTCAAGGTTTGATTCCATGCGAAGTACTAGCGAGTCCAATCAAACTTATGGATTTGCATCAAGTTTTGATTCATTTAAAGATTCGGAGCAAAGTCATGGATTCTCAAGATTTGATTCGTTCAGGGATTCTGATCAGACCCATGGGTTCTCAAGATTTGATTCATTTAGAGACTCTGATCCTGCTCAAGGGTTTCCATCGAGCTTTGACTCATTTAATGGATCTCGTGATCCTGATCATAGCCACGGGTTCTCAAGGTATGATTCATTTAGTAGTCGTGAGAGTGAATTCTTGAAGGACAATTCCATGGCACGATTTGATTCTTCTCGTGGTTTTAAAGACACTGATAACAGTCATGGGTTCCGATGGAACTATGACAATGACCCATTTGGCTCATCTGGACCATTTAAGTCATCAGCGGAGGGTGAAACTCCGAAAATAAGTTCTGATAGCTGGAGAGCATTATAGTCAGGTTATGGATGTTAAGAACACTACAAAAATATCTCTTGGATGAGACCTTTTCCTCCGAGATTTGTTCCTATAGGTGTTGCGGCCTGGTGCTACCACTTGAGTACATATTAGAATGTGATAATGCATGAATGATTTGCTGTGTGGCTCCTAGCCCATGCTTGTTTTTGACTGCTCCCATTTTTTGCTTCCCCATATTGTTCCATATTATATTATTGCTTATGATGCTTTGTTCCTGTTGTAAGTTTTCATTTCCTTCACTTTTTTTTCTTCGTCTGTGTACCAGAGGACATCTGAGACATGCAATTTGTTATTTTTTCTTTCTAAACGTACTGTTAAATATGCTTTTGTCATGGATGAAAAGTTGAATTGATCTGTTGCTCACTCTAGTTCTGTAAGCCTGGTTCATGATTTAGGTTACTGTCATGCATATATCGTATAATCTAGAATACTTTTTAACTATTTTTTGTGAAGTTTGGGGTATAGTGACGGGTAGCTTGTAGTTTCTCACGTATGATCCATTATCTTTGTCACATAATTTAGTTAATAAAAATGACTACTTATATATAATATATTCTTGGCAGAGATAAAGGAAATGAATTTACATTATTCTGTTATATAGAATTATTTACATATGTATATCATGTTAATTAACCAAAAGAAAGCATGTCCACATGTTCGTTAATAAAGGATGTTAAGATTTGATAAGTTGGTAAGATTATAAAATAGTTAAAAGGTATTCGATGTTAATATTATAATTTTCTAGTTGAAATGGAAAATAGTTAAGTGAATTTGCATATGATTATGCCTTCAATATTTAGATATGATTGGAAATGGTAACAAAAAAAGATAAAAAGGAGTACGGTAATTTGATGACAAGTAAAAAGATTGATGTGAAGTAACAAATTTGAGAATGTTCTAATTGTGCCAAATTTATCAAAATAAAATAAAATAAATGTTTATCATATTATTTAGTTACAGATACATCTCAAAAATTAAAATTAAAATATATAAATTTACGATTTATCTTGCTTACAATAATCTTAATAATCTCTTGAGCACTGTTTTTCTCTAATTTTTATTTTTCTTGAGGTTAAAAGGGTAAAAATAATTCTAACATTTATATCTGAATTTTACAGCATTGAAATTAAGCTATACTGTTGTAAAAATGTTTAAGTTAAACTCTACATAGATGAAAAATATAGCACAGACATAACTTATGATGCGACTTTGTTGATTCGAAACGATGAGCACACCGCCTCCCAAAACCTCCAGAGCTTCCATTCGTCCAGACAATCCTTGCAATTCCAAGAAATCTCCCCCGCCGGATAAGCCTCCTGATCTCGCGACTATAAGTAGCGCAGACAAGGTGCCGGCACGGGACCCAGCCTCATCACCCATCTATGTTCCTTCCTACCAAGACAAACTTCTGGGTAAACTTGCGCAGGTCAAGGATTCTCCGAACGCTGCCCCTGTTGATCTCTTGAGCTCTACGGTCATGACAATGAGCTTCCGCAATGATGATGTGCTTTGCCCTGAATTTACCATTGATACCCAGTATAAGCAAAAACTTATGTCTCCTTGGCAGCAAGGTGCTGGGGCGTTCAGTAGGCTATAAAGTTCTTTATACCCGACTTTACCAAATGTGGAAACCCAAAGGGGAGCTTGACATTTTAGATCTCGGCTATGACTACTTCCTCATTAAATTTACCTTGGAAGAGGATCGCACTAACGTACTTACGAATGGCCCCTGGATGATACAAGGATACTATCTCATGGTGAGTCCCTAGTCCCCAGAGTTTCACCCATCCACCTCCTCCATGACCAAAATATTGGCGTGGGTTCGATTTCCGGAATTACTTGTTATGTATTATGATGAAAATGTGCTGTGAGCCTTGGCGTTTGGACTGGGCAACCCCTTCCAGGTTGATTTGAATACCTCGTATGTACCATCTCATCAAGGCTAAAATAATAATTTAGAACGGGTTAGGAGTATTTAAAATTGTTTTGCTATATTCATGCATTCATATATATACGTGAATAGTCAATTTTACATATATAGTGATTGTACATGCATTCATGGCATTTTTTGGTATATGTGTCTCTAATGTGTTTATTGTGAAAAATATGATTTTTGTGTTTGAAAATTGAATTAGAGTGGGGTTTTGTGAGTTTTGAATTTTTGA
>JANIPM010000233.1:19054287-19069919 GCA_027478405.1 Erythroxylum cassinoides
ACAAAAGAATCAAAACTAAGATGAAGCTAAACACAGAAGAAGAAAAACAAAGAAGAAGATGACGTCATCATAGAAGAAACAAAGAAGAAGATGACATCATCACAGAAGAAGCAAAACTAAGAAGAAGCGAAACACAGACGAAGCAAAACACAGAAGAAGATGACTGTAGGACCTCGGCCTCTCGGGCCTTGCGTCCTCCAAAGGGCCTCAGTCTCTCGGGCCTCGCGCCCACCCGCTTGCAGATATTGTCCGCTTTAGGCCTCGACCTTTAGGGCCTCGCACCCTCACAGTTTTACTTTTCCACAGGACTTCCCAGGAGGTCACCCATCCTGGTATTACTCTGGCCCTAGCACGTTTAACTTCGGAGTTCTTATGGGATCCGGTGCGTTAAGGGGCATGAAAAATGCGTCTGCAAGGAGAAGGTATCCACACCCTTATAAGGGGTGCTTCGTTCTCCTTCTCAACCGATGTAGGATCTTACATCATAAATACATGCAATATGCTATAGGAACCGAAACCTTATGCATATATATAGATTTGTGGTAATATTTGCATAGGTTCATGATAACGACTACACAAATTACATATGTACAAGTATATGCTTGTAGGTACTTATAAAATAAATCAAACATTTTTAAGTACTCAATTCTAAGCTTTTCCTCCATTTATGCATTGCCTCCAATGTGTTTGATCTTTAAAGTTGAAGTCTAATAACAACAATAAACAAACTTCATGTCTACAATCTCTACAACATAACATGTAAAATATTAGACTATCACCATTAAAATGATAAGAAGTTCAAGATTAGCTCTCTAAACATAACCTATTGGAAATTTTATAGGAATCTCAACTTCTTTAAATATGAATACAAGCTATTTCTAGTTTATAAGTGCATAATCTAAACCAATTGTACCTAAATTGTGATAATTAAAATATAAAGAAATGAATTTTTTAGAGGAATATGGACAACGTTAATGAACACTGAGGTTAATGCACTTAAAAATGTATACATGGTTTGACATGTAATTATGAAATAATTAAAATGCTAACCATTGACTTGGGTTGAAAACTTATAATGATGGAGTCGTGGGAGAGTTAATTCATTGAAGAAGAGCTTAGAAAAAGTGATGAAAATGTCAAATATAACATAACTTACATGCAACTATAATTCCTTCTTATATGCACCAAATTGCCATATGATTAAAGAATCTTAACTATTGATAATGTTGTTATTTTTTCAAATAACGGATTTTAAATTTTTAAGAAATGAGTTGAAAGTTAAATAATAGGCCGTATGATCATTTTATTTTTCTAAGGTGAGTAAAAGTGTCACATCATTTAAAATTGTCAAAAAGTATGATGTGTTTTAAGGTATGTTTGCCTTAAATGCAACTCTTACTATTAGTTGAATATGATTGATCATATAATTTTTTATTTTTACGATTATCCATTTATTAAATAAAAATAAATTTATAAATTTTTAATAAAGATAAAATTTCTTATAATAACTTACATAAAATAAAATTTATTATTCACAATAAAACTAAATTAGATCAATACAAATAAAAGATTATAAGACCTAAATAATATAACATCAAATCAATATTAATAATACAGGGTTGATTATAAAAAATAATTGTAAACTAAAGTAATTGTAAGTTACTCATAAATTTTGGGCTTGGACTTTATATATATAACATAAATTTTTTCTTTAAAACTTTTTGCATTTAATTTTTAAAACACATACCCGAATTGATGATTGCTTTGTAAAGCTTAACTATTTTAGTTATATAATTTAACCATTGACCAATTTATACTAGTGTAAGCAACGAACATGTTTATCCATTTGCACAGCCTACCCTCATGAACTGTATAGCTCTGTTACCACGTTGCAAATGCAACAGTTTTAGCTAGAACAAGGCATGGTGTTTAATTTAGTCCAGCACAAAAACAAAAACTTAAACAATATACAGAATGCTTGGGTCAAAGAAATGAACAAAATCTAAGCATAGGCATAGCTGGTGGGGGAAGCATGCATGTAGCTTGGGAGAAAAAACAAAAATTTGTTGAACACGACTTCTTTGTACAGAAGCCTGTGGCTATATTTTGCTTCACATGGCAGTGCCCAAGACACCCTTGAGTCGATCAAGTCCTTCTGCGGATACGCTCCTCCTCCTATGTAATCTTGGAATTACAATTTTAGGAGGTGGGTCTGGAGAGAAGCATACCACAACTACCGTCAGGTTGTCACAAGTGTTACGTTGAAGTGCCTCCTTCACAAGTGCTCTTGAACATGTAGTAGGATCATTGTGAATCATCAGCTCCTTTCTGACCATCGTAACTGCGCACTGGCTGCTCATCACATCCCACAGCCCATCACAGCCTATGATCAAGAACTCATCTTCTTCTGTCAGATTGATCTCCTCCAACTCCGGCTCAGCACTTAGGGGACTTTTGGATCCTTTCGAGCCCTTAATATGCCAGTCCCCAAGAGCACGAGCCACAGACAATTGCCCATTAAGGTAGCCATCATAGATCACACCTCCCAGTCTCTCTATTCTTAGCCTTTCAGAGGTGCAGTTCGGTTTGTGGTCTTTTGACAACTCTATTGCTCTTCCTCGTTTTCCTAGTACAGCTCTAGAATCACCAGCATTAGCAATGAGCATGTTCCTGAATAAAGATGGCAGCATCAAGCATATGATTATGGAAAAGGATCATCAAAATGGTTTACAGAAAACAAATTAATCCCGTTCAGTGAATGAGAAGAAAACTTTTCTAGGAAAAGAATTAACATGGACAATCACCCCTCTCAAAGCAGGTAAAAGGTATGAGACTAAAAGCACTGACCTTCCCAGAATAAGGGCAGTTAAAGCAGTCGTACCACAGGAACTATCAACTGATTTAGCATCAGCTAGTGCATGGTCAGTCTTCACAAACGCACTCCTGACTGCCTTCTTCGTGCCTAATGGGAACTGGGAATCTTCCACAATATAGTTGAGTATGTTATTCCTTGTAAATGAAGCAGCATCTGTGCCACCGTGACCATCAAAGACCTGCAGAGACCAGAAAGCAATTCCACCTGAATGAATCTAATTTTGTGCATCAGAACATGGAATTCTACATCGACCCCCTCTCCTCTTTAGCTGGTCCATTCCAGTTCATAAGCAACCAACTCCTGGATTTGGACAGTGCACGTATGTGAAAGAACTTATATGCCATAGTCAATTTCACCTTCATTAGACCATTCCAGATTGACCAGAATGAATATAATTAATTCACGTTGCAATGATTGAATGAAACAACCTTATTAACTTACAGACCCCATAAAATGCTCCAGGAGAAGGAAGATTTGAATCTGTAGCAGGATGCTCCTGCAGATTGTCCACGCATATATGCTCATCTTCCATGTACTGTTTTGGTCCTTTCTCAGAGTAGCTTCCAGAGCGAAATACAGGCTGATATCCAGAACTCTCATTAGATGACGATTTATAGCCAATAACTCCAAATTTTGATTCCTAAACATGTAAGAAGAATGAAAAAATAGGTTGACCTGTCGTTTACGTAGTGAAAGTAACACACGAAGATAACAATATCTAATCAAAATATAGTGTACCAAAGCAAACCACAGCGATTGTATCTCCGGATACACATGAATCCCCGTATGGACTTACAAACAGACACAAGCACACATGCAAATTTATTTCAGGAAAATTGTTTAGAACACACATCCTCTAACAGTAATCCACTCATTCATTGCAATCATCAGTAGGAATTTTATATTTTTTATGGGAAATCGATCATTTTCATATATTTGGAACTTTGTTCTGCTAACAATACTTGCAATCACTTCGCATTACTGCTCCATCCGTTAGAAGTAAACAGGATAAACTTCTGAACAGCAACGAAATGCTTTTCTTGATTTGTTTCATGGACAGTGAAATCATGTAAAGCAGTTGGGCAGATTGGAAAATCATTATGAGAACATATACATAGGCAATTCACATGGTTTGTTTTCCCAAGGTCTTCAAAATATGGGGCAACTAGTATTTTAATTGCAAGAAACTATGTTTGAAAAGTAGCGGTTTAATTCATATTTCTTCACCGGATTCTTTCACCATGAGAATCAACGCATATCATCCCATGTTTTCTTGAGCTTCATCCATCAAATAGATCTTCGTGAATCATTTGATCTAAAGCATGACCTCAGACCTTATGACCTCAGACCTTAATTTGTGTTGGACTTGGTCTAAAATTTCATAGTACAGAAAAAAAAAAGAGCCTAGTAAACCGAATCAACAAAAAGGTTAGGAATGAATTGACTCACAGGTTCTGCCAGAAACAGGGTGCTACTGCAATGGCGCATAGCTGTCGGTGGCTTCCCAAGACTCAGTTGGTTCGGACTCTCCAAATTGTCCTCATTCCGATTCTCCGATATAAACAAACTGCACTTGTTGGACCTTGGTATCTGAGGTGAAATATGCGTTCCTTGAGCCATCATCCAAAGGCTAGTCCATTCTCAATTATTTTTAAAAGTAAAAACTGCACCTATCTGGACTCAGCCGTAGCTCCAGCGCCAGGTTTGGCTTTCGGATACATACATACAGCGAAACAAGTTTTATTGAAATAATAGCACCGGATCCTAGAATTTAATTGTACTCTAAGCTACAATAAATTACGAAATAAAGATCATAACAATTGGCTCTTTGCTTACTACTAGGGGAAATAACAGCATTCCTTTTATTACTTAGATTCTGGTACAAATTTTGAGACTCGTCTCGACATTTAACAGATACAGATTTAAGAGAAAACCCAGATCAAAAGTTCATCGAAGAGCGCTAGAACTTATAAGATTGAAGATAAAGTTTGCATCTTTGTGAGAGGGGATGAGAAGGCAAAGCCAAGTTGAGACCATAGCATTGCAGTAGGAAATGGAGGACCATTCAGAGGAAAGAGAAGAAGAACGAAGTTTTTCATCACGTGGTTGAATGATTGGGGATTCCAAGTTTTTCGGTAGCCATTGTAGGAGTTGACAAAGTGAGATGGGAAGCTGACACGTGGAGTCCTGCAGAAAAATTGGTGGCCATGTGTTCTCCTTGGATTCATGGCTCTCCACGCCTTTTCTTTGTTCGTGATTGTCATTTGTTATTTGACAACATAGATCATGTCTCGCCTCCTCGCCCAACCGTGACTATGTTCATAAGATCTCTCTGACGTGAACGTGATCCAAATTTCTTCCGCCCCCAATATGGAACAACTGTTTATCTCTCTTTTTTTTTTTCTCTTTTCTTTTAATAATCTGCAAGAATCGATTATTCTGTTTTTATGCATTCCATTCGAATCTCTACAGTTTCCGGTGTTAACTAAACAATAGATTGGTATTTACAAATCTTGAGCTGTATTTAGTCAGTAACTGTTTACGATCCATATACCAATAATATGACAAAGATTGCAGTGTAGAAACCAAAGAAAGACTAAGAAAGATGCTCCGCGAAGATAAACGCCAACGGTACGGAATAACTGTTTCTGCGAGGAAGAAGTGATAAATGAAAATTATGTCTGCCAGTTGGGCAATCAACGATGGTTGATAAGATTTAATTACTAAGAAAAGTCGAAAAGCTGACAGGTCTTTCCCTGGAGAATTTCTGGATGGACATCTCCAATCTCAATTTACTCTACCAAACTGCGGGACCCGGGAAGTTATCGTTGGTTGTGTAAAGGTTTAAGTTGCTTGTTTGCTTCAGAAAGGACGGGACGCCCAACAGGGTTATCTCGTGGCCCTGTGGCTGATATTTGTTCGCTTGGAGACAGTGGACCAACAAGTCATAAAATCTTTAAACCAAGATGTAAATGGAATCGTCATCTTCGTAGTTGCCAACGGTATCTGTGGAAAATTAGCGTCAATGTAAAGCCTTAAACGACCTTTCTACATTCGTCAAGTCAATTGCAGTATGCAGATTCGTGAACCTGTACTAGTTTAAGGGTAATATTAATTGCCAACGAACTTGAATTTTCCCCTGACACATAAATCTTGGAAAATATATGGGCACCGATACTCCTCGAACACCTTAGAATTTTACGAGTCGAAGGGCCATTTCTGAGGTAGTTCCATACTTAAATTTGGCTATAACGCTTAAGATACTCCTGCGGTATTAATTGGACGCAAGTTTTAGTTAAAGATCACTCTTTCATTCTGATATCTCTGTTTTGGCGCTACACAGTCAGCATATTTTTCAGACAAACAATTAGTGAAGTTCATATATTCCTTCCATTTGCTTGCATACAGGTAACAGTATGGGGTTTGTAGTTGAGCAGTATACTCTACAAAAAGCTCTCTTGGTTGTCTTAATGGTTTTCAGCGGCCTCTCTTCGAAAGGGGTCAGTGTGAATGCCAACACAAGACCTAAAGATGTAAACATTGGTGCTCTTCTCTCTTTCGACTCCACCATCGGGAAAGTTGCAAAGGTCGCAATAGAGGCTGCCGTGAAGGATGTGAACAATGATCCCTCTGTCCTTGGAGTTACGAAGCTGCACCTTACTATGCAGGACACTGCATATAGCGGATATGTGGGCTTGCTTGAGGGTAAGTTCTTAAAAACACCAGCGTTTCTATTATATTCAGTTAACTTTCTATGTCTGGAAATATGGGTTTAATTGTGATTGTTTGACCGATATTATTCCAGCCTTAAGGGTGATGAAGAACCGGACAGTGGCCATAATTGGTCCCCAATTTTCTGTTACTGCCCATGTCGTATCACATATAGCTAATGAGCTTCAGGTACCCCTAGTATCATTTGCAGCAACAGATCCCGTTCTGTCTTCACTTCAGTATCAGTTCTTCCTCCGGACATGTCAGAGTGATATTTTTCAGATGGCTGCAATAGCTGAAATCATAGACTACTATGGTTGGAGGGATGTAATAGCCATCTTTGTGGATGATGATCATGGAAGAAATGCGATTGCAGCATTAGGAGGCAAGTTATCCGACAGACGTTGTAAGATCTCGTATAAAGCTCCATTGAGTTCCCAAGTTAATCGAGTAGACATCATGAATACTTTACTCAAGGTGGCCATGATGGAATCCAGAATTCTTGTTCTTCTTGCTTACCCTGAATGGGGTCTAGAGGTGCTTGATGTGGCACAATATCTTGGCATGACAGCAACTGGGTATGTTTGGATAGTCACTGATTGGCTTACAACAGCCCTGGATACAGAATCTCCACTTTCTTCAGACGCAGTGCATAACATGCAAGGTGTTCTGACACTGCGTGTGTATAGTCCTGAATCACAACAGAAACTGAATTTGCTCTCTAGGTGGACCAACTTGAGCACTAGAGAGACAACTAAAGGCAGTTTGGGGTTAAATTCTTATGGTCTGTTTGCCTATGATACTGTTTGGCTCCTAGCTTATGCATTGGATACATTTTTCAGTCAAGGAGGAAATGTCTCATTTTCTCGTGACCCGAGATTTGCAGAGAACCATGGTGGGAGTATGTACGAGAGTTCTTTGAATATTTTTGATCAAGGGAACTTGTTGTTCCGTAGCATTTTACAGGTTTATATGAATGGTACAACAGGCCCAATGAAGGTTTCTTCAGATGGGAACCTCATTCAACCTGCATATGAAGTCATCAACGTAATTGGCACTGGGTTCAGGAGGGTCGGTTACTGGTCCAACGATTCTGGTTTATCAGTTTTTCCTCCAGAAAAGCCTATCATAAAACATTCTAATCGATCAAGTTCTAGTCAACGTCTATATCCTGTAATCTGGCCTGGAGAAACTACAATGAAGCCTCGTGGGTGGGTTTTTTCTAGCAGTGGCAGGTATTTAAAAATTGGAGTACCCAACCGGGTGAGCTATCGCGACTTCGTCTCGGTAGAAGGGGTGGATGTGTTCAGAGGCTACTGCATTGATATATTTACAGCTGCTCTGAACTTGTTGCCTTTTGCTGTCCCTTACAAGTTCTATGCTTTCGGGGATGGTCATGAGAACCCCAACAGAACAGAGTTATTGTATTTGATGTCTGCAGGAGTGAGTAAACAAACCAACAACTTTGAAGCCTAGACTGTCTTTCCATTCTTTTTTATGATACGTCTTTCTTGGTCTGCATATAGGTTTACGACGCTGTAGTTGGTGACATTGCCATCACCCCTGAGCGAACAAGGACGGCGGATTTCACACAGCCATATGTGGAATCTGGCCTAATCATAGTAGCCCCAGTTAGGGAATCCAAGTCTAGTGCCTGGGCCTTCTTGAGGCCATTCACTTCAAAGATGTGGTGCACAACAGCAATATTTTTCTTCATTATTGGTGCGGTTGTATGCATCTTGGAGCATAAGCTGAACAAGGATTTTCGAGGCCCTCCCAAAAGACAAGTTGTAACAATTCTATGGTCAGTGCATCCATGTACAGTTCTTAGTGAGAATGTCAGGTTGATTTTCCAGATTTGGTTATAACTAATAAGGATTTTGTGTATACTCTGCAGGTTCGGTTTTTCAACCTTAACTTTCACCCATAGTAAGTGAAATGATATTGTGATTTACTTGCAAAGGGACAACGGAGCCCTTATATTTAATAATATAATCATGTGATTCTTATTTTTAACAAATGCAGAAGAAAATCTGATCAGCACCCTTGGCCGGCTTGTCTTAGTCCTTTGGCTATTTATAGTTCTAATACTCAATTCAAGCTACACCGCAAGTTTGACATCAATTCTAACAGTAGAACAGCTTTCTTCACCCATTAAAGGGATTGAAAGTCTGGTATCGAGCAAGGACCCCATTGGCTACCAACGTGGATCATTTGCTGAAAGCTATCTAGTCGACAATTACAAGATAGACAGGTCTAGACTTATCCCTCTCAACTCTGAGCAGGATTATGCCAAAGCCTTGAAAGACGGTCCCAAGAGCAGTTGTTGACCAACGAGCATATATGGACCTCTTCCTCTCCAAACAATGTGAATTTAGTATTATAGGCCAAGAAATCGCCAAAATTGGATGGGGATTTGTAAGTATATCCAGCTCAATATTCACCGTATCCTTTAGTTTTTATATCATATGCAAATGCTGCTTCCTTCTGGAGTTTACTTCAGAAATTCACAGGGATGAGAGTTATTCTTGTACAACCCATTAATTTTGTTCTACATTCTCAACTATAGGTTGATATGCCTACCATCGTCACATCTTCTCCAACTTAAAATTTGGGAATTTATTGCAAGTCTAATACGATAATTTGCCATTTTTCGGCAGGCTTTTCCAAGAGAGTCACAACTAGCATCTGACTTGTCAACTGCCATTTTGAAACTCTCCGAGAATGGAGAACTCCAAAGAATTAATGACAAATGGCTTCTTAGAAGCACCTGCAGGTCAGAGGGTGCAAAAGAAGAAGAAAACAGGCTTGAACTAAAATCCTTCTGGGGTCTCTTCCTCATTTGTGGCATAGCTTGCTTGTTTGCTCTACTTCTGTACATAGTAAGGATTACGCAGCAGTTCTACAAGTACTCTTCGGATGATCCTGAGTCCTTAAGTAGAAGCTCAAGATCTGAACGGATTCAATCATTCTTATTGTTTGCTGGAGAAAAGGAAGAGGAAGCTAAAAGCCGGTCCAAGAGAAGACGAATAATGGATAGAGTTTCAAATACAAGCATAGAAGGAGGGGAGTCTACAAACTGCTCCTTTAAAAGTATCGATTCGGGTCAGGAATTATAAACAAGCAGTCACAAAAGATTGTAAATATACACATATAGGTAGTGGTCACTGGTCTTCATATTGTATGCCTGTCTATAAACAATTGCAGAATATCATATACAGAACTTGTAAATTCGAATAAGAAGGTGAATTGGATCAAAAGAGAGCTACTTCTTTCATTGTATTCTGAACATATATAGCTTGAGTGTGCTGAATACATTTGCTTGAATTTCAAAAATGCAATGATATTTGGACTTGACAGAACATGATCATTTATCTACTAATACAAGCAAACTATACCTACTCCATTACAACATAACTTAAACTTTACAACAGCACTAAATTAAGTTACACTTTAACACTTCTCCTTGAAGCAAATGCTGTTGAAAACTCCAAGCTTTTCCCTAAGATGCACAAATCGAAGTTTCTGTAAATTCTTGGTAAAAATGTCAGCAATTTGTTCCTCTGATGAACAATGCAGTAACTTCACTTGGTTTTTCTTCTCAGCTTCTCGAATGACATGATATTTGATCTTAATGTGCTTGGTCTTTTCATGAAAAACAGGATTTTCACCATTGCAATAGCAGATTTGTTATCACAGAAAATTTCAATAGCTTTCTCCATCTTGAAATTCAAATCAAGCAAAACCTTTCTCAACCATAAACATTGATTCACGGCAGATGAGGCAGCAATATATTCAGCTTCAGACGTGGATTGAGCAATCGATCTTTGCTTCTTTGTGCTCCAACAAATGATAGCTGATCCAACAAAAAAGCAATGCCCTAATGTGCTCTTCATATCCGTTAGTGAACCAACCCAATCACTATCAGTAAAACCGATCAACTTCACACAACCAATTGGTTTATAGTGCAGTCCATAATTAAGAGTGCCATGCAAGTGCCTCAGAACCCTTTTGACAACCCTAAAATGAAGTTCAGAAGGATAACTCATGAACCTAGATAGCAGACTTATGATGAACATAATATCAGGTCTTGCAATTGACAAGTAAAGCAAGGAATCAACGGCACTTCTATAAAGAGTAGCATCAGCTAAATCAGATCCATCCTCAAAAATTAGTTTAGTTCCTTAAACTCCTCGAGTGCTAACTGATTTGCATTTTCCCAAGCTAAACTTCTTTAACAGCCCTCGAGCATATTTTTCTTGAGAAATGAAGATCCCATGTCTGCCTTGTTTAACCTCCATTCCTAGAAAATAAGACATCATTCCTAGGTCATTCATTTCAAAGACTTGTTCCATTTTAGTCTTAAACTCCTTCATAGCCTTCAAGTTATTTCCATTTATCAAGAGATCATCAACATATACTGAAACCACCAATGTTTCAGTTCTAGAAAGTTTGACATACAATGTGACTTCATTGCAACTTTTATGAAAACCAAAGTTCAAAAGATACTCATCAATCCTTGCATATGATGCCCTTGGAGCTTTCTTTAGTCCATACAAGGCCTTCTTCAATAAGTAAACCTTATCAGGATCGGTTACAAATCCCTCAGGCTGCTCCACTAAAATTTCTTCTTCAAGCATCCCATTTATGAAGGAAGATTTGACATCTAGTTGGAAAACTTGCTATTTAAGATGGGCAGCAATGGAGAGAAGCATTCTGATGGTATCAAACCTTGCTATTGGAGCAAAGGTTTCATTGAATTCTATCCCATGCTTTTGAGCAAACCCCTTGACAACCAATCTTGCTTTAAACTTGTTGATTATTTCATCCGGATTAGGCTTAACTTTGAAAATCCATTTCAGGCCAATTACTTCCTTATCAACAGGTTTTGAAACTAAGATCCAAGTTTCATTTTTTTTATCATTCAAAGCTCCTCCTCCATTGCAGCTCTCCAATTTTCACAATTCAATGCTTCATTGATGTCAGAAGGTTCATTCATTGCTACATTACATCTAGTATAGATGTCATCGAGTGTTCTTGTTCCTCTAATAGCTACTTCATCTTCAGAATCCTCATCGGCTTCATTTTGTTATTCTACAACACCTTCATCAAGTGCATTTTGAGGAGAGGAAGTGACTGATTGTTTTGTCCAATCCCACATATTAGCTTCATCAAATTTCACACTTCTACTCACATGAACTCGATTAGTAAGAGGATTTAGAAGAGGAAGTGGCTGATTGTTTTGTCCAATCCCACACATTAGCTTCATCAAATTTCACACTTCTACTCACATGAACTCGATTAGTGAGAGAATTTAGAATTCTATAACCTTTATAAGAACTACTATAGCCAACAGGAATTCCAATCTTAGCACGTTGATCAAGCTTGTCTCTCTTTGCTTCAAGAATGTGAGAGTAGCATACATTGCCAAAAATTCTTAAATGAGAAACCAAAGGTTTTGTTCCAAACCATGCCTCAAAAGATGTTTTTCCTTCAACAACTTCGGTGGGAAGTCTATTTTGCAAATATATAGCAGTGTTAACTGCTTCAGCCCACAAGGTTTTAGGTAAACTCTTCTCCAGTAGCAAGGATCGAGCCATGTTCATGATGGTTCGATTTTTCCTTTCACATACACCATTTTGCTGAGGAGAGTAGATAACAGTCAGCTGATGAAGAATTCCAGCAGCTTGAAGAAATTGCTTGAAGGCATGAGATGTGTATTTAGTCCCATTGTCTATTTTTAAGGTCTTGATGGACAATTCAAATTGATTTTTAGCTAATGTTTTAAACTTTGTAAAGCATTCTAGCACTTCACTTTTTTGTTTTAGAAAATAAACCCAACAATATCTTGAAAAATCATCTATGAATAGAAGGAAATACCTGCTGGAGTTGATTGTGGCAACACTCATTGGGTCACACATCCGAATGCACTAGCTGGATTTTATCATTTGCTCTTGAAGCTTGATTCAAGGGAAAGGGAGACTTGCTTAATTTTCCTATTTGACAGATTCCACACACACCAGAATAGTCACTTATAGGATTCAAATCTTGCACAAGTTCTGATTCCTAGAGTTGCTTTAATGAGTTGAAGTTGGTGTGTCCAAGTCTTTTATGCCAAAGACAAGTGTTGTCTTCAACACATACATGCACTCTAGGTGTTGCATTAGACCATTCGATAGGAAAATTCCTCCTCTTCATTATAACAGACAAGATTTCTGTCCCTAATGAGTCTCTTATGATACACATTTTGTTTTCAAAAGATAGTTAGTAACCCTTCTCAAGTAGTTGACTAACACTTAGTAAATTCATATCAATTTCGGGTACATATGAAACATCTTATATGTTTCTTGTTCCAGAAGGAGTTTGGACAAGGATTGTACCTTTTCTTTAAGCATTCACCAATCTGCCATCTCCAAGTTTCACTTTACAAGTAAATCTTCAATCAAGATCCTTGAAAATAGAGGAATTAGCTGTCATGCAGTTTGTGCATCCACTGTCAACAAGCCAAATTGTAGAGGAATGAGCAGTTACACACTTCTCCTGCACAACAGCAAATAGTTCTTCTTCATGCACCTCAGAAGTTTCAGCAACTTGTGCAGGTTTTTGATGTGATGACTTGCAAACCTTCTTCATGTGAACAAATTGTTTGCAAGCTTTGCATTGTACATCTGGTCTAAACCAACAAAAATCTGATGTATGATTAGTTTTTTGACAGTGAGGATAAGGAGGAAACTTATCCCTTTTAAACCTTCCTCTATTCAATTCACCTTTCTCCTTTCCCTTCTTGTTATGTGAGAATGTTTTGTGACCAGAAGACTTGAACTTTTGAACAACTACTTATGCTCCTTCATTTTGACTCTCCTCTTCTCGAAAAGCCCTTCCTTTGTTCCATAACTTGCAATGTATTTGCAAGTTCTGTGATAGTGATCTTATCCATGTCCCAACTATCTTTTAAAGACGAGATTTTTGATTTGAATCTCTCTGGAAGTGTCATCATGACTTTCTCCACAATTCTCTTCTCTTCAACATGTTCGCCCAATATCCTTATTTCGTTGACAGTCTTCATAACTCTGTCAACATAATCCTTGATTCTATCTGATTCCTCCATGCGATGCATCTCAAACTCTTTCCTTAGGTTGAGTATTTGCATCTTCCTTATCTTGTCACTGCGCTGGAACTCTTGTTTTAACCTTTCCTAAGCTTCTATGGCAGATTCACAATCCATGATCTTTATAAAGATCACATCATCCACAGCTGAATGAATGCAAGAAAGAGCTCGAAATTTCTTGGTTGTTTCTTCAGCATGATGCTTGATCTGATTTACTGTAGGATTAGTAGGAAGAGGATTCACTTCCTTACCATCGGCATAATCCCAAAGATCAAAAGATTTCAGGTATGTCTTCATCTTCACTACCCAAATTTGGTAATTTTAGCTATTGAAAACAGGAGGTGCAGTGCTTGAAGGTGTGGAAGTCATTGGTTATGTATTTTGTGTGAAAGCTTACGAGAATGAGTGAGGTCAAGAAAGTTTCTGGTTTTTTTGAATCACAAGCCCCTTACAAGATCAAGAATGCTCTGATACCATGCAAGCAATTGCAGAATATCATGTACAGAACTTGTAAATTCGAATAAGAAGGTGAATTGGATCAAAAGAGAGCTACTTCTTTCATTGTATTATGAACATATATAGCTTGAATGTGCTGAATACATTTGCTTGAATTTCAAAAATACAAAGATGCTTGGACTTGACAGAACATGATGATTTATCTACTAATACAAGCAAACTATACCTACTCCATTGCAACCTAACTTAAACTTTACAACAACACTAAATCAAGTTACACTCTAACACTGTCATAGTATCCAGTTTTTTCATATAGTATCACCGAAGGCAGATAGATTCTACAGAATTCTTGACTTTGCAGCAACATCTATAAAGACAAGCAAGTAGGAGCCAGTGATTTCTATTGGAAATTATTCCTGCTGCTAGAACTGATTGTCAATGTTAAGGATTAATAATTTATTAAAACAAAATAACAGGAGTTCGCTAAGAAAGCTTTCCAATTTCCTGGGACAAAAGAAGTGAATATTTATTATGATAAAGGAGTTGTATTTATTTATTTGTTAACCTACAAGGTGTCTTGGGTAAGCCCGAACTATCAGTGATACCTTTAAGCCATTATCACGTCAACACTATTCTCCGCTAGTGCTAGGTGGGACCTGAGGAGCGGCAAAGGATTACCACCGATTATTTAACGCTACTGACACAAGTAAGGTCAAACCCCCAACCTTGCTTAGGCGAGGTGCTCGGTGGTCTGATAAAGGAGTTTTTGATGTCAAACATGGATAAATTACTAGAAGTCAACTAAAGACACATAGCTGTTGAAGTGACTGGAGATTCAACTAGTTGTTAATGTTAGAGTATCTCATATTGCCTAGATATGAAAATGTTAAAGGATTTATAAATGGTAAGGGTCAACTATCCAAACAACTAGTTCTAGTTATTTGGACAATAGTTGACCCAAGCTCAATTCGTGTTAGTGGACTCTACACTCTGCTCATATTAAAAATTCAATATGGTATCAGAGCAGGCTTGATTCGGATTATTAATTTCTCGGTTATCCGTCTGGATGTCCAGTCCCAGCGGCTCGATCCGATTACCGCTGCATATATTTCAAGTGACAACTGGATGTCCAGTTCCAGTTGCACTTGAGGGGGAGTGTTACCTAGCGTTTGGTTACCGTCTTCGGACGTGAGGACGAATGACGAAGACATAAACGTTCTGTCCTATGGCGTGTTGCTTACCGTCTTCACCAAATTCTGTTCCGTCTTCAAAGGACAAAGACAGAAATTTTTGTTATATTCAAAACTATGATACAGAAATTCTTGTCCGTAGGACAAGAATGAAAAATGACCAACATACCCTCTTATTAAAAATGACCAACAACTTGTTAAAAACAATATTAACAATAGGTCATAATAATATTTATAATAATAATAATAAACATAAACATAAACATAATAAACATAATAAACATAATAATAA
>JANIPM010000233.1:19248544-19260004 GCA_027478405.1 Erythroxylum cassinoides
TTTGCCCTCCAACATAAGCCTTATAACCTTTAGACTTAAGTGATCTTCCAATTCTACCCCCTTCTTTCATTTAATCCAAAGACTACTTACTTTAGGCCATAATCTTATACCCTAAATCATACCCTAATTTAATTCTAGCTTTGGCATAATAATTAAACTCTAAATAAAATGGCTTATCTAGCAAGACCACAAAATTTATTCAAATCATGCTAAATAAATAATTAAAAAAAATTCAGGACCTAACATTTCTCCCCCTCTTAAAAGAATTTTGTCCTTAAAATTATTACCTGAGTTACGGAAGAGTTGTGGATACTTCTCCTTCATGGCTTCCACTAGCTCCCATATTGCTTCCTCCATCAAATGGTTCTTCCATAAAACTTTAACCAGCTTCACAACCTTGTTTCTCAAAACTTTTTCCTTCGAATCTAGGATCTCCACTGGTTACTCCTCATAGGTCAAATCCTCCCTCAATTGAACCTCTGAAGGTTGAACTACGTGCGAAGGATAGGATCGATACTTCCTCAACATCGATACATGGAAGACATTGTGAATCTTAGATAATTCAGGGGGCAAAGCTAACTTGTAAGTTAAAGGCCCAATCTTCTCAATGATTTCATAAGGCCCTATATATCTCGGACTAAGCTTGCCCTTCTTTCCAAATCTCAAAACCCCCTTCCATGGAGAAGCTCTCAGAAGCACTTTGTCTCCCACTTCAAGTTCCATCTCTTTTTTTATGTGCATCCGTATAACTCTTCATTCTGCCTTGAGTTGCTTTAATTCTCTGTTTCACCAATTTAATCTTATCAATTGTGACTTGCACCAACTCAGGCCCCAAAAGCTTGCTTTCACCTTCCTCATCCCAACAAATATGAGTTTTGCATCTCCTACTATATAAAGCTTCTTAAGGTGCCATATGAATTCCCGAATGATAGGAATTATTGTAAGCAAATTCGATTAAAAACAAATGATCATCCCGTGAGCCCTTGAAATCCATAACACAAACTCTTAGCATTGCCTCCAAATTCCATATTGTCCTCTCCGATTGTCCATCAATCTGTGGATGAAAGCTGTACCAAAATGTAACTTAGTTCCCAAAACTTCCTGTAAGCTTTCCCAAAATTTGGAGGTAAACTTGGGATCTCTATCTGAAACTATAGAGCTTGGAATCCTATGTAGCCTGACTATTTCATCTATATACTTCTTGGCCAAAGCATTCAAAGAATCTGTCTACTTAATTGGCAAGAAATGTCCTGACTTAGTTAGCCTATCCACTATCACCCATATTGCGTCATGTTTCCTATTGGTTCTGGGCAATCCTATCAAGAAATCCATCGTAATCTTTTCCTACTTCCATTCAGGAATAGACAAAGGCTTAAGCTTGCCTAAAGGTGTCTGGTGCTCAGCGTTGACTTGTTGACATACTAAGCATCTCCTAGTACACTCCGCAATATCCTTCTTCATTCCCTTCAACAAAAGTTCTCTTTTAAATCTCTATACATTTTTGTAATCCCCGGGTGCATTGCATAGGGAGCATTGTGTGTCTCATAAAAAATCTCATGTTTCAGCTCTTGCATATCTGGAATACATCATCGGTTACCTACCACCATTAATCCATCTCTTATCTCTATTTTAGAAGGTTTGCCATTTTTAATCTCCTCTCTGAGTCTGCTCAAATGCTTATCTTATTCCTGTAATTCCTTGATCTTTTCATTCAACACTGGTCTTACTCTAAAGTTAGACAATATACACCCAAATTCGTCTTGCTTCAATATCACTCTAAGTTTGGCCAATTCCTTCAACAAAAGGATAATACACCGTCTCCACATGTGCCATAGTAGATTTTCTGCTCAATGCATCTGCTACTACATTAGCTTTCCTAGGGTGGTAGTCTATCATCAAATCATAATCTTTCAGTAGCTTTAACCATCTTCTCTGTTTCAAATTCAACTCCTTTTGTCTCATCAGATACTTAAGGCTCTTATGGTGTGTAAATACCTTAGTAGTAACTCCATACAAGTAATGTCTCTATATCTTCAACGCAAAGATTATAGAAACTAACTCCAAATCATGCATAGAATAATTCATCTCATAGGGCTTTAATTATCTAGAAGCATAAGCAATCACTCTATCTCCTTGCTTCAATACACAACCCAATCCTTTCCTTAAGGCATCACTAAATACTGTATATCCATCACTATCAGAAGACGAAGGCAAAATTGGTGCACTTGTCAATCTGTACTTAAGCTCCTCAAGAATCTTTCGACATTCATCCGTCCACACAAACTTCTGATTCTTCCTCGTCAATTTATTAAGTGGAGCTGCTATTATTGAAAAGCCCTCCACAAACCTCCTGTAATATTCAGCTAAACCCAAGAAACTCCTCACTTCAGCTACATTCTTAGGTGCTTCCCATTTCACAACCGCTTCTATCTTTCTCGGATCTACGTGCACTCCTTGCTCTAAAATCATATATCCAAGGGATGCTACTTCCCTTAGCAAAAATTCACATTTGTCGAATTTGACGAATATATCGTTCTTCCTCAAAGTCTCCAAGGTAATCTTCAAATGCTCTTCATGTTCCTTATCACTCTTGGAATAAACCAATATATCATTAATAAAAACAATGATAAATTGGTCTAAGAAGGACTTAAAAACTTGATTTGCCAAGTCCATGAAAGCTACAGGTGCATTCGTTAATCCAAAAGGCATGACCAAGAACTCAAAGTGGCCATACCATGTTCTAAAAGTGATCTTTGGCACATCAGACTCCTTTATCCTCAATTCGTGATAACTTGATCTCAAGTCTATCTTGGAGAAGACTTTTGCCCCCCTTGTAATTGGTCAAACAAATCATCTATGCATGGGAGCGGATATGTATTCTTAATGGTGACATGATTGAGCTTTCGGTAGTCCATACACATTCTTAATAATCTATGTTTCTTCTTCACAAAAAGGAGCAAAGCTCCCCAAGGTGAAGAGTTCGGCCTTATATACCCTTCTCTAACAACTTTTCCAATTGCTCCTTAAGTTCTTTCAATTTCGTCGGAGCCATTCAATAAGGTGGAATTGAGATCGGTTCAGTACTTGGAAGAAGTTCAATGAAAAACTCGATCTCCTTAGGTGGTGGTAGTCCTAGTAATTCTTTGGGAAAGACATCCGAGAATTCCATGACCACAAGTATTTCCTCTAACTTCCCTCCATCGACCTTCGTGTCTACCACATAGGCCAAAAATGCTTCACAACCTTCCTCATCATCTTCCCTGCTGTCGAAACCGAAACAACTCTAGGTGTGCTTGTTTTTCTGTCTCCCACAAACACCACCTTTCTACCATTGTCCAACCCAAACTCTACTATCTTCCGTTTGCAATCCAAATTAGCATTATATCTCTCTAATATGTCCATGCCCAAAATCACATCCAGTCTTCCCATCTTTAATGTCATCAAATCCACTACTAACTGTTCCTCACCAACATATATCTCACAGTCTGTATAAAATTGAATAATAACAATACACTGGCCGATTGGAGTACTCACTATCAGCGAAGTATCCAATGAGCTCAAATCTCTACCATACACAGTTTTACCTGATGAAACAAAAGAGTGGGTATATCTCGGATCAATTAAAACAACAACATCAACATCAAATAATTTAATCATACCTGTCACAACTTCCAAAGCGGTCTCGTCATCCTCCCATGTCATTGCGAACACCTTAGCTGGTGCTTGCCCCCTGGGACTCCCTGGAAGATTAACTCTCTTAACTGCATCAGAACTGCCTACTTCAGTTGCAGTCTTGTGCCTCACTATCTCAGCTCTCCTTGAAACTTGCATCTGACCTCTCTCCTGTCTTGCATATTGAGGGCACTCTCTAGCCATGTGCCCTTTCTCTCCACATTTGAAGCAAGCTCCTGTCAGCCTGTAGCATTCTCCTCCATGGAACTTGCCACAATGATTGTACTTACGTACAGAAGACTTATCCCCTTCCCTTCTACTGCTTCCTACAGTTGAGGCTTGATGAGAACTAGTAGAAGTCCTTATAGGTCTAGGCCTGCTTGCACCACTGCTCCTCTCCTTAGACAGTATAAGGAAAGTCTTAGCACTCCTCTCGAGTATAGAATTACCACCTCCCCTCTTGAACTGCTCTCTCCCCTTTCTCTTCTTGTTCACGAAACTTTTTATATTCTCAATGTTTTCAACCCTCAGTACAGCTTCAACCAGCTATTGAAAGTCACAGAAGCTCTACACCACTACTTTTTCTCTGATGGCTAGGTGCAATCCTGATTCAAACTAACGACACTTTGCCGCCTTACTTATCATCATCTCTGCTGCATATTGGGATAACTGTGTAAACTGACACTCATACTCACTTACTGTCATTTCCCTCTGGGTGAGACTCTAAAATTCCTTATGCTTTTGCTGAATATATACCTCAGACAAGTACTTCTTCTTATACACTATTAAGAAATCTTTCTATGCGAGCACTGGCTATCTAATCTGATTCCCCGGCACACTCTCCCACTAATGCAGAGCATCTCCTTGAAGCAAGCTAGTAGCATACACAACCTTCTCATGATCCTCACAGTCTATCTGCTCCAATACTCTTTCCGTCTTTCTCAGCCAGGTCTCAGCTTCTTCTGGGACAGTGATCCCATAGAAGTCTACTACCCTATATTTCCCCAACTTGTCAAACTATTTCCCCTTCTTAACTGGGGCCGAAGCAGAAGTCTGTGGCATCTGACCTATAGCTTGAAACATTCTCGGATCCAATGGAGGTATTTGCTACGGCAGAATAGGTGACTCTTGTGTCGGCGATTAAACAGGCTCACTACCTTAACCCATAGAAGCCTCAGCATTTCCTGGGGCTACTGACTCATCAGTACTCTCCTCTGTTGGCGGAGAGTCAGGTGCAACTGATCCTTGCAGAATTCCTTGTGTCCTTTTATGAGGTGGCATCTTACTCCTTTAATAAAAACACTAACGATTAGCTTCTAATTCGTTTTTGATCCTATTTCCTACATGTATGCATGATATGCATGTCACTTAATGCAACCAATCAATTCATAATGCAACATTTAATCACAGAACATACAATTCATACTATTATGCATTCTAAGCCTAGGAAAAACCTAAGCTCTGATACCGCAAGATGTTAGACCCCATTTTCGGAGCCCAACAATCGATTAGTATACCAACAAATACTTGACCTAGGTCTTTAGACAAATTTTGAGAAGACCTTTGGGACAATCGCGAGAGGGTGGTGTGAATAAGGAGCGGAAAGTATTGCATTAATAGAAATCCTAGCGTCGCAGTAAGGGGAAGTTCGCCGCAGCGAAAGTCATTCTTCACCGTGGCGAAGATGCCTTCAGAAAGGTTCGCTAGCGAAACACTCAGAATCTGAAATTTCACAAACATTTTTAAACAAACACGTACATTCAAATCTAACCACAAGCTAAACATATTCACACACAAAAGAAACTTCAATTCTTCATGTCATTACAATACCAAAGAGTTTAAAAAAACCTAACGTACATAATATCATACATATCAAAGCTTAATACAAACACAAAATGATGCTCAATGTTGATATGCCTATAAAGCTATCCAAAATAGTCACTAACTTAGTACCAAAGTCTCTAACTATCTTGAAGTTTTCGATGCCCTGCAAGGATCAACTGTCGTCTTGTTTCGCACCTGAGGAGGGAAAAATAATAGGTTGAGCTACACTGCTCAGTGGCTAATATATTTATAGCCCTCAGTAATTAGCCACAAATTCAAGTATATATATATATATATCTAACAATTCAAACATTTTCATAGTAACTCAAAAACTCATAATTAAACGAGTCATCACATAACTCATAACATAAGCTTTAATCATTATGTATAACGAGCAAATACATCATGCTTGACAATTTAAAGATGCAATGCACAAAACAAATGGCTCGAGGGTTCCATGGAAACAGAATGATGAAACTGAAGTTTACACCATAAACAAAATGAGTCCTTTTCAGAGCTCATATGCCATGAGCAGGTAGCCGGGAGAAGGCTCTTGTCAACTTGCATGTGACGAATAGAAAGGTTCCACTCTCGTCCAAACAAAATCACATATTCGTTTTATCATATGCTCATACTATCATACTTTTTCTTATTTATTTCAAAATGTTATAACCTCTTTCATGGTATAACATAATCACAAATCATCATGAATTATCAATCTTCATAACAATTCAAAAATAAAGCAATTTAGACATACTCACACATAGGCAAGAAATTACCTAATTACACAATAACTACAAATACATTACCTACCTAATCTCGCTTGACAATCCAAGTTCAATGTTGTCTTTCCTCTTGTTCTCGAATAGGGCTTGCTTGGTTTCCTATAACAAACTAAATTCTCATTTAAACAACATTTAAAGGAAATTCATAAGGCTTCAATAATCAAAAATGCTAAAATTGAACTATAAGCCCTTCAAAATCCATACTTTCGAGTCCATTTTCCATTATCTTTATGATCAGGTAAAGGAGGAAATTTGATAATGCTTCCTTCTAGAAACATATTCCCCATTGTCGTAAGTTTCCAATGACATCAAAATTATTCAATTTGGTTCAATAATCCAAAAGTTATACTTCAAACATTCTTGGACTGCTATTATACTAAAACAATATTCTATACTTCAATTCATTCCAAAATTTGATATCCTTAGAGACTGAATTTAAACCTCATTTCTTCATAAAACATGTATCCCTATGTCTCTAGTTTACTCCAAATAAAAAATCACTTCATTTAGATAACTACAAAAAAATTTATGCTCAAAATATCAAAGCATATTTGATGTTGGAAAGTTCACCACAGTGAAATTTTCCAGAAAGGAAAAATTCGCCCAAAATGTCAAAGTTTGTCACGACGAACTTTCTTGGGTTGGCCACAACAAACTTTATCCATGAATTTGGCCGCGGTGAACTTTGACAGAAACATATGCAGAACACTTCATTTTTCCAGATTTTTACTTCCAATATTTATAACTAACACGTCTTAAACCACAACCATCATTTCTACTTTATATTCACTTCATCCTCTACTCTATTTTAACTCAAATTCATTCACAAATACATCATGATCTATCTTTGATACTTAACCCTAAAAGATTAAAGCATTTCCATACACCATTCATTAACAACTCCCTACACACATTCAACTTCATTTTTACTTCTAACTATCATTAAACATGGTTAATCCAACAAATCAAGAAAGGAAGAATGTTTGAACTTACGTGTTTAGCTTCAAACTCTTTAAGATCTCCATAACCCTAGTTTGATTTTCTCCTCTTCTTCTTTTCTTCTCACACTCATGATGCTTTCCCTTGTCAAACAAGACAAAATTTTCTTCTTTTAATTCTACAATATAATAATCATCAATTATCCCTTTTGCCCTCCAACATAAACCTTATAACCTTTAGACTTAAGTAATCTTCCAATTCTACCCCCTTCTTTCATTTAATCCAAAGACTACTTACTTTAGGCCATAATTTAATACCTTAACCATACACTAATTTAATTCTATCTTTGACATAATAATTAAACTCCAAATAAAATGGCTTATTTAGCAAGACCACAAAATTTATTCAAATCATGCTTAATAAATAAAAAAAATTCGGGGCCTAACATGAGAACTCCAAAATCTACTAGGAGAAAACTAAGCATGCCTAGTACATCATGAGGAAGGAATTTTCCCTAGGAGAGAAAGTTCTACTTTTCAACTTGGGATTGAATTTTTTTCCAGGTAAATTATGCTCTAGATGGTTAGGACCCTTTATTATGAAAAATGTTACCTCCTATAGTGCAATTAATGTTGAGGGAAGGGACGAAATAACTTTCAAAGTGAATGGGCAAAGATTGAAACATTATTATGGTCAAGAGTTGAGAAACATTGCAAGCATTACACTCAAAGACCTGTGATCAAGTGGCTACGTCTAGCTATTGACGTTAAACATAGCACCTATTGGGAGACACCCCAATCTTATCCTTTCATTTTAGTTCTTTGTTGTTTCAGTTTCTTTTTATTGCTTTCATTTGAATACCTTATTTGCTTTTTATATGTTTTGTTTTTAGGAATGCAAGATTGGAGCTGAAAGTTCTAATTGCAAGTCGTTGAGCCCTCTTAAATCCAGGGAATCCTTATGTTCCCATCTCCTTATTTTTTTTAGGTCATTGGGGACAATGTCCCATTTAAGTGTGGGGGTGGTACCAATTTCAAAATTGTTGTAATCCTGCACTTGAATTGTGATGAAGATTGAACCAAGTCATTTTTTCATAGTAATTGGGTTGAGGATTGAGTTGTGCACCTGAATTTGAATTAGGCAGCTTAAGTGGAAGGTGAATCATATGGATTGATTGAAGTAGTTAGCTGCATAAACTCAGTCAATAATTTGATACTTGAGTGATTAGGTAATGTATAAAATTTTGATGGATTTTCATACAAGCAAATGTGAGGTTTTAAGCCTACATGAATGCATTTTATGTTCATTTCATTGTTTTTGTTGTATGTGATACTCCCCAAGGAAGATTACCTCTAGAACTTGCATTGAACCGATTTGAAACTATGAGATGCATGCTTTAGGGAAATGATGAAGGCATTTTTTGTTTTAAACCTATTAGCTTCAATAACCCACCTTATACATTATCCCTTATAACCCCTTTTAAACCTTTTCCCTTTTTGATTGCAAAACGAACACTTAAAAACCCAAAACGCCACCAGCCTTACCCGATCACAAGTATAATGAAGTGTTAAGTGATCATTTGGTATATAGTTTGGGATTTTTTAGCTTTCTTGTTATTCTGAGATGTTTATAGAGGTACTCCTACTCATATTTTATTGATTTATGCTACTTTTGTTTTTCTCTTATTTTTACAAAAAAAAAGAAAATAAGAAGAAAATAAAAAACAAACATAGTAGCATTAGTTAGTGATGAGTAGTAATAGTCCCATGTATTCATTTGTATATCTCAAACTATGTATTTAGTTGTCCTTTTTACTTAGTATTTTGTTAATGCTTGTGAATTAACTTGTGACCTTTTTATCCTGCCTTAACCCAAACCCCATTACAAACGTAAATAAAAGTCCTTTTGATCCATATTGGTGTGTATCTTATGTAGTAGAGAATTGGTGAATATGTAAGCCTGTGGTAGTTTAGTCTTTTAGAGAAAGTCTTGAGTGAAACACTGACCCTAAACACTTGAGTGATTTGAGCGAAAATGTGAGAAAAATCCATCTAAATTTTATATGTGCCTTTGATCTATAATGTCTACTTTTGACCTTGTTTATGTGCATTGATGAAAACATTATGATATGTGTAGTAGCTCAAAGCTTGAGTTTGTTGAAGTTTGAATGAATGCACACAGTCAATTTTCTTTGAAAACGAATTGATGGAATTTTTTATTATGTTTAAATTGCTTGAGGACAAGCAATAGTTCAAGTGTAGGGGTATTTGATAGAGATACTGATAGGTTATTATTTGATGCATTAACTTGGGTTAATTGTATAGTACTTTGGGGTAGATATTTGCTAAATTACTATTTTTATATTATATTTGGATGTAGGAGTTGTTTTGGAGAAAAAAGAAAAATGTTGAGCAGAAAACAAAATTTTAAAAGGAGGGTTCAGCGTGTTTTGAAAGGATAAAAATGAAAACAACGAAGCCAAAGACCAAAAAGAGAGAGCCCAGTGATTTGCAAAAATAAAAGAGGGCTTACCGTGGTTTTAAGAAAGAAAGAAACGAAGAAAGCAAAGAAGAGGGGCTCAGTCTTGGTTTGAAAAGGAGAGGGGTCTAGCATTTTGAAAAGAATTAGGGTAGCAGTGTGACTTTAAAAAAACGAAACGCTCCACTTATTCAACTAACAGCTTGCCTCCACTTAACGCGCAAATCACATAACTCCAAAAAGGAGGCTTGCATTCACTGCCGCCACTCCACAACACTCACACCACCCCTATTCAAGCATCTACTCTCCACTCACACACGAAGTAACCATCCATTCACATTAACGCAGCCTCCACACCAACGCTGCCTCGATCAAACACATATGCAGACCCACCAGCCAAAAGCCTCTCCACTTTTACGCATCAGGCCTCCACTCATTCTCCATCAATGCAGCCTCACTCTCCACAAACCACGAAGTCCTCAGCAACAACTAAACACAAAGTCATCCAAGAGAGACTCACGGTCCCTCCACTTCAGGTAGCCCAACCTCCATGTCACTCACCAGCCAATGATTCATGCCCGTAGCCAAGACCTACGTAGCCACCCTCCACCCACTTCCACGCCGCAAGCTACCTCCATCCGAATACAATGCAGCTTCCATATTCTTCATTTATAATTGATTCCTCATGAGTTTATCTAGGGTCTATATTTGTGGACTGCTTGGCTTGATAATTTGTGGCTAGAATCTTAATTTCTCTTAGGGATTTGATGCTTTAATATTAAATATTGCTAGAATCTATGACTGAATATTCATATGCTTGTTAATTTTTCTTAGATTTAATTGTTCTTACTTTGGATTATTAGAAGTTGGCTTGGTATAAATTCATCTTTGAAAAAAGGGGGTTTTTGCTAGAAGATTGAAGGAAATTTTGACTAGGATTTTCTTGTGAGTTGGAAGACTCAAGAAACTTAGGAGGTGAAAATTGAAGGGTTGAGACTTAAGAAACTCTAAGATGAACTTAAGTAAGGGATTGTTAAATGATGTCTAGAGTAGATAGATTACTTCACCTTTGAAAGAAGGGGATTAATTACTCTTAAAATTCATCTACAAGGTTAAGATTGTTCATTTGTGTAGGATAGCTAATTCAATATTAAGATTGACAAAAATATCATTCACTAAGAGAAAGTCATTCCCCATTGACGTGAATTTTTTTAATTAGTAAATTGTTGCACTATTTTCTTAATTAATTATTACATAGATTTTTCATATTCATAGTTGTTTTGGTTGCATTGAATTGTGTAATTGCTTAGAAATTTCTTTGAGTTTTTAATAATTCTTTACATTACTTTTAATTTCCCAAAATTTCACTAAACTTGATTTCAAACACTATTTGCGAGCATAGATTTGAATTTTCTCATATCCCTGTGGACATGACTCGGTTCTTACCGATTTATTACTCACTTCTACAACCATGCACTTGCGGTTTACAAACACTATAGGGCTGCTACACAGGCAGTTTGGCTCATAAACTTAATTTATGAGTTTTCTGTGATAGATTAAGTAGCTAGACCAATTCGATTGTACTATAATAATCTTGTTGCTGTTGTTTAGTAACAACAATAAGAATATCAAAAGGTTTAAGCATCTGGAAGTCAAATCTTGACCATTAAGGAGTGGGTTCAGAAAGGTGACGTTAAAATGAAGCATATCAGGACAGAGGAGATATTAGCTGATCCTTTTGGTAAAGGACTATGCCCACTTG
>JANIPM010000233.1:19281611-19292500 GCA_027478405.1 Erythroxylum cassinoides
ATTTAAATCAATATTAATATATCATAATTTATATGATTATTAAAATTGTTATAAAATATTAACTTATGAGTTGGATCAAAATTTGAAAATTTCATAATTAGTCAAACGTTATCTTGAATTTAAGTCTTTCTAAGGAATAGACTTTAATTAAAAATTCGATCTACACTATTAATATATATATCTAATTACAAGGTGGTAAATAATCTCTTTTTGTTCAAATCTAAAGCATAGGTCAATAAATAGAGAGAAAAAGAGTGTTCTAAAAAATATAAAGAAGATTCGACTTTGGGGCATAGAATATATTATTGATAGGCAAGATCAATCCGCCTCTTCACGTTTTCAATCATTATACTAACTGAAAAGATAAAGAGGGCTTACTGGAATTGATTGGGTGGCTTTAACTTTTGTGCAGCTTGTAACAATTGTTTATTTTATTTATATGATCAACTTGAGAATGGCAATTCGCAAACCGAACAAACTTGGTAACTAAATTAAGCAGCAATCACAATCATGTTAGCCCCCACCCAATCTTCCAGGCAGAGCAGACCTCAAAGCGTAACATGGTTCATGAATTTAAGAAAAGTTACAACAAGATAAATATATATAAAGATTAAAATAGACAATGAGACAAAGTTTCAACCAACTTGGAGAACCAAGTGCAGGATGATTCTTTGGATAGCTCAACTCCAATCAATTCAAAAATCCTTTCAAAATAGGTAAAAGATGCCATTTGGTGTTTATTCCTTTTCCTAGTAGCCAAAACTACAATCACAATTGATCGTATGCGAGGCCATTGCTCTCCTTTTTTATGTGAAAAATGTACTAACGTGAATACGATGTTTCGTAATTGATTGTACAACCAAACCAAGAAAATGCTTTGACGAGACTATAATACATAACGGTACCTTAATTACGTATCTTGGATCCAACGTGAAAGGACAAGAAATGAAGAAATGTGAAAATACCTGATTTTGGTTCCTGTAACTTCAAATGAGTTTTTCGAAGTCTAAACGAACGCGAATTTACCGCCATCTTCATGAGAACTCCTTTTCGGGATACGGGTAAGGTCTTTTTATAGTTTTCTCAAAACGTAAGCTCTCTTAACAGGTCAAAGAATTCTTATGCTTACGATTGATTATATGAGTAACTGCAAGGAATCTTAACCTTTAAATATAACATTCATATCGAGTTTTTCCATCACAAGGCCGATATAGTTCCGGTCCATACTGATTAGGATCAATTTTTTATCCGAACTTTGACCCATTAATTTAGAACATTTATTGGGCCACTTTATTATCTTTATTTGGATCAAATTACGTAACTTAACCGATAAATTATTTAAAAACCAAAAAATGCAATTAATAGATGTCAAACTTTATGGGAAATGACAAAACTCTCCAACATTCTCCCCTTTGGAGAAGTATTAATTATAGTTTTGACTCTAGTTTAAAAACAGTTTAAAAACTCGGTTAAGCCATACTACTGAATTAGTCGACTAAGTTTTACAAACAAATCATTTGATCTAAAGATAACGAAAGTCCATCATTTTGTCCTGCAAGGCTTTCAGTACCGAAAAGTATCAAATGCATATGTCATGTAGGACACAGATCCAATACAATCACATATACCTAATACCTCACTAACATAAATGAGAAAATGGAGTGTGACAAACTAGGATGATACTTTTATGATCCAAATTATATCATCTTCGTTTGTAGGTCTCGATTTCTCTAACTTTATGTCAAATATGCTAAACAGCATTAAAGAAATCCTGTCATCTCTCATCGAATGTTAAACAACATTAGAGAAAAGTTGTTTTCTCTCACCGAATGCTAAACAACATTAGAGAAAACCTTTATGTTCAGCAACTAAATGCTAAACTGCATTAGAGAACCTTTATAAGATTAAAAACTTATACCCCCTATATTATGTCAAACTTCGTAGATATCCGTACTAAAACTGTATACGTCTAAATGATATAGGCACAAGGTTAATCTGTACATATGCCCAATGACCTTTAAATACTTAAGATTAATACAAATCTTATGACTGTTATATGTATTATGAAAATATACAATAACACGTATTACCGAGGATAAATGATGATCATCTTTATTGACGAATTATCATACTGTCATAATACATCAAAATGTACAAATGTACATGGAGCAAACATAACGATCCCCTAACTAACAGTGTCTAAGGACTTCAAAACACCCATACTGTATACTTATGTCACAAACACAAGTAGGTGAAATCCTTTGGTTAAAGAATCGACTTACATTTCCTCAATCTTTAAATGCTCCAATCCTTAATGTCATCTTTTTATATCAACACCTTTATGACCAAATAATTGACCTTTAAATGCTAAGACCCTGTGATATTCTTTGTTGTTATTAAACAACATAACAAGAAGATTACTATAGTACAATCTAATGGGTCTAGCCATTAAATAACCACAAACAACTTAGAAATCAAGTTTCTGAGTTAAACCGTATGTGAAGTAGCCATAGCATGCACTCTGCATGCATAGTCGAGGAAGATACCTGTGTCTACTTGACACACTTCTATGACATTATACTATATATAAACTTAAAACTGTAACTTTAAGTGGACTTTTGATTATCCGGACATGTAGTTAAATTTGAATTTGAATTCCCTACGAGGTTTAGTATGTTGACTTTTCTATATGTCAACATATAATCTGTAATTCACTTTAGTATCTCAACACTTGCTAGATTACATTCTAATGGTCTACACCTGAATTAACCAAATATTGACCAAATAGTCAAACAATCAATGCAATGTCCCACTTAGTACATAGCTAAATATACTTCAGGCTATCAACTGTACTAGTATACGAAACAATTATCATAACCTCTCTCTTTACTTTATTCTTTTGATACTGTGTCAAAGATTATCTCTCACTATGAGAGATAGGTGCTAAGACATGTTTACTGTTAAACGTATTAAACATTATGTATGCATTCTATAAGAGGTCTGATAAGTGTTGAGACCTGTCTCGATGAATCTAAATAATTAGGACATAAGATGTTGAACCAAGGTCCTTTATGTTAAAGTTCTTGACCAAAAATTTCTTAACCTCATATAACATGGTCAAGTAATTTGACATGAGCAATATATCATCTACATGCAGTAATATGAAGATAACTTTGCTCCCCCAGACCTCATAGTATAAGCATTTTTTTAATTTTATTTTCCATGAAGCCGAAAGAGGCCAAACCTTATCAAATGTAAGGTATCACTTTTAGGAGATTTGATATAAACTATATATTGATCTGCTTACGTGCAAACCGTGTCAATTCTATTTGGATCCTGAAATCTTTTAGGTTGTACCATATAGACCACTTTATAAAGGTTTTTACTTAGGAAAGCAGTTTTTGACAGACATCTGATGTAACTTTATATCACCATGAGCTAAAGTTGTCTTAATAACGCAAAATGTATCTTGCGAGGATATAAAAAAAGGTAACATAAAGTCAACATTTCTCTCTAAGTGAACCATTAGGAAAATGAGCGAGCTCATAAACCATTGAACTTTATCCTAAAATCTTTTAGGTCTTAAAACTTCATTTACAACTGACAGGTTTGCAGTTCCAATGTAAATCAACTAGATCTCAAACCTTACGATGCTTCATGGATTACATCTCATAAGTCATTGCATCCCACCAAAAATCTGCATTGGGTCCAGAAACAACTTCTGTAAAAGTAATTGGACATGTCTAGTAGCATAGTCATGTTCATCTGATAGACTATGAAATCATATGAGATAGTAGGTCTTCTCATTCTAGTGAATTTACGTAACTGCATTAGATCTTATACCCTAAGAACCTCTGTGTGTACAGTTATGGGTTTTTGTTCCTGTACAGGTATGGTACAAAGACCTAGATCTATCGGATTTAACTGTATGAGTAGCGGTTACATGATAACTACAGCATCTTCCCTGCTATCATCCAAAGGGTCAAAGGGCCCATCATCATCATAGATATCGTATTCCAGAAATATAGTTGTTTGTGATTCTACTATTTTGGTCCCTCCTTCTTTATAGTAAAATTTATAGCCTTAAAATGTCTAGATATTTTACTAAATGGCAATGAGCACAACAAACATGCAATTTATCTTTATAAGGATTATACTACCTCAGTAGGGCAGCCCCATACACGAATATGTGCAAGGTTGAGTTTTCAAACTTTTAAACAATAGGTAGATTAGTTATGTTCTGCATTGACTTTTTGAAATCCTTTAGGGTGTAGTTATGCCTTTCGGCAATACACCATTTTACTCAGAACTACTAGGTATAGTGCATTAAGTCACTATTCTAATTGGTTCCAAGTATCCGGCAAACAAACTTTTTAAAGTCCTAAAACACCATTTTCTGTCATGATATTCTCCTCCACGGTTAAATATGACTATTTTGATGAATTTTCTCAATTGGTTCTCAACTTTTAGTTTTTAAACAAGAACACATAACTGTAAAGGGAATAATCATCAACAAATGACAAAATACATTTAGAATCACACAATGCAACTGTATAAGGTCTACCGATATCTTTATGTATCAAACTCAACAAGTCAAAAGCATGAGTTGACCTCAACATCCTTATTAGTCAACTTATCCCTAAAACAGTCAATCCATATTCTCATATCATCATAATCTAGAATTGATAATTGCTTCCTTAATCAATCTCTCAACCCTAGCTCTAGAAATGTGGCTTAAACTTTTATGCCACACCATATATGAATTCTCATTCATCAAGGTTCTTCATTTCATAACTTATTTGGCAAGATATGAAGAAGCATATATCTAATTTGGGGTAAGACACATTCTATACAAACCATATGACAAGAAAGTTGTACCGTTATATTTTGCATTAAACAACTGTACAACAGAAGCATTAAATACAAAACATTAACCCTCTTTGTCCAAAATTGATCAAAAGATCACATATAAATGTTTTGTGTATTCTAATGTGGAGAAGTCTAAAGCTTTCTGCGATGCGAGTGAGCGAGAGATGTGAGCAATCGATAATGGAGAGTGACCCATAACTTTCGAGATCTCTAGCGTGAACCCCCTCTATCCTCATGGCTTCATCTTCTTCATCTCCTATATCGCGAATCCCCCTAACCCCAATTTCAATTTCTTCTTCTCCCCGACCTACCATTTCCCCATCACCCCTTACAAAAAATCCTACTCCTTAAACCCAAAACACAGACCCCAACCTTCCCCTTCCTTGTCCTCTTTCACTAACCAAAAATAACTCTTAGGACCCAGAATCGAATCCCAACCCCTAGCCCACTAAACCTAGATCCTAGAAATCAATGTCGCTGATGTCGAGGATGAACCTTCAATGGTGAAGGCATTGACATATTATCTTCTAGTGATCAAAGATGACCAAATCATGGTTATCCCTCTACCAGAGTTAGTGAAGAAAGGAGCAGTTCATTTCTAGCATGCCCATATTAGGTTCTTCTTAGGCAAACGCCTCACGTATCCAGTGGTTCAGAGAGCATTGTCCAAATCATGATTAGTTTTTGGATTGAATGAAACTCTCATTACGGGTGCGAATAACTTCTTCTTTAAATTTGGCTCGAAAGATGGGATTAATTCTGTAATGGAAAAGGGGCCTTGGCATATCCTAGGAAAACCATTTTTCCTATGGAGATGGAGCTTAAATGGCGGGGAACAGGAAGAAGTCTGAGTTGCTCCAGTCTAGATAAAGTTTCACAATATTCCAGTGGAATACTGAAATACTGAGGGTCTAGGAAGAATAGTTAATGCAGTGGGTAACCCTCTCTTAATAGATACATAGACTGCCAAGATGTCCCGAATTGTTTATGTGAGAATGTATATGGAGGTGGAGGTAGACTGCCAAGATGTCCTTCCAGTTAGCTACTTATAATGAAGATAGGAAACTAATTTTTAATAAATATAAATGGAGACCAGAGAATCAGATACAAAAAAAGAATGGGCTCAACCTGGAAGAGTTTTTGATACAGGTTTACAACAAGAATTGGTTAAGGGGAAGGAACCCATACAAGAAAGGTTAATTCAATAACAGAAGAATGGGAAGGAGATTGTTACCGATTAGTCTAATTCATCAGGAAAGTATGGACCCTAGCAATCAAATTGAACAAGGGGAGGGTAAAGGAACCCCACAGAAGTGTCAACTGCATGAAATGGTAATGTCGAGTCACAAATAGAGTAGTTCTTTAGGAAGTTTAATTGCACAATGTAAGGATTAACAGAAGCTAGATGAACTAAAAGGAAACCTTGAGAATGCTGATCTCTTGGACATAAGCCAAGCAGGTAATCAACTTTCTCCTTCTAAATCTGAATTGATTCCTGATTAAGTCTGGGGAATATGGAAGGGGCATTAGGGGAATTCACTGTTAGAAAGAATAGGAAATCTAGGAGGGAACAAAAGTAATGGTTCTGTTGTGACTTTTTCTGGAATGGATTTAGTTTTTAGGAATGTTAGGGGTATTAATAACTCTAAAAAGCAATTAGTTGTGCATGCTTTGCTTAAGAGATTGTCAATTTCTTTTGTGTGCTTGATTGAGTCTTAGATTAAGTCTCTCCATTTGTTAAATAATATGTGCTCTTCTTTGTTTCCTAGATGGCTTTCTTTTAGTAACTTTATAGTCCTAATGCTAGGTTAGTAATAGCTTGGAACTCGGACTGTTTGCTGTGTGATCCTAAATCAGTTGGTTCATTTGGAGATTACTCCCATAAATAGCTCTTCTGTCTTCTTTATTACTTGTGTGTATGGGTCTAACAATCCTAACCATAGAAAAACCTCTGGTATGCCTTATCAAATCTTAACAACATAGTAGGAAACCATCCTTGAAGTTTAGCAGGGGATTTTAATGTTGTTTTGTTCTCCCATGAAGCTAACCCTATTAGTCCCTCAACTATTACTGGAATGAGTGCTTTTAAGCAATGTGTTGAGGATTGTTCTTTATATGATCTTAATTCTAGTGGTCCTAATTTCCCATGGACTAACAAGCAAAGTGGTGAGCTTTTTATTGCTAGGAAGTTATATAAAGCCCTTGTTAATGCTGCCTGGAGTTCTAGGTTTCCTAGATCTTATAGGGTTATCCTTAATCCCGACATTTCAGATCACTCTCCTATAGTGATTAGGTCTCCTTCTGATAAGCCGAAGAGACCTTCCCCTTTTAGGTTTGCAAACTTCCTAGTTTCTCAACCTACCCTCCTCTAGACAGTAGAAGAGGCCTGGAATATTCCAGTTCAAGGAATCCTTATGTTTTGTGTTGTTGCCAAGCTTAAAATAGTAAGAAAGGCCCTCAAAAGGCTTCTTTCTAGACAAGTAGGTGATGTGAATGCTAGAGTAGAGCATTGTTAAACAACTCTTAACCAAATTCAAGATCAAAAGAGACAGTTTCCTAGCTGCCCTTTCCTGGTTGACAAGGAATCTGAGGCCATTAATTACTTGATTAGAGCTTTAGATGACCAAGAGTCTCTCTACAAACAAGCTTCTCGTATCAAGCGGCTCAAAGAGGGGGATCGAAATACCAAAATTTTTCACCATTCTATCCTAGCAAATAGGAATAGAAACAACATTCACTCTCTTATAGGAAAAAATGGCATTAGAATTGTTGAATTAGAAGAGATTCAAAACTAGTTCTTAGATTTCTTTTGAAGCACTATTGGGGCTAGCAAGGCCCTTCCTCCTTCTAAAGAGTTTTGAAAAATTGTTTCCCTAATAGGATTTCAGATATTCTCCTAAACAAACTAATTGCTAAAGTCTCAACCCAGGAGATTAAGGATGTTCTCAACTCTTAAAACCCTTATAAGTCACCTGGCCTGGATGGTTTAATGGGGTTTTCTTTAAACAACTTGACATATAGTCGGGAAGGATGTCTCTAGGGAAATACAAGAATTCCTCCATCATGGGAGACTCCTCAAAGAGATCAATTCTACTTTCATCACTCTTGTTCCTAAAATAGATAACCCTTCCATAATAGGTGACTATAGGCCTATAGCATGCTGTAACTTTATTTATAAGATGATTTCAAAAATCATGGCTAATAGGCTTAAAGACATCCTCCCTTCCATCATCAGCCCAAACCAAAGTGCTTTCGTTAGGAATCGCTGAATTGGGGATAATATCTTATTCGCCTAAGAGATCTTCAAGAATTATCATCTTGCAAATAACCATAGGAGATGTGCGTTCAAGGTGGACTTACAAAAAGCATATGACTCGATCCATTGGGATTTCCTACTGAATGTGCTAGTAGCTATAGGTTGTCCCCCCCAGTTCATTGATTGGATAAAAGAATGTATTACCTCCCTTGCCTATGTGGTCTTGATCAATGGATCCCCCTCTAAATTCTTCCCAGGTAAGTCAGGTCTTAGATAAGGGGATCCTTTATCTCCTTTACTTTTTATTCACTGTATGGAAGTTTTCTCAAGGAGCCTCAATGCTTATGTAGATGGCAGTAATTCCTTTATATACCACTAGAGATCTAAAGCCCTTAAACTTACCCATCTTCTATTTGTTGACGACCTCCTAATGTTTTGTTATGGTGATTTAGCCTCAGTCCATACTTTACTTGATTGCTTAAGAACCTTTTCCAACTTTTCTGTTAGGGTAATGAACCCGTCCAAGAGTCATTTCTTTGTGTCTCCAAAGATGAAGCAAATGACCCATCAAATAGAAATCATGTCTGGTCTTAAAAGAGGTCAGCTTCCCATTCGATACTTGGGAGTTCGTCTTCTGATAGGTCAGCTGTCTAGGAGGGGTTGGAGATGGAAATTTTATTTTCTTATGGCATGATCCTCGGCATCCTAGAGGTATCTTAATGGTTCATTCTACTCCTAAGTTGATCAATGGGTCTGAATCTCCTATAAATGCAAGAGTGTCTGAAGTAATAAGAAACAATGAATAGTATTAGCAGGAGTTAACAGTGGGGACTCTTAGAATCTTAAACCTTTACCATACTTCCCAGATTATTCAAGAGAGGATAATTTAGAATGGCTAGCTAGTTCTTCGAAGTAGTGTACAAATGCTTCTGCATACACCTTCTTGAGACCTCTACATCAAATAGTTCCTTGGTATAAAATTTTATGGCATAAAAAGAATAGCCCAAGGTGCTCTTTCATATTATGGTTAGACTTCCTGAATAAATTGCAAACAAGGGACAAATTACTTTATCTCCATCCCCCTAAACAGTTTTCCTTATGTGCCACGGACCTAGAGACTATTGAACATTTATTCTTTGGATGTCCTTTCTTAAAAATGTTTAATTCAAAAGCCTAAGGCACTTCAAAATCTACCTACCTCACCTTACCAATCTTCAATCCATTTTATTATGGTTTAACCAGCCAACTACCTCCAATGCCTATGACATAAATACCTTCTTCACAATCCTTTATGTTAATGTTTATAACATGTGGATTGAAAGAAACATGCGCACCTTTAAAGATGAAGCCTTGGATGTAGGGAATTTCTCTATGCGATTGATCTTTCAAGTTATGGAACAACTCAACTCAAACATTGAAAGAAGGTAAAATGTTTGTGTTTCCTTTTATTTCTAATGAATTGTCTGTAAGTGGTGCCTCCAGGTTCAGGTTCTGGTTAAGAACGGGTAGTCCCATACCATGCTACAAAAAGATCACTATAAGATGAAGGGCAAGCCCCACACTCCACCAAACTTTGTTTATGGATCCAGGTTACTAAAGCTACAAGGGGAATCCAAGTCCCCTCTCCCACGAATGATGCGTCTTAATAAGGAAGATCAGTTCAAACTCCATAATAAAGAGTCCAAAATGAAAGGTTCAGGACAAGCTACAGTAAGGAAGTCACCAGATTCAAAGTTTGTTTCAGCCTTAAGCATTAGTCTTGGAATAAGAGATGCACTACTCCATTGTCTGGTTATTAAAATATGGAAGCTCAACACGAGTTTCACCAAGGAAGGTAGGGTGAGATTTCAAGAAACACTTGACAGAGGGGAACATAGGAGCAAGGGGAAACAACTCTATTTCATCACTATAGGTTCCTTATGAAAAGAAGATCTCCCATTGTTTGATGAACAAAGCTAAGATTCTCTTATTTATGAGGTGAAGGATTGAAGTTATGGCTTTGTAGAAGAAGACCTCTATTTTAATTTTCTGCTGGAGAATGTTGTATGATATAATTGTGTTACTGGTAAGATGATATCTTGCCATAAGATCATCTTGGTGGGTAGATTGGTCTAGGCTTGATATTGTGGTTTCTCTTGGTCATAGGAAACATTTGTAGGTTTCCTCATATTCTAACGCAGGGTTTTCCATTTTTGGTTTAAAAAAGAGATGAGCTTCATGGGCAATCTCTAGTCTCGTATGTAACTTTACTTATTTATATAGTTTTCTAATTTACCAAAAAAAAGTGCCGTGTAAAACCCAAATGAACCGTACAACAAGGTTCAGTAAATACATGCCCCTTAGATATTACTTCTACTTCTTCATTGCTGTCAACCATGGTTTTGAAACCCGGATCAGACTGGCCGATTCGACCAGTTCGATCGTTGACTGTTAGGCTATCCGGTCCAAGTGATCCCTAAAAATCAGTCCCCAATTGAACCAGTGTGAATTGGTGAGAATCGATCAATTGACCGGTTAAGCCGGGACTGGTCGAACCAGTTGGCCACTAGTTCAATGAATTTTTTTTGCTTTTTTTTTTCTAAAACGCTGATGCGTTTTTTGATTTTTTTCAAAAGTAAAACCCACATTTTCTCCAAAAATCTAACAAAAGTACAGAACCCAAAAGACCCAATCGGTTATTTATATTTATTTATATTATTTGATATATTTTTCTATTTTTATATATAATTAAATAAAATTATTGTGTAATTATGACTTTATACCG
>JANIPM010000233.1:19298033-19318785 GCA_027478405.1 Erythroxylum cassinoides
AATAAATATTTAAATATTTAAATATTTAAAATTTAACTTTAAGAGTTAATTTATCAAAATAAAATTTATTTGTTTTATGAAAAAGTGTAAATAACATTGTATGATTATAACAATCAATCATGACCTGTTGTAAATAACATCTAAATAAAAATATAAAATAATAAATATTATTTATTTTTATATGATGTATTTATTTTTAAATCAAAGTTGATGCGAGATAGTTATAATTAGAGATATGAAAAAGGGTCCAGCTGATTTTGACCTGAGTTGGCTAAATTAAGGGTCAAAATAATGTTATTTTTGACATTTTCCTATAAAAAAATAACAGGTTGGGTTAGCGGGTCACGGACTACTATGACTCAGAGTCGAAACTGGACCGCTCATTGGGATCTCTAGTTATAATTTCTCAATATGATAAACTCCAGCGTCTCAAAGATAATAAAATCAAGCAGCAGCTGCAATCATGAATGACAATCACAGAGCACTATTTGATTCATGAATCTATTCTCTATGATCAATATTCAACACCTTGGTATGATTTCGCCTTATCTGACATGTCAGTCTTTAAAGCACGCACGTACTGGTCAATAATTCAATTTTCTTGCACTCAAGGAGTGGTTGTGACTTGTGAGACGAAGTGTTCTCATGAACGAGAAATCTTGAGTTCTCGATAAATATTTTTAAGTCTCAAAGAGTATTTGATCTTATTTATTACTTAATTTAATTTTGATATTTGTCATGATTTAATTAAAATATGTAATTATCATATTACTGTTGATAAATTATTTAATATATTTTGAAAATAGAAATTATGAACTCTTTATTTATGAAAGTAATGATAATTAAATTTCATGATATGTTTAACTATGTGCCATGTTAGATTAACTATATGCTATGTTAGAAATTAACCTCATGTGTTAAACAGCAGTTAGGAATTTTAAAAATGTGTTAAAGGCCTTTAAATTATTATGATAGGAATTTTTTAAACTTGATTTATGGAAATCAATTATGGAAGTTTTTGGGTTTGTCTTCATTTTTTTTGGGTTTTCTCCATCAAGTATGTAAGTGGGAGGAGAAGGTTAGGAAAGAAATAGATTGAGTGAGGAGTTCACTTATGCAGATCATTTCTACATTACTAAACAATGGAGAAAGGTGGATATTTTGAAACTTTTTCTTTATATTGGAATAGAATTTCTATATGAATTGTACATATGTAAGTTCCATGAATTTTTAGATTGGGTCATATATATGAAACTACTTACATGTGGTATTATATCATGGTTATGAAAAATTTATTGTTTTTCTTGACTGCAGAATTCTTATGATCTTAAGAGAACCTTATAAGCCCTAATTTGAAAATTTTCAGGAAAATCCTAAATTTCATATAGTAGAATTGAATCTCAAATAGATGCTAACATACTTGTGTATTTAATAAACAACATTATTTTGAAACTGATGTTTTTATTACGTATTCTGAGAAATGATATTGTTTTCAACAAACCAGCACTTAAAGTGCAAAGGACAATATTTTATTTTCTGAAACTACATTTTTTAATAACTTTGCATTTGGAGTACAAAAGATGGTATGATGTGTGTATTTGTTCTCTTTTGGCTTAGAATTATGGTAAGGTTCTATTTTATCGATGAGACCGATAAATATAGGCATGGTGTCTTACTTGATTTTAGTACTTAATATTTGTATATGATTTTTGTGATTGGTGAGGTAATGATTGGTCAATCATATGCTACGCACAACATATTAAGCGACTCCTGTACCCTTAATACTGATACATAAAAGTCAAGTCCCTGTATCGATACCTTTTATGGGAATTGCAAGTGATTCCATACCTAAGATCTGGACACTGACGAGGTCATCACCTAGGATTATGACGCTCTTGTTGACTGTAGTTCGGACTTACCATGGATGAAAATCGAGCCAACACTAGGAATCGGTGGGTGTAAACACTAGTTTGGCCAATTAATGGTGACACATATGATTATTTTTGGCTTATTTTGATATTTGTTTTCTAACGAGATTTGATTTATATATGTGATATTTTTTCTGCTTTTATGTACTAGAACTAGAACCTGTGTTTACTAGATGAGTGATTAATAAGTTAAGCCTATGTGGTTCTTAACCAGTATACGTTGAGTCATAGGCCAGTCCTATGTGTTTCTATGTGATGTATGTTCACTTTATAGGTTATCTATACCGTCGTGGTGTGTATTGAGTTCTATTTGCGATATATGTTTTTCTTACTTACTGAGTACATAGTGTAGTCTCCCCCTCCACTTTCCAACTATGCAGGTTAATTTAGTGAGCTTGAAGCTTTAAGTAAATCATGCGATCTTTTGACATTTTTGGGGTGTTACCGCATATAGGTAGTCTCTATTTTATACTTTTGTTGTATAGTAGTTCGTGAACTATTTTTGTTAGATTGATTATGTTGATATGCTTTATGATTTTATAAATTAGCTCTTGGTTGTCTTATAGTTTGTAAAAGACCTTATGTATGAACTTTTGGTACTGTTGATGAGATTGCTTTTGAGTGGACTTAAAAGTCCAGAAGTTGTGGTAGAATTTTAATGTGAATATAGAAGTGCGTTAAAAACTGTTTGTAGGTGTTTTGATTGAGTTTGGGATTTTTAAAATAAGTCATTGTGCTGTCCAAATTTTTTCAAAAAGGTTTTCAATTAGCCTTACATAGTCGGATTAAGGTAAGTGTCTTTAGCCCGAGTATGCAACAGTTGTCATGTGCCCGATGTGGTACCATGTTGTGACAGTAAAAGAGATTAGGTGCCAACAGATGTACATATGTCTTAGAAATAATACATACAAACATATGTGGGTTATTCCCTACATCATTTGGAATGATATACAATATTTAATCACATTAACAGATGACTACTTAAGTTACAGTTACCTATATCTTATCCATGAAAAATCCCAATCTCCATATGTGTTTAAAATTTTAAGGCAGAAGTTGAAAATCAATGTGGTAAAAGGATTAACTACATCAGATTTGACTGTGGTGGAGAATACTATGATAGATATGATGGTTCAGTTGAACAATATCTAGGACCCTTTTCCAAATGCCTAGAGGAATATGGAATTATCCTACAGTACACCATGCTAAGCACTCTTAACATGAATGGTATAGTTGAAAGATGAAATAAAATGCTTAAAGATATAGTAAGGAATATGATTTCTTATACCATCTTGCCAGAAGCCCTTTGGGAAGAGAATTAAAGATTTCAACTTACTTAATCAATATAGTTCCAACAAAAGAAACTACCAAAACCTAAAGTTATAGATAAGTAAGAAACCTAGCTTAAACCATTTACATATTTAAGGTTTTCCAGTAAAGGCAAAGTTTTATAGGCCAAATAAAAATAAACTAGACTCGAGAACTGTTAGTTGTTATTCTATTGGATAATCTAACATATCCAAAAGTTTAAAGTTTTATAATCCCCTAACTAAAGGAATTTTTACACAGGGAATGCCTTATTCTTTGAGGAAGTTGAGTTTATGAGGGGAGATAAGGTAACTTTGTCTTGTAAAAGGAAAGTGTTATTGTTCCTCAAAATATTATGGACATTAGTTAAGAAGCATCTCCAAATCAAGATAATGTTCCTCCTATACAAATTTAAGAAGTTATTCTAAAATACCAAACTCAACAACCTCAATAACCAATTCCATTAAGGAGATCTACTAGAGAGAAAAATGTAATTCTAGATGATTATGTGTATATATTAAAGAACATGAGCATGGTATTAGGATGGTGGAAGATGATCCATTTAACTTCCATCAAATCATACAAAGTTCTAACTCTCATAAGTGGATTGAAACCATGAATGAGAAAATGAAGTCCATAAAGGACAATAACATTTGGGATCTTGTCCCATTACTTGAAGGTGCAAAACCTATTAGCTACAAATGAATATTTAAGACTAAGAGGGATTCTATTGGTAAAGTCGAAAGATATAAGGCATATTTAGTTACTAAAGGCTTCACTCAGAAGGAAGGTATTAATTATAAAGAGACTTTCTCTCTGGTTTCTTGGAAAGACTCTTTTAGAATCATCATTTCATTAATGAGCCACTTTGATCTTAAGTTACATCAAATGTATATTAAACTACATTTCTTAATGGAAACTTTTATGAAATGATTTATATAGTATAACTAAAAATTTTTGGATCAAAAGACCTAAAAGAAATGGTTTAAAAATTAAATAAATATATCTATAGACTCAAAAAAGCTTCTCGTCAATAATATTACCAATTTCATCAAGTTTTCATCTTATTTGGTTCTCGTATAAATATGGTAAATGATTATGTATACCATAAGTTCAGTAGGAGAAAACATATTTTTCTAGTTTTTTATGACGATGATATACCGCTTGCCAGTAAAGATGTAGGCTTGTTTTATGAAACTAAGAGATTTCTATATTAAAATTTAGAGGTGAAATATCTTGGTGAAGCCTTTTTCATATTAGAGATCTAAATATGTTAGGATTGTTCTCAATGTATTCTTAAATTATCACAAAAGAGCTACATTGAAAAGGTTTTTAAGAGATTTGGCATGTAAAATTATAAACCATATGATATGCCTATATCTAAAGGAGACAAATTTAGTCATAGTTAGTGCCCTAAGAATGATTTTGAGGCTAAAGAGATGCACATCAACAATATGGAGTCTTATATATGCTCAAGTATGTACGTGTCTGAATATTACGTACATTATTAGAATGCTAGGGAGATATTTAAGCAGTCATAGACTAGACCATTAGGTAGTAGCTAAAAAGGTCATAATGTATCTGCAAATAACTGAAGACTATATGCTTATATATAGGAGATCAGATTACTTAAGATCATTGACTATTCTAATTTCGATCTTTCTAGATGCCAAGATAGTAGGAAATCTATTTCATGTTATATCTATATGTTGGTTAGAAGATATATTTCCTAGAAGAGTGCTAAGCAAATACTAATAGCTTCTTCTAATGTAACAACAAATTTTATAACATATTAAAGTATCTAATCATGGGATATAGCTGCAAAAGTTTGTCATAATGCTATAATTTATAAATGACGTTGAAAGCCTACTTAAGATATTTTCTAAAAATAATTTAACAGTTTTGTGTTCCAATAATAATAAGAGCTCAACAAAGTCTAACTATATAGACATCAAGTTTCTAATGGTTAAAGAAAGAGTTCAAAGTGATCCACTCACTAAGCGATTACCACCTAAGGTCTTTCATAAGCAAACTAGTCGTATAGATGTAATAACTTCTAAGGACGTTACGGTTTATTGTAAGTTTGTATCCTTAATACTTATTAGATAAGAGGCACATTATGTGGTTATTATGTAGTTAACACTATAGTAATAAAGTCAACAATTTAATTCCCCTAAATGTATTTTCCTATTTGTTCCCGTAAAGAATAAAGTCTAAAGATTAAGTTTTAAAGAAGTTCTAGTTGGAAATAGTCATGCTAAGATTACATTGCACGAAATTGCCATTCTCTATAGCCATTTTTGATCTATATCATTCATTTATACTAATATATGTGACCGTGGATAGGTTTAGTTACTCCCAATGTAACAAAAATGCCTTGATCCATTGTTAGTGTATACGATGAATGAGATTGTTCTAAATGTCTTTAGTGATGATAACTTATTTGTGTATATAAGGATTTTGACATAATAGACAATTATTAAGGTTTCATATACATATATCCTAAGTGGGAGATTGTTGGAATAATTTTCAATTCAATTGTGGGCTTTATGTATATTATAGTAATATTTTATATTATATGCTATCATTAAGGTTGAGCTAAATTAAATTAATCTAATTAAATTTTGGGCTTAAAGCATCTAGTAGGGTATAGGCCAATTTTATATGTGTAGGGACTAGGATAACAATTTCTAATTTGATGATGGGTGTCAAATTAGAAATAGTAAATTAAGTTTAGGGATTTATCTCTATAAAACATGGTTATGGTCCCTAAGTTATATCTCTAGCTATTAAGTTTTCTTTATATCCTCATTGCTAGGGAAAATTATAAAAAATAGGAGTCGATATACTAACTTGAAAGATCATATCTGTATTTTTAACTTAATAATTCACAATAATGGATATAGTCTAAAGAATTATCACAGTAAACTTTTAGTGGCCTGACTATAATATCGATAGTCTTTAAGTATTGAAATAAAGTTTCACAATAATTTAACCAGAATCATGGCCTTAAATCATACCACAAACTTGACATCTACAGTGGATATATCAATTATAGATTGCTTCACATTATTCCATGAGATGGCTCCTCCAACTAAAAATAAATGTAACCAAAGGTGGAGTTTCTTTCTAAAAGTGAGCATACATTGTTTAGTTCCATGTAAATATCTCAAAAATTTCTTTGTAACTTTCCTTTGATCCATACCAAGATTAATCTGGTATCTCCCCAACATCCCTACTATAAATCTTATGTCTGGTCTCATACATGTCTAAGCATACATTAGACTCCTAACCATAAATGAATATCAAATTGATTGCATTTGCTTCCATTCTACATCACTTGTCAAACATTGTATAAGGCTAAACTTGTCCTCTTTTTAAATTGGATCGAGTGATACTAAACACTATTCCATCATAAATCTCTCTAACACTTTATTAATATAGGCTTTTTGAGACAAACCCAACAATTCTTATGATCTAGTAATTTAAGATCGATTATCTAAGAAAAAAATGTTTATCACTTTCTACTTCTATTTGTTACAAGGAATAAAACTTAATATAATTGTTAAATTTTTAATAAAATTATTTAACATCTTAAATTTTTAATTTTAATAAAAATCTTCAACTTGTAAACTATAATTACAACCCAAACCTTTAATTTTAATAAAACTCATATTATTACTATTTACATACTTATAATTTATAAGTTTACGATTTATTTAATTAAAAAATAAAATTTAGAGTGCTAACTAATTTACATCTTTCTCCTACAATAATAATATTACGATGATTTCATCTTGAAGACAATTTCCACTAAACACCCAGAATTTAAAGGGTTAATAATTACTTCTGGACTAGATTAAAGATATTTGCTATTATACTTTCTTCACTACAATGTCCTAAAAAATTTAAACAGGTCTATAGGAAAGTGAAAACTATTATAGACTAATATATTATATAAATCAATTAAGAAAATATTGTAACATTAAAAAGATTTATGAACTAATTTATATCAAGAACATTTTAAACGACTCTTCAGTATCCAAATTTAGAGAAAAGATCAATAAGGCATGGTTTAATAAAGAAAAAAAAATTCAAGCCCAATAGTTTTGGACTTTAGATAGGTAGAAAAATCTAAAATTATATAAGACACAAAAGAATTAGATTCAACATTTTATTAAAGGTAAGTTGACAAATAAACCCCAATTTAGTAGTTTGATCATTGAAATTGAATTGGAGGTAAGTTGACAAATAAAACCCAATATTTAGTGGTCTGTATATTGACATTGCATTGTAGGTAAGTTTTCAAATAAACCCCAATATCTTATGGTTTGGAAATTGACACTGTATTATAGGTAAATTGAAAATTAAACTCCAATACATTGTGGTCCAATCGTTGACACTACATTGTAGGTAAGTTGACAAATAAACCCTAATACCCTGTAGTTTGGGCATTGATATTGCATTGTAGGTAAGTTGACAAATAAACCACCTACAAATAAACCCCAATACCCTGTGGTTTGGGTATTGACGCTACATTGTAGGTAAGTTGAATACCCTTTGGTCTAGGCATTGACATTGCATTGTAGGCAAGTTGATAAATAAACCCCAATACCCTACAGTTTGGGCATTGGCACTGTATTGTACATCAGTTGACAAATAAACCTTAATATCCTATAGTCTAGGCACCGACACTACAATATTGGTTGTAATAGTCCAGATTACCCGCTCACAGATATTGTCCTCTTTGGCCTTGGCCCAGCCAAGCCCTCACGATTTTGCTTTTCCTGAGAACTTTCCAGGATCAAAGCGGACAATATTTGTAAGCGGGTGATCTAGGCTGTTACAGAAGTGGTGTCAGAGTCGGTACCCGAACCGTTGTGTCAGCTAGGTTGGACCCTCGAGAGGGCTGGGTCCTAAGGGGGTGGAGAGTGTGAGGTCCCACATCGATTGAAGAGGGGAACGAAGTACGCCTTATAAGGGTACGAATACCTCTCCCTTACAGACGCATTTTTTATGACCTAATGCACCAGATAGCATCAGAACTCTGAAAAGTTAAATGTGCTTGGACGAGAGTAGTACTAGGATGGGTGACCTCCTGGGAAGGCTTTGGGAAAAGCAAAACCCTGAGGGCTTGACTGGGCCAAGGCCCAAAGCGGACAATATCTGTAAGCAGGTGATCTGGACTGTTAGAAGTGGTATCAGAGCTAGTTCTCGGGCTGGTTGGACTGGCAGGAGGCTAGGCCTCCCTTACAGACGTGTTTTTCATAACCTAATGTACCATATCCCATCAGAACTCCGAGGTTAAATGTGCTTCGATTAGAGTAATTATAGGATGGGTGACCTTCTAGGAAGCTCTCGGAAAAAGAAAAATCGTGAGGGCTTGGCTGGGCCAAGGCCCAAAGCGAACAATATCTGTGAGTGGGTGATCTAGGCTGTTAGAAGTGGTATTAGAACTGGTACCCGAACCGTTGTGCCAGCTAGGTTGGACCCTTGAGAGAGCTGGGCCCTAAGGGGGTGGAGAGTGTGAAATCCTACATCGGTTGGAGAGGGGAACGAAGTACGTCTTGTAAGGGTACGAATACCTTTCCCTTACAGACGCGTTTTTCATAACCTAATGTACCGGATCCCATTAGAACTCCGATGTTAAGTGTGTTTGTGCGAGAGTAGTATTAGGATGTGTGACCTCCTGGGAAGGCCTTGGGAAAAGCAAAACCGTGAGGATTTGGCTAGGTCAAGGCCCAAAGCGGATAATATCTGTAAGAGGGTGATTTGGGCTGTTACAGAAGTGGTATCAGAGCCAGTACTTAAACCATTGTGCCAGCTAGGGTGGACCCAAAAGAGGGTTGGGCCCTAAGGAGGGTGGAGAGTGTGAGATCTCACATCGGTTAGAGAGGGGAACGAAGTACGCCTTATAAGGATACGGATACCTCTCCCTTACAGACGTGTTTACTTCTAACAGCCTAGATCACCTACTTACATATATTGTCAGCTTTGGGCCTTGGCCCAGCCAAGCCCTCATGGTTTTGCTTTTTCCAAGGCCTTTTCAGGAGGTCACTCATCCTAGTACTACTCTCACCCAAGCACATTTAACCTTGAAGTTCTAATGGGATCTGATGCATTAGGTCATAAAAAACACGTCTGTAAGGGAGAGGTATTCGTACCCTTATAAGGTGTACTTCGTTCCTCTCTCCAACCGATGTGGGATCTCACAGTCTCCACCCCCTTAGGGTCCAGCCCTCTCTGGGGTCCAACCTAACTGGCACAACGGTTCAGATACCGGCTCTGATATCACTTCTAACAGCCTAGATCACTCACTCACAGGTATTGTCCGCTTTGGGCCTTGACCCAGCCAAGCCCTCACGATTTTGCTTTTCCTGAGAGCTTCCTAGGAGGTCACCCATCCTAGAACTACTCTCACCCAAGCACATTTAACTTCAGAGTTCTGATGGGATCTGATGCATTAGGCCATGGAAAACGCGTCTGTAAGGGAGGCCTAATCTTCTGTCAGTCCAATCGATCGAAGAATTGGCTCTGATACCACTTCTAACAGCCCAAATCACCCGCTTACAGATATTGTCCGCTTTGAGCCTTGGCCCAGCCAAGCCCTCAAGGTTTTGCTTTTCCCAAGGCCTTCCCAGGAGGTCACCCATCCTAGTATTACTCTCGCCCAAGTACAATTAACCTCAGAGTTCTAATGGGATCCGGTGCATTAGACCATGAAAAATGCGTCTGTAAGGGAGAGATATTCGTACCTTTATAAGGTGTATTTCGTTCCCCTATCCAACCGATGTGGGATCTCACATTCTCCACTCCCTTAGGGCCCAACACTCTCTGGGGTCCAGTGGCACAACGATTCGCGTACCAACTTTGATACCACTTCTGTAACAGTCCAGATCACCTTGGCCCAAAGCGGACAATATCTATAAATGAGTGATCTGGGCTATTACATTGGTACACCAATACCCTATGGTCTAGACGTTAACATTGCATTGTATGTAAGATGATAAATAAGCACAAACCTTAATACCCTTTGGTCTAGGCATTAACACTATGTACCTCAGTACCTTGTGGTATGGGCAGTGACACTGCATTGTAGATAAGTTGACAAATAAACCCCAACATCTAATGGTCCGAGCTTGACACTACATTGTAGGTACCTCAATACCCTGTGGTGTAGGCATTGACACTGCATTATAGGTAAGTTGAAAAATAAACCCTAACATCCTATGGTTTGGCCATTAACACTGCCTTGTATATAAGTTGAAAAATAAACCCTAATACCCTATGGAATACCTTGTGATATGGGCATTGACACTGAATTTTAAGTAAGATGACAAATAAAACCCAATATCCTATGATTTGGGCATTAGTTTCATATATATCCAACCCAATAAGAGAAAACAAAATGGATACATCTTTTGTTATCAAGTTTCCCTTAAGTTAATGCTGAGAATCAAAGTTATTAGAATACATCTATTCTCAACATGCTCTCCACAATTTAATGCTAAGAATCAAAGCTAACTTCAATTTGATGATAAATTTTTTCCTACATTTTGATTAACCAAAGGAAAATGTTATTCCAAGATCCAATATAAATTCATGTAATGTAAGAATTTAAATTAAGATAACTTAATAAGATCAAAACATATTTATACCACTGATCAATTAAACAAAAATCACTTACAAACTTTTGTTTTAATCCACATGATAAGAGATTTGTAGAATATCAAAGAATTTCAAAACTTGCAGAATTCCTTCTACTCACTTTTATTTTATTCTAAATCATCTTATATATGATTTTCTAGCAGTTGTTATGTTTAATGTTATGATGTTTAGCATTATTAACTTATTAGGTGTGCTTATCCATTATCTCCTACTCATATAAAATGGAGTTAATTTATTAGAAAGAAATGAATTTGCAGTTCTTATACTTGTCTAATATCGTGTACTAGCATACTACAAGAGCATATTACTATACATCTATTAGGAATATATGATTTATCGACTAATGAGTTGATCTTTAAGTGGATCTAGTATATGCCCTAGATCATTTATTGCATCAATCATTATCTCATTCTCATTATATAAATATTTAGTATTTGTAGTGCCTTTTATATAAATGGTAGGACCTTGTGTATACATCTTACTGTAAACTTGAATTTGTAATGATCTTCATGTTTCTTAATCATTTTCATCAAATTAATTTGTTTTTTAGAATGTTCAAATTATTCATGATTTTCTAATATCATTCTAAAATAACAAATATAACTCAATTCTTTAGAATTAGAACTCGAGTAAAAAGTGTATTTTTAATTTAAGTTTTCCATAGCCTCAAAGGATCCTCAGACAATATGAGTTAAGAATATGACTTATAATATCCTTATTGGTTAAAAATGTATATATGGTATGATTTATGCGTCTAATTGACCCTCTTTTATTAAAGAATATGTCTTTCCTTAAATATTGTACAAATGAGAGTCCAAGCATACCTATTACCTAACTTAAGTTTACTAATTTAATTATTATATCCATTTCTCAAAAATTTAATTATTATATCCACCTTTCAAAACTCACATTCAGCATATTAAGATAGATTGGGAAAACATATCATTTATTTAGGTTATGTCATCATTAATAATCTCTTACACCTTTTAATATACATCAATTTGATATTAATATTTTATGCCTTGAGCTCTCATTTATGACCTAAATAAATCACTTAAAACTTATCTCATCTTTATTTCTATAAAATAATATAGGCGATCATCTGTATGGAAAGGCATCTCATATATGCGTGAAATGCCTCTTATAGTTAAAATTGAATGTTCAACACTAATTTTAATATTAATTTTAGAACAAAAAGCTTAATTCAAAATCAAGTATTCTCATATTTTTAGAGTTGAATTTTTGTTTAAAATTTATTCTAGAAAATGTTATTTAATTCTTAATTAAACATACATTGCATCAAATACTCGATGGCAAACAAACTATCATCATTGATAACAAGTATTATGAATAAGCACTAGACATATTCATTTCTCTTTATGCTACTATGGCCTATCATAGTTATGTTTGAAATCTACATGTTTAATTTGATATTGATATTTAAGCTCTTTAGTGCTACCTTTCAATGTATTTGTTCATATACAACATAGTGTGTATGAAATTATTGATTTCTTTAAATAAGGAATTGCCTTTTTTTTCTTTTTTTCTTATGTATACTACATATTACTTAAGTGCAGACCTTTAGTAATTGGTTTTATAAAAATAGTTTACTATCTTGTATACACAATTTCTTAAGTATTCGCTTGATATATATGTAACTTATAACAATAACAAAGTTCTTCTTGAATGATATTTAACAATTTTAATCACAGATACGTATGCAACCTTAGTCATGTTCTTCATTTTAATCATGATTGATGGCCAATTTGTTTATTCACTGGATAATGTATTGACACTAGATATACTTGTTGGTATTTTTCAATCATAACAAAATCATATGACATGATTATATTACAAAACTTAGTATACCGCTTACTTTGAGACTACTTTAGATTATAGACTGACTTTAACAATGTAAGCATGTATTGCTCTTGGATCTTCTGAAAGAAACCTAATGGTTGTCCTATATAGATTCCTTTATCTAGTTCTTCATTTAAGAACATAGTCTTTACATCAATTTGATATATGTCAAGATCCATTCTAATTACTAAGTCTAGAATCAATCAAACTGATGTAAACCTCATAATAAGTGATAATTTATTCTTATAATCGTTCTCTTCCATTGTTTGTATTCCTTTTCCACTATACATGGTTTGCATCTTCTAAAGATGCCATTAATATTTTGCTTAAAATCTGAAAGGCTCATTTTTTCCTGATGGCTTTACATCCCTTTAGAAGGTTACTTAAGTCTTATACTCAAATCAAACTTAAATAATTATGTTTTTGCATAACTATCATAAAGGTTTTTCCTTTCAATTCCAAGACATCATATGAGGATTAATCAACTCATAATATAGGTCTAATGAAATTATGATAAACGAATCTCTCTGCATTCATAATGTGCATTCATAATGTTCCCACTAGAATCAGGTAATGGTAAAGAGCTCCTACTAGATTGCAACTATCATTAATTAGAAATGGTACATAGTTTCCACAAAGACATATTTAATATGTGATTTTCATCAATTTTAGTTACTAGGATGTGATCTTCTAGTTATCATCCATATAATAGTTAATTAACAATTAATCATTCTATTTAGATGTATTTGTTTACAAATATCGCAAGTATGATATCTATAACACACACATATATATAAAGCAATCAAAACTAAAAGAATAATACATTTCTAAACAAATATTATTCATGAATTAATAATTATGGCAATAGTTGCTATAAATAAATAATATTATGCAAGTATCATTAAATATCAAATAAGAAGTGACTAAAACTTTCTAACTAAAAATTATAAAATTTAATGAACCTTACGAGTATAATTTGATGAACTCTACAAAGAATTGAGTTAATCATGTCTTTAGATGAATCGTTGAAGTTTATATTTGCTATTAATTCTATAATGTCCTTTAATGGGCCATTAAAGTTAAGTCCTCTTGACACTTTTTTTCTCCTATGCTCTTTAAAAAAAGTTTACACCACCTTACTATATGTGTTAATATGATCGATATAGTATTCCACACTCTGATTAATAAATCTTTGTGTTGGGATATGAGCATTTTATAAAGCGCTTCACATTTGCTTATAAGAGTGAAGAAGCCTTGATAACTAGCAAAGTTGACACCTTGTACCATGCTTTTCACTAATATAACATGTACATTAAGTCTGTCCCAAGCATCATATGACATTGTTCCGATTGTGCCTTTATTCACAAAATTTCGTTATACTAGATTCCAAATAGAAATTGGGTTCTCATTACAACCATTTCCTGAAAATAAATTTGAGGAAAAATAATATTCAACATTTTTAATAACAAGTTAAAACATGTCCGACAATATGAGCATATTGTTAAAGTCAAACACTTGAAAAAACATGAAAAATGATTTCTTTTGAATCATTATACTTATATTTATTCAAGGTAATTAAATAAAATATGAAAAAATGATTTATAAATTAATAAAGGAGAAAAAATCAAATAAAAGAATTAATTAATAAAAGTGTCATCAGAATAAATCTTTTAAATGTTAAAGAGAACAAATATAAAAAACAGTTACAAAATAGATCTATAATTGTAAGATGTGTATAAATGGTAAATAGTTAAATTTTCAATAACCAGGTCAAACGTTCAAGTTTCCAAAATAATAAAACTTTTAATGGATCTAAATTAAGATTTTAGTTAGGCTCCTATAAGCTTATGGGTTTAGTCTATAGTTGTGCTACCCTCTTAAACCATTATGTATAACCCAAAATTTTTAATCATAATAAACAAATTAATTACAAAAAAACATTTATATTTATTTTGGAACAAGTTAGAAAAATCTTATTCCAACTTATCCTTATGTACAAGCATAAGTAATTTTATCCTTAAGTTCACTTAACCCATCTTCTTCTACTTTGAAAATCCTTACCACCACCACTTGGTATCATTGGCCAGAATCTTCTCACCAGAGAGGAAATTGGCTTAGATGGTGAAGACACGACCACATACATATTAGATATTAGCATTTGTGCCAATGAAAGGAGGAAGCAACAAAGATGGTGTCAACACCATGACGCCAGCACCTCATTATTGTCGGATCTCTTCTCAATGGTCACCGATGATAGACACAATCGCTCCCTATTAATGCTGAAGAATGGGAGAAAAACTTTTTTAATCTTACTGAATGTGAATACAGATACTTATATTGCCTTACAATAACATAAACAAGAAATAAAAGGCACTCCATTACATTTGTGGGGTTAAGCTAAAGAACAGATCAACTTCCCTAAACAATAGGGATTTATTAATAGAATTCAAAGACTAACTCTACTTCTAAAACTATTACAAGAAACCCTCCCTTAAACTGATCACATATTAGTTTATTCTTGGATCCTTGCAAGCACCCATCAGTGTCTGTATCATCTTAAAGCATCTAGCTTTAGCGATTTGGTCATAAGATCTGCTAGTCGTTCTTGAGTTTGACAGTATTCTAGCTTGATTACTACATCCTAAGTGAGGTCACGCAGAAAATGAAATAAAAAATATGATTGCTTCAACTGTGCATCACAAGATTGTGAGAAAACTTAATTGTTGATTTATTGTCACAATAAATCACAGTTGTAGAATGTTGTTCTTGACAAAGTTGCTTCATCATCCTTCGTAACCAAATGGCCTAACATGCACAAGAGGTGGCAACAATAAACTCAGCTTCAGTAGTTGAGAAAGTGACAAATGGTTGTTTGCAAGAGGACTAAGAAACTGCACCAGAGCTTAATAAAAATAGAAAATCAATTATGCTCTTCCTATCCTCAACATCCCCTGCATAATCACTATCATAGTACCCTATAAGATGATAATGCCCCCTGATAACATGTGCCAAACTCAAGAGTTCCTTTTCGTAGCACACATTTAGCAGCTTGGAGATGTAATGCGGTAGGATGTTCTATGTCGCGACTAAGAAGACTAACAACAACCATAAGATCCAATCTGGTAGAGGTCAGATACATCAGGCTCCATACTAGTTGTTTATAGAGAGGGTTTCCCACATATTCTCCCATGAGATCCTTCATCAGTTTCGATCTTGGTACAAGGGGATTGTGGACTGAGTTGCAATCAGCCATATGAAATCTCTCTAGGATTTTATAGGCATACTTTTGTTGATATAAGAAAATCGCATTGTCCTGTTGCAATACTTCCAAACTAAGGAAATACCTCATTTTTCCCAAATCAGTCATTTCAAATTCTTGCTTCATGGAACATTTAAAGGAATTGAGCAGGGAGTTATCATTGCTGGTGAAGATGAGATCATCAACATATAAATATAAAAGTAAGATCTTACCAACAGAGGTGTGCTTGAGAAACAAGGTGTGTTCATATTAACATTTTTGAAGCCTTTATCACAAAATAGGCTTCGATTTTGTTGTACCATGCCTGGGGCACTTGCTTCAAACCATACAATGCCTTATAAAGTTGATATACTTTGTGTTCTGCACCTCTAACTTCATATCCAGGTGGCTAGTCAATGTACACCTCTTCATTAAGCTCTCCATAAAGAAAAGTGGATTTGACATCTAATTGGTAAATTGGCCATACTTATTGAGCTGCAATGGCAAAGATAAGCCAGATAGTGTCCAAATAAGCTATAGGAGTAAAAACTTTGGAATAATCAACACCAGATTGTTGGGTGTAGCCTTTAGCAACAAGACATGCCTTGTATTTGTTTATTTCACCATGCTCATTTAGCTTTGTTGTATACACCCACTTAACTCCAATTGTTTTCCTCCTTCCGCCAGTCTGTCAACTCCCAGATATTGTTCTTTCAATGGCAGCAATCTTGGCATCCATAGCAAGTCACCACTTATTGTTATGAACTGCATCAAAAAAGGTTAGAGGATATTCATCAATAAACATAGCAAATTTGTTATCTTATTCTTCCTCTGGAAGACTAGCACTGCTATCATAATCATGCATCCAAAGCGGTGGATGACAAAAATGTTTTGTTTCTACATGATCAGGTGAATGATAAAGAGTAAGAAAAGTATCTTCTTTAGCATGATTTTCAACTGCAAGTGAAGGTGGTGCAGCTTCAATACTTAGACTTCCAGAGGCAAGCGACGTTGTATTTCTAGCAATATTTTGATCAAATGAATATGTATGTTCCTTCCCTAACTCAAGTGAACCATGAACAATATCACCATGTGTATCTGCCCAAGGCTAGTGTGCATCTTCATTAAAAACGACGTCATGACTTAAAACAATATTTTTGGATAAAGGATCATACAAACGATATGCCTTAGATTCCTCATTGACACCTAGAAGGACACATTTCAAACTTTTGTCATTTATGCATTTGACATCTAGAACATGAACATATACGAGATATCCAAATATTTGAAGGTGATCAACTGAGGGTTTAGTGCCACTCTATGGCTCCTCTGGTGTTTGATTTTGCACGGTTAGTGTGGGACTTCGATTAAGAACATGCAATGTCCAATTAACTGCCTCAGGCCAGAAGTTTTTAGCCATTGTTTACATGAAAGCATACTATGAACCATTTCTATGATTGTGTGGTTCTTACCTTCCGCCACTCCATTTTGTTGAGGAGAATAGGCTACAGTCAATTGACGTCAAATTCCGTTGGTCATGCAAAAATCAGTGAATTCATTGGAATTGAACTCTCTACCCCTATCTGTATGTAGACCTCAGATGGATGTGTTCATAGATGTTTCAACCTTTTCTTTGAAAACTTCAATACTTTAAAAGCCTCTAATTTTTTTGTCAAGAAAAATACCCAAGTTTTACAACTAAAATCATCAATAAAGGTTAAGAGATACCTTTAGTTACTGTTGGAAATTGGAGAAATAGGCCCACAAATATCGGCATGGACAAGTTAGAGAATTTGTGAATCTCTCTAAATGCCTTTCTATGGAAAAGAGTTTCAGTGTTGTTTTCCTTTTACACAATCTTCACAGAAAAGACTGGAATTTTGTAATTGCGACAAGCCCTTAACCATCTGTTTTTGAAAGAGTATTTTGAGGCCATCAAGACTTAAATGCCCATAATGACAATGCCACAGATGATATGAATTTTGAGAAAAAGTACGGAAACATGACTGATCTGGTGATGAGATGATGGCTTAAAGAATAAACATACGATTGTGTGACATAGTGGTTGTGATGATAAGTCTTTTCTCTTGATAAAATACTTTGCACTGGTTGTGTTGAATTAAGATATATAATCCTTTGTCCTGCAATTGACCAATACTTAAACAATTGTTTTTAAATCAGGTATGTAAAATACCTCTATGATAACGTGTGCAAGGTTGTTGACTTGCATGTGAATTTGTCCTTTCCCCATGACTTGAAGAGTCGAATTATTTCCAAGTTTAATAGATTTACGAAAGGTATCATCAAGATGCGAAAAGAACTCTTTCCTTCCACACACGTGGTTGCTACAACCAAAGTCCAGGAACCAAATAATTTCCTCATGAGATCTATCATCATTAATGTAGGCCATTAGAAGAAGCTCTTATGTTTCCATCTCAACAAAGTGAGCTTTGAAAGTGACCAAGATTATGATAGCATTCAACACAAGCTTTATTCATACCTCGTCTACCAAGTCCTCTTCCCCTTCCACGTGAGGTGCCACGGGCACGTTCAGAACTATCATAATGATCCTCATGAACAATCTTCAATGCTTGTTCTTCAATGATATGACTAGATATACTCTTTTATGTACCTAGAGACTACTTTGCAATTCGTCAATATTCATATGATCCAAGTCTTTGGATTCCTTAATTAAGCAGACCACAAAGTTAAATTTGGATGACATAGAGCGCAAAATCTTTTCAATCACAATAACATTACTTATCTTTTCACTAAGACTACGAATTTTATTAGTAATTGTAAGGGTATGAGCAAAAAAATCATTAACAATTTCACCTCCTTTATGTGCAAAACTTTAAAATCTTTGCGAAAAGCCTGAATTTGTGCACGCTTGATCGGGCATTCCCTTGATACTTTTGCTTTAGGGAATCCCAAATACCCTTGGCCGTGTCTTTGGTCCAAATGGTTTCCAAGGTGGTGCGATCAATGGCCTAGAATAAATAGTTCTTAGCTTGTAAATCCTTCAATTTTTGGTCAGCTAGCACCTTCCACTCCGCATTATTAAGAGCTGCATCCTCTTCGGGAACTCCATTTTCAACTATGTGCCAATATTCCTTTGATCAAAGGAAAATTTCTATAAGTATGCTCTAATGCTCATAATGCCCATCGAGTCGGGGAATAAATGACTGTATAAAATTATTTTCTAAAGACATGATTGAGCTGCAGCTACAATTTGTGAACCTGACTCTTAGCTCTGATACCAGATGTTAATGCTTAAGAAAGTTATCAGTCTCGAAGAAAAACTCTCTAATCTTATTGAATGCGAATAAAATTACTTATATAGCCTTACAATAACAAAAACGAGAAATAAAAGACACTCCACTGTATTTGTGGGGTTAAGCTAAATACCATATCAACTTCCATAAATAATAGGGATTTATTAACAGAATTCAAAGACTAATTCTATTTCTAGAACTATTGTAACACTCCCATCAATTTCATCTTCAATATGACACTCCTCAGTCTTTATTGTTTCATATTTGGCTAAACAAACGACATTTGTAGAAAAAGGAAAACTAACATTCGATTGTTTCAGATTTGTTAACTCATTCTGATTTTCCATAATCCAAAACAAATGTTAGACTACGTAATGGTGGTGGCCTAGGTGACTATCCAAAAAATATCAAAACAAGAAGACTCTTCTAGCTGTTTCACTAGCTATTGATAAATTTGGTGTTTGTTATTGGGTCAAAATTTTAATTACTTACACTTTTCCATATTTTCACAAATAAGACAAACATCAGATTGTCATGTAAGACATAGAAGAAGATGGACCAAAATGAGGATGGCTTCTACAATTATGAATTACCCAAGAAACAATACCACAATTTTATTCTAGAAACATTAAAATAAATAGGATGGCTTATTTAACGTGCTGGAAACTCATTTTCTAACAAGAGAAGATAGCCAGTGTACTTCTTTAAATTGGGAATATGTTTTTATGTCCATACTCCATCAAAATGTGTTCTACCTGATGAAAGGAATTTACAAAGAAATGGTCAATTCTTGTTATTTTTAGCGACACAGATTCTTGATTAGTCAGAAGTTGTATTTCGACTTCGATATAATGCTAAGGAAGGAGAGTCAAGTTATAAGTAGGCCTTCCAATTACTGGCCCAAAAGTGCTTTAATACTTACACATCACAGTCACCCATTTCTCTCACCCACGTTTGTATCATCTGCCCTTCATCTTTCACAATTCATTTTCTTTTTGTATTTCTAAAAATCTTGTACTCGATCAACCTGTGTTGTTAGACCCCGAACTTTTCTTGGAAACTAGAACTGTTAAATGAGGAATTGTTGGCGATTATTCATGCAAAGAAAAGGATAATTCTTGAATTTGAAATGAATCAAGAAAGATGGTTTAGTTACAAGATGAGTTATAGGAGAAATGTTGGAAGTTAAAAGTTGAAAAATGAAATTGAAAAATGTTCATTGAGTATACTTTGGTGTTTTAGTCATAACTTTTGCTCTAGTTATCTGAATCAGATGATTCTTAATTTGGATTAAACTAGAGAAATAGGGTTACAAATTGTCTGATGAAATTGAGTTCTAATTCAGTCTCTAAGAAAGTCAATTTTTGGGTGGAATTTGAGCATAGCATATTGTTTCAGCATAAGAACAGTTTGGAAATGTTTGGGTATAACTTTCAGATTACTGAACCAAATTGAATGATTTTCATGTCATTAGA
>JANIPM010000233.1:19318885-19335880 GCA_027478405.1 Erythroxylum cassinoides
GAACACACCTCTTACCATTGAGCCAAATGAGGCGTGTTCTTAGAAACAACAAAACCTTAAGGGGTCGTGAGCTCGATTCTCAAAGAGGACAATACTGATTAAGGTTGGATGCCTCGGCATAACCCGCAAACACACGCCGCGGTATAACCCGCAAATACCTACGGGTGGGGTGTGGGGTCTAACAGAGACTAACCCCAAAAGGCATAAGAGGGAGACAGAGAGAGAACCATATTGTGATAATAGAATGCTTGTACCCAAGAAGCAAGACATTTGTACAACTTTACGGTTGTCTATACCAGAATAGCTGGTAATGGACCATAAAACTACTAAAATATTATGGTAAACGCTAAAATTTGGTCCAAATCTATTCCAGTTCAAAGATTCACATTAAGCAAATAAGTCCGGCAATGTACAGAAGACTCTGATTTGAAAAATCTGGAAATATAAAAGAAGAGAACATCAAAAAGAATAGTACATACATGGGTATCAACTAGAACCCCCAAATACCCAAAACTGCAAACGGTCAATGTGAGGGCAAAGGAGACGTATCAAACAAAATCATTAAAAGATGAGTGTAAAGAGCTAAGAATAGGAATTACTCAGTTCCTTTCTTTAGGCGAATGCCAATGAATTAGTAAATCAACTAAGGCCACTTAAGGAAGTCTCAAAAGCAAAGGGATTTGTTTTTATGGCCCTTATTAGCAATCTTAAAAGGTTTAAGGCTAAAATTTTGGCCTTCAAGATGAACATAATATATAACCATGATAACATTAAGTAAAGAATCGAAAAGAAGGAAAGGAGGTCAGTAGGCTAGAGCATAAGTTTGCACATGTTCCTATTATAAAAAGACAAATCATACTCTCAGCTATTGTTGGCTTAGGCCAAATATAAAGTGTAGTATTTGCAATCAGATGAGTACATTGAAAATATTTGTGAGGGCAAAAGAAAAGAGACATCATAACAAGTAAAGATAGTAAAAAAAATGATGATCTAGAAGCTAAAGAACCTATCTTTAGTATTGTTACCTTATTTGCTTCAACTAGTAAATATTCATGACTTGTAGATTTGGGTGCTTGTATCATATAACTTATAATGAATCTTTTTAAGGTTATTGATAGAAGCTTCCAAAGTAAAATAAAAAAAGAAAATGATACTTACCTCAAAATGAAAAGAAGAAGATTTATCTATAGCTCAAAAGGTATAAAGTTAATAAGTGATTTACTTATAACTTCTAATCCTTATAAAAAAATCTTTTAAGTATTAATCAATCGATTGAAAAAAGATATGTAGTGTACTTTGTTACTAATGAAAATGTTGAATTTTATTGGAGTGTGTGAAGGACTCAATTAAAAAAACTCAAAACATAATATATTAATTGTAATATTTTACAATCATAATACTTTCACCAATTCTCCACTCCACAATAACACACATCTATCACTTCATTACACGAAACACATTCTCACATGCACTCACTCACATATTTTTAATTGTTTTTCCACTCACTCCCTCATTATATAGTTTGGCTCCTTTTATACCCATCTAAAGTCGGTTGTTAATTGACTTAAACTTTCTATAATATTCTAGACAATGTTATTCTAGAATATTAGGCAAAGTTTATATAATAGATATTATTTATGTATATAGAATGGGAAGCTTCTAGAGTGATCAAGAGAAAGGTTGTAGGTTTCTTTTTAACACTCCCCCTCACCAACTACCCTCTCATTTATGAAGTTATACGAAGTTTCCTCATAAATTCTTCAAAATTTTTCTATTGATTCCTCTGCTAAATAAGTCTGCAACTTGGTCTTTTGCCTTTGCATATTTCATCTCGATATGTCATTGTATCACTTTTTCTAAAACAAAGTGATAGTGTACCATAATGTGGTTAGTTCTTACATGAAACATCGAATTTTCTACCAAACTTATTGCTAATTGAATATCACAATGTAGCTCTATTGGATAGTCCATTAATTGATGGAGATCCACCATTAGCTGTTTTATCCATTCCCCTTCTTCTACTACCATTGTTGCTGCATGATACTCAGCCTCAGTGGTTGATAAAGAGAATGTTGATTGTCTTTTGCTACTCCAAAAGATTGCTCCACATTCAAGTTTGAACACATATCCAATGGTTGATCTTTGAGTGTCATGGTCTCCAGCATAGTCGGTATCATAGTATCCCGCTACCTTGAATGTGCTTCACATTTTATATAGTAGTCTTAGATCAAATGTTCCTTTGATATACCTGAGTATGCGTCGAACTGCATCTAAGTGAGGTTTTCTTAGATTTGCCATGAATTAACTAACTACGCTAACAGCAAATGCTATATCAGGTCGTGTTATTATCAGATAAATCAAGCTTCCCATAAGCTATCGATACATTGTTGGATCTTCGAACTCGCGAACTTTTTTTGAACAAAGTTTAGTAGTTACCTCAGTTGGGGTGGAAACTGGTTTGCAGTTAAGCATTCCAAACTTATGCAATAAGTCTTTAGTATAATTTCATTGTCACAAGAACAATCCCTCTTTGACTTGTTGTCCTTCAAGTCCAAAGAAATGCATCAACTCTCCCAAGTTCCCTAATATGGAAGTGTACTAAGAGATTACTTCAAATTTATTGAACTTCTTTTATTATCACCAGTAATGATAAGATCATCCACATAGACAAGCACTATTGCCAACTTTTCATTCTCATTTTTGGCGAACAAGCTTGAGTCTGCTAGAACCATTGTGTATCCACTTTGCAATAAGAATTCAGCAATCTTGCCATATCATGCCCTTGGTGCTTGTTTTGACCCATAAAATGCCTTCTTTAATTTGCATACATAACCAACATAAGAATTATTTTCAAATCCTTGAGGTTGCTCCATATATACTTCTTTGTCTAGTTCTCCATGCAAGAAACCATTCTTTACACCCATTCGCCAGAGTTTCCAAGATTTGTTAGCTATAAAGGGCAAGCAAGACACTTATTGTTGTTATCTTTGCTAACAAACTAAACATTTCATCATAGTCTATCCCGTACTAATGAGAAAATCCTTATCCAACCACTTGAGCCTTGTACCTTTCGATTGTTCTGTCAGGTCATCTCTCTACCTTGAAAACCCACTTGTAAGAAATTGGTCATGCATTCTTAGGTTGTGGCACTAAGTCCCAAGTTTGAATATCTTTTAATGCTTGAATTTTTTTATCCATTCCTTTATTCCAGTCGAAGCTTTGTGATGCTTCTTCATAGCTTGTTGGCTCAACTACTCCATTTTCTTTCGTTAACATTGCATTTGCATACTTGGGATTCAACCTTCTTTTCTTGATTGACCTGCGTAAAGAAAATTTATGAAATTCTTATTCTTTTGGCTCTTCTAATTGACTTGATCTTTCTCCTTTAGGAGTTGTATAATGCACTCCAGTTTGCCATGGGCTTCTCCTTGATGACATGTCACTAATCTCTACTAACTCTTCTATTGAGCCTTGTGATTTGTCAAGCCCAAACAACTCTCGAACTTTTTCTTATAACTTTTCCTGTATTGCTTTATAATCAGGTAACAAAACTGCTTGTGGCAATCACCATGATAATGCCTCATCAAATACCACATTTCTAGATACATAGCATCAATTTGTATTGCATCACAATATCTCCAACCTTTTGTTTGTTGTCATATCCCACGACTATGCATCGAATGGCCTTTTTATCAAACTTACTTTGCAGGTGGTCTAGTACAAATACATAGCAAATATAACCAAAGACGCCAAAATGACTAACTATGGGTTTGATATTCCAGAACTTTTCAAATGGTGAGATAAACTACAGTTGAGTTTGAGGCAATCTGTTGATATCGTATAGTGTTGTCTTCATATACTTGGCCCAAAATCTAGGTGGTACATTTTTAGCATATAGCATGCTTCTGCATATTTTTGTCAAGTGGTGATTCTTCCTTTCAACAACCCCATTCTATTATGTGGTGCTCGGACAATTGAACTACTGACAAAATTTATTTTATTATAGGTAGTTAAAAAAATCTTTGGATATGTACTTTCCCCTATTGGTTATACGGAGGGATAATATTCCTCTCCCTACTTCTTTTTCGACTCTTTCTTTGAACTTCTTAAATTTGATGAATGCATCGGACTTTATACCCATCTAAAGTCAATTGTTAGCCGACTTAAACTTTCTATAATATTCTAGATAATGTTATTTTAAAACATTAGAGACAATTTATATAATAGATAATATTTATATATAGAATGGGAAGCTTTTAGAGTGATCAAGAGAGAGAATATCGGTGTCTTTTTAACAGAAAATGTGATAATTGATATTAAAGGAACTAAATTGATGACAATTTAGATGAAAACAAATTTGTTCTTATAAACCGAAATGCTCAAATTAAGTTTCTTGAAGATAATATTTTTATGAATATTGTCAAAATTGCTCTATTGATAATATAATGTTAAGTCATAATAAATTGAGACATATATTGACCTTAATATAAAATTATTAATGAGAATGATATTGTGCATTGAAAGTAATAATATTGTCCACCAAACAAATACATGCACAATTGACATGAACAAATAAGTACTTAAAAACCGATAATGTTGGTCTGAGTACCAAACCAACAACAAATGACCACGCATCCCGGGAAGTATCCAAGCTGTTGGTTGTTTTTCAATTTCCTACGGAGTTAGGTTGTCTATATTGCTAATTTTGTGTCATCTAATCCCACAACAATCTCTCCAAACCAATCAGTGCTATCACTTATGTTTTTCTCTTCTCTACCACTGTGTTCATTTGGCGTCTATATAATGATAATGTAAACTGAGAGACATTAACATGATTCGAGGGACTCAAATGATACATCTTGAAACATTAACTAAGTTGATAATACAATAGGAGAATAAAGATTAGTGGTCAAGTTAAAACTTTCTGATTGGATTATCTCTAAATTAATTCTTTTTAATTTATATATTAAGCTTTATAAAAGGCTATTAGGAACTAATACTACGCTTAATTGGCCTTCAAAGAAGAGATACATCATTAGTCAAAGCGTGTCTTAGACAAATGAATTCTGGACCTTAATCAGTCTTAAGTATTTAACACGCTTTATCAATCTGCTAGGTTTCTTGGTAGAAGTGCCTTGTTGCTTTACCCGGAATCACTGCCGGTTGTCAATCTGTCCCCATTAACAACTTAAACGCGGGAGATTATTATACTAGCTCCCACCGAATTTGACAAGAGATTATACCTTTTTTAAACTTTTGTATCTCTTTTCCTGTCCCCTGCGACCCTACCACTCCAATTATGAACAGGTTTTCACTCTATTAGATAAGAAATTGTACCAAATCATAAATACAGACGAGAATATAAGTTCACATATGCACTTGCTTTGCAATAATGTACATATTTTGTAACATCGTTCCCGAGAAGACCGTCCAAAAGTCTATAAATGATGCAAGTTAAGTGAGCCACTTGAGAAAAGAGGATACCACCTCAAATTTCCACACACCTTCCAAAAAGTCATCGTGCGGCCGTATTTAATCTTGTAAGTGACCTACCCCACACGCATATATAAACATATTTCTATAGCTGCTTAATGATTCCTACGACGAACATTTGGTTGCAGAAGAGAACCGCGGAGTGGCAGAGAAACATGGGTACTCATTCAAGCTACACAAAGTTTGAAAGGAGATGTCAAGGACCTAGCAGCAGAGGGTTCAGGCTCTACCCCAAAAGATTTTCCGTTCAAAAGCTAAGCGCAAGGTTTGTTTACATATTCAGGCTCTTGAGTAAGTGGAGATGTTCATATGGGCAAGCTCTATTACGATCTCTGAAGAGAGGAATAGTGGTGATGAACAGGAGTAATAGTAATATGAAAAGGAATAACAGTAGTGGCAGGAGGAATTCAGTGACAATGGAGTTAATAAGCGGCTCCAACAAGAAGGCAAGTCCTAGAGTTGACACAAGCAGGTTGAGATCATTTGGACGGACTAATTCTTTCTATTCGGAAGCCATTGCAGAGTGCTTGGAGTTCATAAAGAGGTCATCAACTTCGGTTGAGCAGGATCAAGTCTGCTCTAGTTCGCAGAGGTCTACATATACCTGATATGAACAGACACACGATGACGAGTAATCCTAGTTTTGTATATTTTCAAGGCAGTTAAACAAGCTGTGATATTTGTATAGGAAGCTTTTTGTTTTTTTTTGCGTTTTGATTAATTAATTATGTTTCTTTATTCATGCGTCGACCAAAGCCAAATGCAGTGTTTAATTACTGTTTTGTTTTGTTTTGTTGTATATGCCATTCTGAGATTAATCAAAGATTCTTAGAGATTGTCGTGTGGTTCATTTCTTGCTTTTCGTATGTTCATCTATGGTTGTCAGTTACTTAATTTGGACCTCTAATGGAAAATTGTTGAGGTAAGTGACCGAGTTTAGATTTAGAAAGAAGTCCACAGGAGTAGGTGAAAGAAATTATCACCTAACGCAACTGAACTGATGTAACTTATTTTGACTAACGAGCCAGAACCTGATAACAAAGTTAAAAGGTTTAAATGCTAACCTTCCATTTGTTGCAATTTAGATACTTTTTTTAGACAATCGATTTGACCCTCTTAACTTTAGACAATTATTTTAAATTACTTACAAAAAATTATATTATAATATATGATTGTCTCAATTTGGAACAACCTTTCTATTCGATAAAAGTAAGGTTGAGTATTATTGGATCTCTATAAGAGAATTCAACTGGTTGTTGATGATATATGACTATTCTAATTCAGCTTTAATAGCAATTTTTATTAAAGTAATTTGATAGAAATTTTAATGTGACAAGTAATTTAATTTAATGAAAATATTATTAGATGAATAAAAATTATAAAGAAAAGCAATTGTTTTGAACATTTAAAGTGGGCTTGGGTACTGATCAAAGACTGGCATAGGGCTTCCATTAACAGAGACCACAGAACTTGACTTGCATGAATTAGCCCAATATATATCTATGGAGGATAGTGTAGGGCCCTAACCACATATATAGTACGTTAAGTTGCCTTCTGGTCTCAATTGCCTCAGCTTGAAATGGATCGATGGCATAACCCAAATGGGAGAATCATTCGCTTTGAATTTTCATCTTGGAACCAAAACTACCAACATACTTACGGCAAAAAGAGTACTGTACATATTCTTCAATTTGTTCCTTAACATAACAAAAAGACTTTCTTTTCCTTTATTCTTCAACTAGTATATGGTATAGTTTTGGCGCAAAGAGTCAAAACTCAAAACCCTCTTTGTCTTTGGTCGCCGCCATCACCGGCCCTTCCCCTGTTTCTATAACACGACCGTCAGCTCCTCATTTCTTCCGTTTTTCTCAGGTCTGTTGCTTATGCTTCTCACTCATTGCTCTTGATTTGTGTTTTCATTCTTATGTATGGGTCTGGTTTCTAGGTCTGATTGTTATTAAGTTGTTGATAATTGAATCAAACGATTTGTTTTGCTGTGTATGCCTTCCCTATTCTGTTTCTAGTTCCATCATAGGTATTGACGAGGATATAAACTTGTTGGGAAAAGTCTCTCCAGAGGTTAGTTCTCTTTATTGAAAATGTTTAAGTGATTAGGCCGTGAGATTTTAATGTACCAAGAATTTATTAGGTATGATGGAAAGAAATTAAACTTGTGTCTTTTGTACACTGTTTGGTTGATATGTCCATGGGGATTTTTGGCTAAACGCCTATGCTTCATTTTCCTTGTTTGCTAGTTTACTTTTCCCTAAAACTAATTATTGATATTTGAAAAGGCCTAAAGAGAGAGAGAAACAGAAGAATTACAGGAGAGTGTGTTTGTGAGAGAGAGAGAGAGGGATTATGAATCGTACACCTTCTAGGTTGAAGAGTTTGCTAAGAAAAGCTCGCAGCTTTATAGGTGTTGCTGCTTCCGCCAGCATCATTTCTCTAGCAGCTGATACAACTTCTCAAGTAACTAAATCTGCACCAACTATCATGGAGGAGCTTAGAACCCGTGTATGTATCATTGGTAGTGGCCCAGCAGCTCATACAGCTGCTATCTATGCCTCTCGTGCTGAGCTCAAGCCTATCATGTTTGAGGGCTGGATGGCCAATGATATTGCACCTGGCGGTCAGCTCACCACCACCTCTGAAGTTGAAAACTTCCCTGGTTTTCCTGACGGCATCGCTGGCATAGAACTCATGGACCAGTTCCGTGCCCAGTCAGTCCGCTTTGGTACCCAAATTTTCACCGAAACTGCCAACAAGGTTGATTTTTCCTCTAGCCCCTTCAAGGTCTTCACTGATTCCAAGTGCGTCCTTAGTGATGCTGTCATCATTGCCACTGGTGCTGTTGCCAAGCGTCTCAACTTTCCTGGCTCTGATGTCTTCTGGAATCGAGGCATTTCAGCCTGCGCAGTTTGTGATGGGGCTGCCCCCATTTTCAGAAACAAACCTCTGGCTGTGATTGGTGGTGGAGATTCAGCAATGGAAGAGGCCAACTTCCTTACCAAATATGGATCAAAAGTCTTCATTATCCACAGGAGGGATACCTTCAGAGCCTCAAAGATTATGCAGAACAGAGCCTTGAGCAACCCTAAAATTGAGATCCTCTGGAATTCTGTGGTGGTGGAGGCCCATGGAGACCGCCTATTGGGTGGTCTCAAGGTGAAGAATGTTGTAACTGGACAAGTTTCTGATTTGAAGGTATCTGGGTTGTTCTTTGCCATTGGACATGAACCTGCCACCAAGTTCCTGGATGGACAGCTGGAACTTGACTCTGATGGTTACATTGTAACCACGCCAGGGACCACCCAGACCAAGGTATGTGGTGTATTTGCTGCTGGAGATGTGCAGGATAAGAAGTACAGGCAGGCTGTTACTGCTGCTGGCACTGGTTAGTTGCGTTTCCTTCCTTTTACACCCTTTCTCTGAATTTATATTATTGAGGTTGGGTATTGGTCCATAATTATTTTCATTGTGTCAAAATCCAGATGCCTCTTTCATGCTTATTTAACTTTATCGTTCCATTCTCCCTTTCTTAACATAATTAGGATTAAATTTTGTAGAATTGGCATCGTCATTCAATGCTGTCATAACTGGTCTTTGTCTATTGCATTAGCTAGTTGCTTGGTGTGGTTCTTGCTTGTATCTCTGTTTTCTGCGGAATCTTGTTTACTGTGTTCATAGGTTTCCCTGCTATTTTGATTCTCGAGGATCTTGCTTTTCAAGATAAGCAATTTAGTGCAATAAAATGATAAGCGTTGCTTTTCAATTGCTTGATGATTTGCCTACAAACTAAACCATGGTTCCTAATTGCCAGTGATTCTTCTTTTTGCGATAACAAGCATAAGAGATTAACCGGCAATATATACAGGCAACATCAAGCTCGGTGACCATGTGGCTTGATTACCTAATCAAAGAAACAAAAAAAAATTCAATTTGTGGATGTCTTTTTTCTTAGTTCTGGTGCATAAGTTTCCAACTCTCTTCAAGATTCAAAACTTGAAGTGATCATATGCCATCAAGTTGAAATAAGTGCTACCAATCTGCCTAGTTTTAACTTGGTAACAAATTAACTTCAAATGATTAGGTCATCCAATCTGAACTTCTTATAGAGACAGCGGATGTAGAGAACAGAGGCTAGTAAAACTGTTTATGCTGCAGATTTTGTTGCGGAATTTGTAGCGGCATAGTAATCAAAGGCCGATTCAATCATCAAAATCACTCTTAGTGCAGAAAATAATTAATGAACGACTTATTCCTCCTCTCTTTAACCAGCTGCTTTTGTGGTGAAATTGGACCAAACTTATAATATTGAGCCATCTCACGATTGGGCCAAGTGCCGTGACTTTTGAATGATTTATGCTTTATCCTGCTTTGTGTGATTTATCAAACCATCCTCCCTTGTCCGTGGTGATGCAGGTTGCATGGCAGCTTTGGAAGCAGAACATTATCTTCAAGAAATTGGATCTCAGGAGGGGAAAAACGATTGACTAGCAAGGATGTAGTTATAAGAGAGCAATATTATCAACATATGAAAGGAAAACTCTTGGTAAAATTGCCGCTTAGTTAATACAAATTGATTGGCAATACATTTGGGGATATTATATTTGTTATCATTATTATTGTCGGTTAACATTCAGATTGTTAGTAATACATTTACGTTACCTGTTTTGTTTCATTCACTTCTAGCGATGTATGGAGATATATTTACTGCTAAGTGAAAGAGAAATGGTCAAAACGCGTCAAGAACATGAGGAACTTCTGAGCCCATTGATGGTTTGGATTTCCAATCTTCTTTATCAAATGGATACAGGCTTGTATTTCAATCCCTTGTAGCATCCTCATCAATGGTGCTCCAACCAACCAATTCAAACATTTTAATGGTATTCGACAAGATTCACTTTCCGCTTATCTCTTTGTCATTGCTATGGAAATCTTGAACATAATCATTTGCTTCAACTTCCAGAGACTTGATTTTAAATTTCTTCAAAAATGCAAATAATTCTCTTTTCTCATCTTTGTTTTGCATAGGATCTAATCGTGCATTTTGGAGCTCATCTATTATGAGCTTCTGTAGGATCTCAGGTGTAAAAATCAATCGTTGCTTGAGTGGAATATATTTCTCATTAGATGTTAGATGTTATCAACATTGAGATGCTTGAGCATATTTTTTTATTTCAACATTCAAGGAATGTCTTTCACTTATTTGGAAGTCCCCATTTTAGCAAAAAAATTGAGATATCAAGCGTGTTTGAAGATTTTGAAGCAATACAAAAAAAAAACTATCAATTGTTGGTAGAATAAAGCTTTGTCTCAAGCAGGTAGAGTTTAGCTAATCATTTATGTTTTAAACAATCTCCATATACATTGGAGTATTCATCTGCTTCTTCCCAAGAGAATTATTAAGGAGATAAAGAAATACATCATAAATTTCCTTTGATTAGTCAAAAATTACAATGCTAATGGAGCTAAAATAAAATGGGAAAGTGTTATGAATAGAACATGGAATAGACTTTTCAAAGGGCAGGTATATAAGAGACGTGTTGAGCAAGTGGGGATGTAGAGAACATGATGAAGGATCAATTATGTTACCAAGCAACTTATTTTCTTTATTTTATTCAGCAGCTTAATTTTTTATTTTTAATTTCTATAATTACTTTTAAGATTATTTAAGTAGTTAAGAAAATAGTGGCAAGTGGGAGCCGATTATGTAGAAGGTAGTTACTATTAGTTATCTGCAATTCATTATTTAAGAACGTAAGTTGGATCAACGAGAATTAATCGAAAATATTTATTCAAATTATGTGTTCTTGAGTTCTTTAGAATCTCTCATTTAATGATCTCATATTAGTAGTCAATCATCGGTCATCAAGGTAGAAAATCGAGAAACATTCTCATTTACAGGTAGATTTTATAGTTAATCACACTATAACTCGTTCACAATCATAGGACTGTTAGAGCCAACAATTATGGGCGACTCATCTACTAACTTCCAGAAACAATTCGATGCGTTTGTTAAGAAGTACCAAGCGGATTAGCAGAGGCTCTAAGAGGAGTACCAAAGGAATCGAGTTGAATTTTCAACTCTCTAGGGAAATATTTGCTACCTGGATTGAAGGACAACAAGGGGATGCAGGCAGTGTTAACAAAAGGCCACGGGAGAAGGCATAGGATCCTCACCAGATGGAAATTCGACCATAATAACCACGTTATGCCTGGTTAGAATTTCCCACTTTTGACGGCAAAAATGACTCGTTGGCTTGGTCAAGTCACTATGATCATTACTTTCGGCACCAGCACACTTTCGAAGATGAAAAGGTAGAGATAGCATATTACCATCTAGATGAGGGTGCTCAGGTGTGGTTTATTAAATTGGATTGTGACGGACCTAGAATTTCATGGGAGGACTTTAAGCAACAGTACCAACTTTAATTTGAGCCCTCAATTCAAGGTGCCAAATTGGGAGAATTATCCAAGCTTCCTCAAGTGGGCACCATAGAAGATTATCAACACAGGTTGAAGCAACTTGCAACTGGAGCGAGATCCCTCACCACAAAACAAAAAAATGGAGATATTCATCAGTGGCTTGCAAGATTATATCCCCGTTAAAATTGAGTTACATAGGCCTAGGGATTGGGCAAATGTCATAAGTCTGGTCCGATTATATGAAAGGCATGGGTGCCTAAGAGGAAATCTTCCTCTTCTCCCCAAGCCATCCCCGACCTAGATAGCAACCTCTCCTTCCCAGAAAATTTCAAACGCCTTTCTTGTGCAGAAATGGAAGATCGGAGAGCCAAAGGACTTTGCTTCAACTTTGATGAAGTCTATACAGGGAGACATCAATGCAAACGACTTTGTTCGTTATATAGGGATGAATAATCAATGACAGATGAAGAGGAGGATGACAATTTTGGAGAGCAAGCTTCGCCGAAATTGTCTTTGTACGTCATCACAGGTGCTAATCTGGGAGGACAGACAATGAAAATTCATAGCATCATTTGCAGACATCCGTTGGTGATTTTAATCAACTCAGGCAGTACTCACAGCTTCATGAATTCTCACTAGGTAAATATGTTGGGCCTCACTGTTGACTCAAAGGAGAAATTTCAAGTGAGAATCACAAACGACAACAAACTCCAATGCTCAGGTAAGTGCAGTGATGTCCCAATTTTGATAAATCATCAACTAATTTACCTTGATTTATTTGTTCTTGCTCTAAATGTGATTAATGCAATTTTGGGTATTAATTGACCTCAATCCTTGGGGTCGATTTTATAGAATTTTGGAGCAGGTACGATGATCTTTGAAGGGAATGGTTAAGCTTTGGAGTTGCAGGAAATCAAGAGCCTTCCACCTCAATTGCTCAAATCCACATCACAGAAATAGAGCCCCACCAAGATACAGTGCTAAGTGAATTATTGACCAAATTTGAAGCTCTATTTTAGGAATCGAAGGAACTTCCTCCTGCAAGAATTCATGACCATCGAATTTCTCTCAAACTAGGAACTAGCCCAGTCATAGTCTACCCTTATTAGTACCCTCATGCTAAAAAAGATGAAATTGAGCGCCAATGCAAAAACATGATGGAACGTGTCATTATCTAAAAGAGCCAATCTTCGTATTCCTCCCTTGTTGTCCTGGTTATGAAGGTTGATCATATATGGTGCTTCTTTGTGAATTATAGGATCCTAAACTCTTAAGACATTCAAAGAAAATTTTCCCATTCCAGTAATTGGTGAGCTCTTGGAAGAGTTACATGGGTCACATTACTTCACCAAGCTAGATTTACGCCCGAGCTACTTTCACATTAGAATGAGCCCCTCCGATATGGAGAAAATAGTGTTCCAAACTTACCATAGGAATTTCAAATTCCTTGTTATGTCATTCAGTCTCACCAACGCACCGAGCACTTTTCAAGCCTTAATGAATGAGGTATTATAACCCTATTTGAGGCAATTTATTTTGGTACTTTTTGATGATATTCTTATCTATAGCAAATCTTAAGAAGACCATCTATCACACCTTCAAATTGTCTTCAGATTGCTCTAAGATCATCAACTTTTCTTAAAATGCACCAAGTGTCTTATTGCTCAAACCTAAGTCTCTGACCTTGGTAACATTATTTCAGAAGAAGGGGTGGTAGTAGATCAGGCTAAAATTGCAACAATGATAGAATGGCCTAAACTAAGCATTGTAAAGGGACTTTGAAGATTTTTAGGACTAACCGGATATTACACGTAGTTTGTTCAAAACTACAACACTATTGTAGCCTCGCTGACAGTAATGTTGTGAATAGAGATGTCAATTTTGGTCTAACCTGCCCGACCTAACCCAATTTTAATCCGAGTTGACTGAGCCACGAGCCAAAATTGGTTGGCCCGACCGGGCCACAGGCTGAGGTTGGACTTTAAAAACAATGTCATTTTTGACATTTTTTAAAATGTATATAAGATGAGCTTAGTTAGCCTGGCCTGTTCATGGTCTATCTTATTACGGGTCGGGTCATAGGCTACCCAGCCTAACCCAACCTAACTCATTGACATCCTTAATTATGAGAAAGTCCTTCCAATGGGCAAATGAGACCTCCAAAGCCTTTGACCAGTTAAAGGTAGCTATGACCTGCGGCCCAGTTTTGGCCATACCGGACTTTATACTATTGTTCATTTTGGAATGTGATGCATCATATGCTGAGATAGGGGTTGTTTTACAACAGGGAGGACAATTTATAGCCTATTTCAGCTGCACAATAACCACACGCTACAAGGGACTTTCGGCTTATGAAAAGAAACTCATCGGTTTAACCAAGGCAGTACTTCACTAGCAAGCCTATTTATAGGGTCAATCCTTCATTATTCGGACGAATCATTACAGTCTTAAGTTCTTGTTAGAGCTGCACATAATCACCTCACCACAACAACATTGGTTGAGTCAATTAATGGGATTTGAATTCACTGTGGAATATCGAGTTGGTAGGTACAATAAGGTCATCTATCTGTTATCTCATTGTTTAGAGGACCAACTTGTTCTAGCTGCATTTCTATGCCCCAACTGCCTCTCTTTGATTCCATTCGTGAAGAGATTCTTTGGTCCACTCTATTATAGCAACTTGTCTAGCGAATACAGCAAAGTGAAGTCATTAGGCCTTGGGAATATGAAAATGGTCTTATTTTCTTCAAACGCAAAGTCTACTTACTATATATATATCTCCTCTGGTCGCATCCAACTTTGCCATTGTGCATAACAGTAGCCATGAAAGTTATCAAAAGATTCTTCATCGTATAGCTCAGGATTTTTATTGGAAGAGCACGAAGGCTTCCGTTCAGTCATTTATGCAACAATGTCCAGTTTGTCAGTGTCATAGGATAGAGCATCTACATCCAACTGGTCTATTGTAGCCTCTACCTGTTCCACTACAAATTTGGTCAGATATCTCTATGGATTTTATTGAAGGACTACCGATTTCTCAAAAGAAAAATGTCTTACTAGTCATCGTGGATCACTTCTCCAAGTATGCTCATCTTGTATCTTTCTCTCACCCTTATTCTGCAATGACTATGGCTCGTTTATTTTTTGACAATATTTTCAAGCTTCATGGTTTACTCGAAACTATTATTAGTGATTGTGAAGTTAAGTTCACAAGTTCCTTATGGACTAAATTTTTTCGTTTGAGTGGCTGGAAACATACATTTAGTTTAGCTTACGACATACAGAGCGATAGGCAGACTGAGGTAGTAAACCGTACTATTGAGATGTACTTGCATTGTTTCTTGAGTAACCAACCAAATCACTAGAATTAATGATTATCATAGGCAAAGTACTACTATAACACTAGCTATTATTCTTCTCTCAAAACCACTCCTTTTGAGGTAGTATATGGCAGGACCCCACTAACAATGCTTTCTAATTGCCTAGGGTTGGCGAAATTAGAAGCAGCAAACCAAGAGTTGAGGGATCAAGATTTAGTGTTAAAGGACCTCTGTGAATGTCTTCTCTAAGCCTAGCAATCCATGAAGGCAGCCTATGACACTAAGCACAGGTTAGTATAGTATAATGAGTGTGATTTAGTACTTCTCTGACTTCATCCCCATCGTCAACTCAGCCTTGCTTCCCAAAGGTACACTAAACTATCTCCCTGCTATTATGGTCCTTTCCACATCCTAGCCAAGTTTGGTTTAGTCACCTACAAATTAGACCTTTCCCCTAACTCCAAAATACACCCAGTCTTTCATGTGTCTTGCCTTAAATCATTTCATGGTAGCTCTGTCCCAATTAAACCTTCCTTACCAACCCTCTCAAAAGGCGAACTTCATCCCCATCCCCATCCCCAAGCAGCTCTAGATTACCGCTTACAAAACTAGGCCCAGGCCTTAATTTATTAGGAAGGACTATCACTGACTAATGCCTCTTGGGAAAATGTTAGCCATTTGTAGACCTGCTTCCCTCCTTTTACACTTGTAGACAAGCGTGATGGCGAAGGTGATGTTATAGATAAAACATGGAACAAATCTTTCAAAGGGTAGGAATATAAGAGACATGCTGAGCAAGTGGGGATGTAGAGAACATGAAGAAAAATTGATTATATTATCCAATAGCTTATTTTCTTTATTTTATCCAGCAACATAAGTTTTGTATTTTAATTTCTATAGTTACTTTTAAGATTATGTAAGTAGTTAAGAAAATAGTGGCAAGTGGGAGTTGGTTATGTAGGAGGTAGTTATTAGTAATTATCCTCAATTCATTATTTGATAATATAAGTTGGATCAATGAGAATTAATCAAAAATATTCATTCAACACACTCTAAATTTATACTGTCAAGAATTAGATTGGACCAGAATTTTGGTATGAGTTGATCATAAATTCATCTTAATGGGGAAAGATGGAGTTTGCCTTAAAGCCTCAATTGTGCAGTGTATGCGATTTGGAGAGAAAGAAACTGGGGACTGTTTAACGAGGTTATGAATAGATAAGTACATCCTAATTTACAAGTTTCATTGTTAGATAAGGGAAACACTGGTAGCCCACCATATTGAAGAACATCTGAGATCTTTCTCAAGAAGACAATAGAATCTCTAACTTTCTAGCTTTTCCTTTAAGGTGTATATATGAGCATTGTAATTCTTTTGCTTGATCAAGCATTGTAAAGACAAATTGTCTTTTATAGCTTATGAATTCTTTTACCTTAAGAAAAAGCGTAAAATTGAAAAGTAAGCCTTTGCTTCTTTTGTATCTTCATTCGACTGAATTTTGCATGAATTTGGTTTTGCATCATTCACGTGTATAACTAAAGCAGATCTATTTCATTAAATTTTGACATGTGGTATATTTTGGTCAAGATAATTTGATAATTATTTATGTATAACTAAGATATAGATGTTTAAAGTTTGGACACGTGACAATCCAGTGAATACCTTTTTATAATTATTTTGGACCCTACATTTCTTTTTTTATGTTATAGTTTTCAATTTTTTGCTTTTTGCTCTTTTTTTTAAAATCTT
>JANIPM010000233.1:19338056-19350048 GCA_027478405.1 Erythroxylum cassinoides
AATAATGACAATTACACTTGACATAAATATCGTATATAAATTAATTAAATGTTGCCTATATGATGCTTCAATCTAACTACTAAATTCGAACCAAACTGATTAAGTATGACTCAAACTAATAATATGTTATAATTATCTTAAATTATTAATTTGACTTTAGTTTAATTTATTAGAATCGAATTTAAGAGTTAGGTTGAGTAATCCTACCAGTAGCATTTGATTAGTCCATGTATGATATTCATATCAGTATGTTTCATCATTATCTTTTAACCAAAGTCTAAAATATAAATTTGATAAAAAATTTTGAGAATTAAAAACAGTTTTTATTTTAAAGATTAGAAATTTTTATAGAATGTCTTAAATTACAGTGAAACTATAACTCTTTACCTTTAATTAATTTTATTATATTAAGTTGTTTCTCTATTCTTATCATCTGATGGTCTTAAGAGAAAAAATAATTATTTATTTCTTACTTAACTTCATAATTAATGTAGAGCTGTCTCATTAGATTTTTATATGTAGAATTAGAATCTATAATTAAACTTACGTTTGAAGAAAAAAAAAGAAAAAACATTGAATTATTCATCATGAAATTAAAAAATTAATTTATATACTTAGACATTTAGTAATATTATAACACCATAAATGACATTCAAAATCAAATTTTATTCTTTTTTTATTTGGAAATAAACGTGTCTCAATCTTTGTGATTTAAATTATATAAATATTCATAAAAATAGTATCTTTTACCCACATTTTGAATTACATCGTTCAAGTCCATTAAGTAAAATCATTAAATTTTTACTTATCTATAAATTTATTTAAAAACTGAATAATCAATCTTATGCTTTAATTATGCATAATTATTTATTTAAGTGTTGATTTTTTAATAAAATCAAAATATTAAATATTTTATCTTCTTAAAATTTTCACATTAAGTTTAAAGCTGTACTGAATTATTGAATATATCTTACTAATTCAAAAAAAATAAAGCCAAGCCTGGACAACCCAAAGTTCAACCCTAACATAATTTATTTATTATCTTATCACTCTTGGATCAAAATTATTCAAAGGAAAAATTAATTTTAATCTTCCAACTTAACATTCAGCTCTCTAATTACTAAATTTCCTAAATCAAACTCTACTTGGCATTAAAAAAAAAAAGAAAGAAAATCCTATGAAAAAAAAAATATTTATATCAAACTCTACTTGGCATTAACCAACTAGACACAAACTTTTAAATGTTGAGTATCCAATTCAAATGTTATGAAAATTTTTTGTTTCTAAATATTAGTAACATTTTTAACGTAGAATAATTAGTAAAACTTAAATAGTTAAGTTTTGACATAAACATTGATCGGATTATCCAAGTTAGATAAACTCTTTTAGTAGTCGTAGAATTAAGTTAAATTTCAAGAAAACTAAAAATTAGTTTCTTAATTTCAAATGATAAAACAAAATGAGAGTTTATGATTTATTAACTAACAAACTAAATTTAACAAGGAATCAAATTAAATCAACTAAGTATTAAAATGAGAAATTCAATAGCACTTAGACTCTAATTTAAGTGAAGTTTCTCATTTAATTATAGCATTGACCATTGGTTTAAAAAAGAATAATTTTCATAATTCAAGTAGTTAATTCGAAACTTATTAAGCTAACCAAAAAAAATCCCAAATTTTTATAAATTAATTAGTTCAAATCAAATATCAAACCAAAACTTATTATTAATTGAATGAGCATGATAGTATTCCATATTGATTGAATGATGAGAATAAGCTTAGTGAAAAAGAATAAACCTTAAATTAATAATTAAAATAATTACAACTATTTAATTTGGTTTTCTTATTTCTTATAAATCAAATATGTAAATTCATAATAAAAAAAACGTAGTTCCATTTATGTCAATCATTTATAACAATTATGAATAACTGAATTCTCATATAGTTGTAAAATAATCAATATCAAATTAAATTGTCATATTAATTTGATATTGATTTCTCAAGAAATAAATGAACATAAAACAACAAATACTTGAATTAAAATAAAATTTAGGTTTAAAACAAAATCTTCCTAGATTACAACTAAAGTTTTGAATCTACTTTGAAGGAGAATATTTAGAATCGGCCACTCATAACTTTAGTTCCAACATAAAAAATAGAAGAAAATATGAAAGATGAGCAAATTCCAAAGAAACAAAAATAGGGTAATATAGAGAAGTTAATTCCTTGTCTTTCTCCTCTCCTCCTACTTAAAACCAAGTTTCTTCTATCATGCTCCTGAGTTTAACAAATGATTCTCCAATTTTAATGCAATCCCTATTTATTTTCTGTTAAAACAAAATAAACATTAAAATTTTCATTTAAGCACTAAAATTAAGCCAAAATAAAAGAAATAAGTGTAATTAATACAACCAAATCATATCGCACATAATTTCACAAGTGAGAATTGAAAAAGACAAATCCAACTCGTTAGCATTTGAAACATTGCAACTGTACAAACCCCCAACATTAAGCCTTCACTTCTTTCAATGTGAGAATAGACAAGAAAACATATACCTTGTAAATTGTTTTCAGCTTCTTTGGATGGAAACATTAGGGATACTCTAATGAAGAAAAATAAAGATGGGAAGGGATAATCAACTCTCGATATTAAAATTTCAATTTTAACAGCTGCATGCCTTACAATTAAAGCGCAACTCAACAGAGAATTTATAATCGGGTCTTGGAGTAAAAAACGAAAAAACAACTGGGAATAATTTTACAACAGCTTATACAAATCAATAGACTAGGATGATCACGTATAACGGTATAAGCCCAACGCCCTACATGGTTAATCACTTTCTTATTTCTGTTTTCATAAGGACTCTGGACTTGTAGAGGGCCTTATTCTTGAAGGCATCTGCATTCGTTGAACACCAAATGTATTCTTAGGTGTGATGGACATCTTGCTCATCGCAAAGTCAAAATGGTCAATATCAACATCTTGCATTTCATAACTCCTTCCCATCAACTTCTCCCCGTTGTCTGTCAAACCATCACCATCCTCTGCAATCTCTTCATCACTGCTATCCTCCTCATCACCACCGTAAGTAGTTTTCACATTCTTCCAGTACAAGAAGTTTGGCCTTATGAAACTCCTGACCAAATACATCAAACATCAAATCATATTCTGCAGAAAAAAATTAAATATGCCACACCTTCTCTGATTCCACATTCTAATCTTTCCATCAACAAAATTGTCGCTAAATCTATGTTAGAATGTGAATCATCCAATAATCCCTCAACATATTACCAACCATAAACTAATCTACAGAAGACTGTTAGGGAGACTATAACAACAAAAAAAGTGAGGGGGTCAATTATCTTCTTTCCCCTGGAAACTCGAGATTCAGTGTCTCGGGATTATTTGGTCAACCAACATGACAGGAGACAAATTCGGAAAGAAAAGGGTATTTCTAGAGCAATTCTCAAAAGATTATTTAAATTTGAGCTCATTCAAATAAACTCCGACTCAAACAGAAGTGAAAAAGAAACAGAAATAAAGCAATTATGTGCCTCAATTATAGTAGAAGATTAAAGCAACCTGTCACAATTTTTAAGCAAGCATGGGTCAAACGGAAAGAACATGTCCAGCCTCTCCAGCCCTCCAAAATCGCTCGACAAATGTGACTCCAACAGACTGCCAAAAATCAATGAATCAGGCAATGGCAACAGATGAGCATCTTTCGCCTGTTTGAGAAACTCCTCTACTATAGATGGCAGACACACCTGTGCAACAACAGGGAAGCAAACACGATCCCAAAATTAGATTCATCAAATTTTATGGAGAGAATCATGATTAAGAATTGACCCATTCTGAATTTTGATGTTAATATTGGAATTTCAAGCCTATGTCAGATTCCTCACCTTCAAAGGATTCAATTTACTCTTCAAAATTGACTCGATAGGCATGAATAGAAGCTGTGATTTGAGCGAAGGAATCTCCATCATTGACCTCATCCGAAAGCAGAGTACATACATGATGGCCTGTGACACATAATTAAACACCAAGATAAGAACATAAAGAAAAACTCCCAGACCAAAGGAAGAAACCATCTTTCTCCACTTGCATCCTAATGAAACACCAAGTATCAAGATAAAAACATAAAGAAAAACTTCCAGGCCAAAGGAAGAAACTTGCATCCTACTACATGAAGCTCAATAAATGTCAAAATGCATCAATTAACACTAGCATGAGCACACAGTCAGCAACCTTAATAACCAATAGGTACTTGCTGAGGATGCTATAATATGGACATGGAGATGAAGTCAAAACTTACACAATGAAATTCAGCTGCTTGGCAATAAAATGCAAGTTCTCATCTCCATTACTAAGATGACTCCTAAGCAATTTTTCCAATCATCTTTTTTGTCTCCCAATATGTGTTAACAGTAGGGAAAACATATTCTAAGTTTGACTAACACCATCTATGAAATCAATTTGACTTATAACTACATCAAAAGCAGACTTTCAAGAAACAAAAGATGGGGTAATTGCAAATAAACACGCACAGATATCAAACTATTCATATAATTAGATGTTATAACAAAAAAAAAGGAAAAAAAAATACCTGACATCCAGAATAGAAAACTCTGTGGCCTTTTGGATTCATAACACCATCCTTGGATTTACAATATTCCCAACACCAATGCACCAGCCTGAAACACCGTCCACATCAGTACCTAGTACCCCAAACAGTATTGAAGACCAGAAACATAAATGAATGTTCAAAATTGCATCTTAGATGTTTCAGAACCTTTTCAATATTGTAGCAACAAATGCAGCTGACAAAAACTTCCCACGAGCCAAATAACTAGCAAGGTAAGCCACAGCACTCATCCTGCGTTATATAGCCAAAGAAGGTAGATTATGAAAAATGCCCTCTAATCTAAATCCTGACAATCTTTCAATTATTAAAGAGCCAAAGAAAGTAGATTATGATAAATGACCTCTAAACTAAATCCTGACAATCAATCTTTCAATTATTAAATAACGAAAGAAATAAGAACATGGATAATGTAACCTAGAATGTAAGGAAACTCAAACTAAAGTTGATTGATTGAATTGACTGCAGCTCAAAGGGGCAATAACATAATTATAAAACCAACATAAAACATCAGTCATATGAGCTGGAGGTTAGAACATAAATGAGATAAATGAAATCAATATAACAAAGGAAGTTGACGTTCAACTTAGGAACTCCATTCTAGAAAAACCAGATCGCTTGCTTTGACTAGTCACAGATATAAGCACATACAAATGAAAAATGTATTACATAGCACTCAGGAGGCTAATCCAGAACATAATTCTTCACCTAAATAAAATATGACCTAGAATGTGAAGAAATTCATATTGTAGGGAACACAGTAAAGGAAGAAAAAGTTGCAACATGCAAGCACAACCTAGGTTAGAAAACAGCTTCAAGCCAGAAGATAAGGCCAAAATGATTACTAATCAGAACTATTAGATTGTAAAAACCATGGGTGAAGATCCCCAGTCAAGAACTGTATAATACACAAAACCTTACCGAGTAAGTGGATTGTCACCATAAATGAAACTATCCGCAAGCGTTTGTGCAAAGGTCACTCCACAGTTGTCAGGATCCAACGCGCACGCATAGAACACAACAAACTGCAAGGGAAACAAGAAAAAAAGCCTTAACAATAAACATTTGAAAACAAAATGTTAAGAGTTGACACAATTTACTTGTTATTACCAAAAGTTACTTCCATGTTACTTATCGTTAACAGAAAAGGAATAACTTAAAGTAATGCAGAATTCAGTTTACTAAACTTGATACTTCTAATCTATGACTGATTCAACACAGTTTTCCAAGCAATAATTTTCAACTAAATAAAGATTTTGAATGAAACAATATGCAATTGAAAGCCCTCTTGATAGCACAAAATAGCAGAACTTACACTATTACAGCTCTAATGCACCAATTAAGAATCATAGTTAAAGAGTAAGACAAGTTCATTACCTGAGCAAACTTGGATTTGTATGTGTTCAGAATGGTTAACATGAATGAGTCCACCAGAGTTTGAAATACCTAAAACATGAAGAGAAAGAGTCACTTTACGCCTGTAATGTTGACAAGATTTAAAATATGAACTGCATTCTGGTCCAGTTAAGTACCTCACTCAGACGATTATCACTTGCACAGGATTCTAGATGCTCAAAAGTCCTCACCATCAAGCTATCTAACAAGTCAGCTATAATGTTTTTGCCTAAACTCCTGTGACTTAAAGTTCTTGGAAGCTGTAAAGAGATCTTAATCAGCTTCAGATGCAAAAGTCATATTTAAAAAAAGAATCGAAACAAAATTGCCACAATTAACAAAAATATGGAAGGTGCATCTAGTGATTAATAACACAAAATAACCTTTTTATAGTGAGATCATGACCAAATTTAGTAAACCTACCATAGAGCAATTGTCATACAAGGTACATTTTGCAGAAAAATTAAACAGCAGCCACCCTAAGATAACTAATCGTGTTAAGTTGTTCTAAAAAGATTCCGAAAAACAATCGCATCTGAAAATTATTGAGATATTCACTGGGTTGTTAAGCTGAACTTATCAGCCAGTTATCTGTCTATGCAGGAGCTCCAACAGGAACTTTGCATTCTGTAAACATTTCTTGCATAATGTTGAGTCTATTTAGTATAACATGCCCCAAATGAAATCAGTATAAGCGAACACAATAAACATCACTCAGGTAGTATTTTTTTCACTCAATCAAACAGTACAATTCCAGCCTCCATTTTAATTTGTCTCATTGAGTAATTAATAGGAACAATTTACCTCACCATCCCCGTACTCATCCTCCTCCTCCTCCTCGTCATTGGCAGTGTCATCCTCCAGCTCCATTTTAAAAATGCCTTTAGATGAATCATCTCGTAGAATGTCATCCCAACCAATTGCAACCTGCATACAGAATTCCAACATTATATGATTACAGAGCAAATGGAGAACAATTTCCCAGCAATCAATTCATAGGTACTTACATCCAATTCTATGAGCATATCCACTACCGCCATAAGCATCCTGTTACCATCATATTCCCCAACTGCACCACTCTCCAACCTCAGCATATTCTCCACATACATCTCAGTCTACAAAGGCAGTAAAACAAGTCTTCAGATCCAATGATCAAGAGCAAATTTTTATCAGATGAACCAAAAATTGAGGAAACAATGAAAAATAATATAAGCACCACTTTCTGATAAGGCACTAGACCAGACAGCAATAATGCCAGAAAGCCAACTTGAACTCAAAAAGAAAATTTGATCAATTTCTTACTTTGATTACAGATGAAAGAAGAAATTATCATAAACTTGTTGAATGGGATCACACGTCATTTGTATGGCTATCATTTATCACTCACTAAAGGATCACAATCACATTTTTCAATGTTCAGAACAAATGATTAGACAATGGAATTGTATAATCACTTTGTGCATGCAACAAGAACATAGGTGTAAAGCAGAAAAATAATCCAAAAAAGTATCATAGCTTCTGGCAAAATAACTGTGGCATGTAGTAGAAAAAAGTTGATACACAAAAAAGTTGGCATTGCTGCAAAAGAAATAGCACAAAGTTCGAGTTCTGAAACCAGAAACCCATGGCCATTGTTAACCATAGCTGCATTCATTTGGAACTGCTCTATCTATATGTTGAAATTTATTAAGATGAAACAGTCAAATAAACATCCATAATGCAAATAATTCCATACAGTTTGAACTTACACGGCATTTCAGTCTATCCTTTTCACCATCATTCTTAAAGGTCATTGGCATCTTCTGGACCACTATTGAAGATAACCTCGTAGCTGCAACAGGAACCAATCGAGCAATTTCTTTTAGAGCAATGTGAAGTCGGGAGAGAACTTGCTCCTTTTTTGCCTGACCACGGGGCTGCTTTAGTGCCTCTACTAAATACAATGGGGGCGTAAAATTACTCACGAGCATATCCAAGCATGAATCAAGATATTTTCCACTTGATGTAGCCTATCAAATGATAAAAAATATATATAAAAAAGAATAAATGAGATATTTCCACAAACTAGAGATTAATATTTCGAGCACTCTTGAAAAAGCATACCAAGTTTATAACTAGTTCAATCAGGGCATCCATGACATCAGGTCCATAGTTCCACATCTTCATACTAAAAATCTGAAAAGCTATCTTGTATGAGTCTGATTCCAATCTGTTACTCCTGGCACTCATAGTAAGGACAAAAAAAACAACTTACAGAATTCAGTAGCGACTGATGATAAACACTGTCTATATAAGAAACAGCCCCAGATAATGCCTTCAGGCTTGTCTGTAAAGAAACAGTCAAATCAGCTATAGAGAATGCATGAAAGAGCTGCACCAAGTATCATTGTCAAACAAGACATTGATTGTGTAGGAAACCTACCACCAGCAGAGCCACCTCATCAGCTGCTAGACGTTGAGAATGATGCATAACCCCTACAAGTTGGTGGTAACTCTCGCTATCACCCTAATTCAAAAGAAGCCCAGCTCAGAACACAAACTCACTACCCTAAAAACAAAGGAAAGGAAACAAAGAAACAAAGAGTTGACTTTTTTCAGCTAATGAAACAATCAGAAAAGAAAGTCAAATAAAACAATCTATTTCCATATTGCAGCAAGAATCACTACCTTTTAACACTTAAGACGCTAACAGGAAGATTTTGGTTAAGGTTAAAGTTGAACCAAAACCAAATCCACATTCATCAGTTCTCTAGAATTCAGAACTGGAACCAAAAAATCCTTCAAGGAAACACCAAACAATGCTAAACTGAAAACGACCAGTTTAGATTGGTTTGGAATAGGGGTCGAGGAGTCCTGTTCAAAGAGTGAACAAAGGAATTGGTCAACCCATAAGCATGTTGATCAATTTTGTTTGTACACAGCCAGGAGATAGCCATGTAAAAAAATCAATAACTTCAATAATAGCCAGTTTCACAAACTAATAGCCAAAACATGAAACCTAGTTATATATGCCATTAAAATCCAATTCCATAAGCAGATAGCATGTAGACATACATAGATCACCCAACCTCAATGAAGGTTTATTTGTCAAGAAAAGCACATTTCCTTCGTTAATCCTTCACTACTCCCTTTTTGAGAAACTTAAAACATATTTCCACAACAAACATTCATTGCTCTCATTATTCCAGTCATAAAAGACCCCTAAAAATCTCGGACATTGTATTAGGAACATGAAGAAGTGAACTGCTCCTTAACATTAATAAGGAGTCAAAAGTATGGATTTCAGGAGATGGAATACACCAACGTGAATAACCAGGTTGGCTTTAAAGGGTTAAGCCATTGGCGTGCCTGAATAATTTTTCATTCAGTCAGATAACCAAAAAATAAAGGAAAGCAAAAAGGCTCGGAACAATAATGAAATATGAACAATTTTCAAGACACAAATACTTCAAAGCTAAACAAAAATACAATTGGAAAAAGAAAAAGAATTTTCATGAACGAAAGCCAATAAGTTAAGAACAGAAATTCAGAAGAACGAGGGTAACCATAGAATGGCAGATGAAACTCTTGCAGGAGAATCATTATGCAGTTAATCTTAAAAATAATTTATCGACATCTAGAGAACAGCTATGTGTTGCATAAATGTGATGTGGAAACAACAAAGAAAATTAAGACTTCATAATTCTGGGAGAAATCGGGGATGATTTTAAAGTTACAAGTATGGGCAAGTGGACAAAAAGGCTCCCTCAGTAACTATTGGAGAATTATAGTATAGAGAAGGAAATCACAGGGAAATCTTCCAATAGTAGTAAGTGATGGAAAAAGCCTAAAAACACATAGAGAGACATGACATCTAGAGGAAGGAGAAATCATAATGCTTACCGACTGAACTAAAACCAAGGCATCTCTGACATGAGAAACCAATTGGGAATCAGTGAAATTAACATCTTCCATGTCGTTGAACTGCGTGTACTGATGGGCTAATTCAACACCCATGGACTAAACTTCTCGCACTAAGACTAAGAAAAGTGTGATAGCGAAGTAACCTGCGAGTGTGGCAAAGCGAAGAGTTAGAACATGCAAATCATGAGCAGAAAACAAGCATAAGCAAGGAAGTCGATGAACATGTCACTTAATGTTAAACCAAAGAAGCAGTTATTAATTACATGAGAGCATTAAATACTCTTCTTTCTGAGTCACTACACATACGTAGACATGATTCCAACAGGGGACGCAGTTAAGTCAATTGAATGTTCAGATAGTTAACTCGACATGCATGAAGTAACTAGCATGATGGAGATCGAAAAAGAACAAAAAGATAAAACAAAAACATCAATGGGAATTAAAACCACGTGAAAGAAAGAAAAGAGCAGAAACAGACGAACGTCAAAGGCCAGGATTTTTAGCTCTTCTAATATCGGTCGGTGGTGTCGCCGACAGTAATGATCGTGTCGAACGGTGACACAGCAGCTTTGAACGTGTTGTCGGCGAGTTGGGTTAGGGCTGTCGACTCTTCTTCTTTGTTTTGAGGAAGAAAAGCAGGTTAGGGTTTTAGTCTAAGCCCTAATTTATTCTCATGCGAAATTTTATTTCGGTCTATATTCCAATTTTAGCCCTCAAGGACGTGTATGTTACGTAATGATCAATGCGCGGTTGGGTAGTTTAGTTATACTCTGAGTCTGATAACAAGTAAAAATTTATGTATTGGAATACAGAATTGGATTTGGGTCAGAATTAGTAGTTCCATGATTTCAATTGTTTGGGTTTACTAACAAGTCGTGAGGTTAGAAAAGGGAAGAGCCTGAATTGGGCCCCATAACCCAATAAGGGCCCAAATGAACCATAATAATACAAAATTATAACGAGATAAGCAAACAGGCTGTGTTTGAGCTGTTCCCTGACCTTAAAATGATTTAAAAGGTGGGGCCAGGCAGACTTTTAAAATTTTTAATAAATTTGTTTGAACAGAGTACACACCTATGAATTAATTAATCATTAATGTTGATGGGTTCTCATAACTGTGGGTCTGCAACGCAAATCCAAGAAATCCACTATGATGCTTCGTTTGCAATGCAATGGAGGTCATATTTTATTCTTCAAAAGTCATCAAACTTTAGTGATTATCAAAAAGAATACGTGTATTGCTAATATTTTCTTTAGCCGAGCATGTAATGTATGATTGGCATCTGAGAAGGTGAAGGAGAGGAAGGAAAGAAAAAAGTAGCATACCTCAAGTCCTAATCGGTCACGAACAGTGAATGAATTAGCGTTCGCATTAATTAACAGAGCAAACGCCCAGGTTATATTTGTATTTTGTAAGCAACATAGCTTGTTTTCCATTTTAGCGAAGCTTGTTGGTCATGCACACTTGTACTATTTACAACGGAAGAAGCAGGTAACACGTGAGTGAAGTCCCTATTTCTCTGCAAGAGCTGTGTGTGAGTATAATAATAATAACATGACACCAATGTTAACGGATGATGTGATGAGGATCAGAGTCGGAATATCAACAGTTGGATGTTTGGTTTATGGACAGAAAGTACCAAAATAGCTACACGTGTCCCCATTAGGTCTATAGACATCGTGGACGCCTGCATTTATTACCCACCTACATACCCACGAGTCCTGCAACCCCACGCCACATTCACCGCGTTCCGCTTGCGACGTTACAAAGAACTCACGTAAATATATGAATAAGATATAAAAAAATAAAACTATAACAGAAAACTTGATGCGTATTAAATTAAGCTGTTTAAATTCTTATTAACAGATAATATATTAAATAATTACATAATATATTAAATTGATACTAAATTAAATAATATTTTTTTTTTGTTTCAAGATTCACTTCTAATTAATTGTTTTCTTATCAAAAACTTTTGTTGTAAATAGTAATAATTAGATAGTTAAGGTTTTTATTATTATTTTTATTTGATGTTTTGATGTAAT
>JANIPM010000233.1:19350148-19363743 GCA_027478405.1 Erythroxylum cassinoides
ATTTTAAATTTGTATTATTATGATTTTTTGAAAATGCAAAATTTAAAAGTATACTCTATGATATAATAATGAAGGATTTTGTAATTTTTAAAAAATTAAAAACTATTTTATAAATTTTTAAAAAATTCGAAACAATACTCGAGATAAAATACTACCTTACCAAAAAGCCCGGTTATTGATGTATGCGATTAAAATTTTACCAAATTGGGATTGCAATTAAGTTGGATCTCTATCTACTAATCTAATATTAAGCCCTGCATTTCTTGTTTAAGTCACAAAATCAGTAATGTGAGATATGATAGTGACGCCAGTACTATTAATTACCCTCTCTTTTATTCTGTATTTTCTCAACTCCCCTCGTAATGACGCTCACCTCTCTTTTAATTGGCGGTATTAGAAGAACGATCCCCACCGGCTTACCGTCTTTACAGGATCGGTCAAGGAATTGCTCAGCTTTGCATTAATCAGTAATTACATAATAGTGTTGAATATTACATATGTATTAATATTTACAAAACGACGAAGTTTAATAGATAAGAGAAATTTAAATAGTTATAAACACTCAAACATTCTTCTTTTTTTTAGAAAGGCACCAAACTAATCCAACTCAACAGATTTATCCCGTACACTCGAATCTTAGAAGCCTTTTACTGTCAATGACAAAATAAGCAGAACTATTAGAAATTAAAATAGACTTTAAATAAGAAAGACTAACACTTTAGTTATAGAAAATTTGCATATAATAAGACTACTATAACTAATAAATGAACCGCCTTATTGATAATTCTACATATTGAATGGAAGGACAAGTAAAGGAAGCGTCGCTCAAGAAACTCAAAACATCTCTTCTAATATTAGATACCAAAACTTATTTGTAATTTAATGATAACATAACCTCCTAGAAGGGCAACAATCCTTGACTAATTTGTCATCATACAAAAAGACGCAAATTGGCGTGATGAATGATTAATGATAATGTGTCATTAGAGGCATGGGAAAGGTGAACCTTTTGCGAAATTCAGTTTGCTGATCTCACTTGTTAGAATAAATCATTTGGTCATAATGAGACTGGAACCTGGTGAAATCATTTTCCCTGTATTGGAAACCCACCATACCTCCCATCTGGTCTGGTTGTGTTATATAACAAATAAATAATCAAACTGAAAGGGAATTCAACGCGGATAAATAAAAGACAAGGGAAAAGGAAGGGAGTTGTAATAACTAACAAGACAGCTTTATATCATCATTCAGTAATTGATAGGTTTTTTCGAGACAATATATTCTGCACGATGTTATTCTGTTTTATCCTATATTAATAAATCTCAGTTATTTATTTTATAGAATTTACGCATAATTTATTAAATAAATAACTAAAATTTATTAAACAAAATAAGATACCATAATATTAAACATAAGATTTAGACTCGATTTTTCTTACGTACCTTTTATTATTTCCAACTGTGTCGTATGGGAAATGACATGTTAGTTTGGTGGTTATTTTCTTACAGGGCGAGGGCGGTCGAAATGTAGAAAAAGAATAATAATAATAAATAAATAAAAGAATTGGCCAAAAAGCAAGAAGGAAGTTGTAGAGAGCGGAGATAGAGAGAAAAGAGTAATAAGATGGAAGGGGTGTTGTGAGCAATAGTAATGGAAATAGCTGGATTTCTGAGAAGACCACTCAGCATACTCTGTATTTCAGGCTTAACCCTGTTCCTCCTCATCCCCTGACAACCCCTTGTCTCTCAACTCTCAACCTTGTCCTGCTTCTCTCTGTCTATCTCCTGTTCTTTTTACCGTTTCTTTTTGCTTCTCTTCTACCTTTTCAGATTCATTCACTTTACCAGAACACACAAAAAGAAGATAGGGTTTCAACTTTCAACTGCCTGTCTTGTGTTTCTTATAAATCTGAAGACGCTCTATTTGAACTCCCTCTTTCTATTGATTCTTTTGGGGTTGTGGAAATTTCCCAGTATCGGAATCTCGATGGAAACGCGGCGTGTGGAATCAGTGGACGAAGTAGTAGAGGAGATCATGAGAATCCACAGATCGTTGCCCACGAGGCCTGGAATCGAAGACGTGGAAGCGGCCAGGGCTTTGATCCGGAATGTGGACAAAGAAGACCAGGCCAGGCTAGACGCCATTAACAGGCAGACCAAGAGCGCTGGTGTGCCTCAGGAGCTGTTCATGATATTCCTTGAAATGCAAAAGAACTTAGTCTACTTCCACAGCAAGGAGCAGAAGAGGGAGGCCTTGAAGTTGCTCGATCTGGAAAACGTTCATGCCCTGTTCGATGATTTTATTCAGAGAGCGTCCAAGTGCTGTTTACCTTCTTCTTCTTCTTCTTCTAACGCTACTACTACAACAAGTACTGTTAATGATAATTCAACTCCAACTCCAACTCCAACCAGTTTTTACTACTACGAGAAAGAACCTGTGATGAATATTACTACTACTGCTGCTGGAGCAGCTACTGAATTGTTTACCAGAGACGATAGTTATGTGAATAAGGCCAAGTCATCGTTTTACCCTGATCCTATTGGTGGTGTCCAATCTACTCCCCAGATTCTCGATTCCACTCTAAAGCCCCCTTCTTCCTTAACGGCTTCTTCAGGTTAGATTTTTCTTTTTGTTGTATATTGAATTTACTGGTTTTTATGGGTTGTGACATGCATCTAATTCCTCTTGTAGGTCAAGAGGGTGAGAAGTTGAGTCTAATAAAGCTTGCTAGTTTATTTGAAGTCTCTGCAAAAAAGGGTACTCGAGATCTCAATCTGCAAAACAAGTTGATGGATCAAATTGAGTGGCTACCTGATTCAATTGCCAAGTTATCAAGCTTGGTCAGTTTGGATTTGTCCGAGAATAGGATTTTGGTCTTGCCTGCTGCCATTGGAGGTCTTTCCTCTTTGACAAAGTTGGATTTGCATTCGAATAGAATCGCTGAGCTTCCTCAATCCATTGGAGATCTTCTTAGCTTGGTGTTTTTGGACCTCAGGGGTAACCAGCTAACATCTTTGCCGCCCACAATCGGCAGGTTGGTGCGTCTTGCTGAGCTCGACCTCAGCTCTAATCGACTGACTGCCCTGCCCGAGTCAATTGGCTCACTCATTAGCCTCAAGAACTTGAATGTGGAGACCAATGACATTGAAGAAATACCACACACAGTTGGCAAATGTTCTTCGCTGAAGGAGCTCCGTGCGGATTACAACAGACTTAAAGCACTACCAGAAGCAGTTGGAAAGATTGAGACTTTGGAGGTGTTGTCCGTGAGATACAACAACATCAAGCAATTGCCCACAACCATGTCATCTCTCGCAAACTTAAAGGAGCTTGATGTAAGCTTCAATGAGCTTGAGTCAGTGCCCGAAAGCTTTTGTTTTGCTACCTCGCTTGTCAAGATGAATATAGGAAACAACTTTGCGGATCTACGATACCTACCAAGATCTATAGGGAATCTTGAGAATCTTGAAGAGCTGGATATTAGCAACAATCAAATACGTGTCCTTCCTGACTCCTTCAGGATGTTAAAATGTTTGCGAGTCCTACGTGTGGAAGAAAATCCTCTGGAAGTGCCACCCAGACATATTGTTGAAAAGGGTGCTCAGGTAATCCATCAATTACTTGGTCTAAGAATACATACAACGTGTTCCCTCTAAAGACTTCATCTTTTTAATTATTTTCTGGTATCCTCAGGCTGTTGTCCAATACATGACTGAATTGGTTGAGAAGAGGGAAGTCAAAACACAACCCATCAAAAAACAGAAGAAGAGTTGGGCTCAAATTTGTTTCTTTTCCAGGTCGAACAAGAGGAAGCGTGATGGTATGGACTATGTCAAGGCCTGAAATTGCAGCAATTTTTAGACAGTATTGACTCCTGCGTCTCGTAAGTTAACATCTCCATCTTGCATTCGTTTATATAATATAATTTAGTATCTGGTGGTTCGATCTATTGGTCTAAAAATTATTACCATCTTTACAATCATTCTGGTGACTCCTGTTTTTTGGTGCGTGCTTAGGTTAAGTATGATGGACTTGGATAAGTATCTCCTTGTTATCATTTTGGACAAACATGAAAACGTATGGAAAGAACTAAACATGTCCAAATTAACTGTTTATGGAAAGATTTGTTGATGTCAAAATCATTTATGCTCTTACAGGTCCAAGCAGATTGTAAATCAGAGAGACCTTCATGCTTACACGTCAAACAGGGAATTCCTTTTGTAAAAATGGCACACTTCTGCTACTAAAATGAAATTGTAGATTCATATTTTTGTTCTTTAGCACTGTCCTTTTATTGCTTTTCAAGATTCAATTTGCAGTTTTATTTCGTTTGTATCTGTTATCAGTGAACCATAACGAGTTGTATAATTGAGCCGGCGTATAGGAGATAAAAGGACTAGAGTAACTCTGTAACCATCATTGTTGTAAGAAATTTGGCTCTGCCATTCTCATTAGCTCTCCATCTTTTGAAAAAAGTAAAAGAAATAGATTCAGAATGTCAATTGTTGTATATCATTTTTTGATTCTTTTATTTATATCGATCAACAGATATGCTGTTTTAACTTCTGTATCTATAGAGAAAAATGAAATGTTAAGCAGAACTGCGAGGATAGGTTTCCAGCTCAACAACCATTCATATGTCCAGTTATCTCAACAGTCAGGTTAGAAGTATTTATCACTGAACCGCGAGTATCATAGCATTATCAGCTAAACTTTGGTAGATTGTTCACAGTATGATGTGCTTTTGCGTTTTGAACCATGTGCTATGGTTTCACTCAATTATCAGGAAAAAGGGTAATCCCATGTATCCATCCTTCTTTAGCAGCTGCAGACAATGCAATGTAGCCCAAAACCCAAAAACCAGTCACTTGAAATAGCGAAGAAAAAGTGCAAACAATTAACTTCTATATACAAATCTTTCATTGGCTAGTTTCAAGCAAAAACATGGTACATCAGAATCCCTCTACACGATTGTATCCTTTTTATCAGAAATAGTTCCGTGTAATGTAATGCCAGTAAATCAAAGACGATCAAAACTTCAGAGGACGCAGAAGGCAGGGAGTGCCAAGATCTTTATCTCCCTAAGCTACAGATTGCAACTTCTATATATGAGATTTGCCAACTCAACTGGAAAAGTACTGCTGGCATGGCGTAGCCAGTGAAAACTATACTTACAAGATACTTCAACTAACCTCCAATCAATGGTAAAAGTACCTTTACAAAAATCTAGGAAGTTTCAATTTATTTAGGTCTTTTTATCAGCTGTAAATATCTAATTTCCATGAGCCTAGACTGCTCCATTACCGTCTGCTTTGCTTCTAACTTCTCCACTAGTTGGCCTACAAGATTCAAGTGTCGAAGTTGAAGTTATTCCATGCTAGTGAATATGAAGAGATAAAGAATAGGATTCCATGTTCTTTCATCAACTGTTGGAAACTCTGAATAAATAAACACTGTTTAGCTAAACTAGATGCTAATATGATTAAGAAAACCATTCAAGAGTCGTGTGATGGTTGGTCAATCATGCACAGAGGTAATACAGCCTAATTCTATTTACTTGTGCGTGAGGACCTTGTGTGAAAACAGATGCACTTGCTCAGTAATTGTTGTCTGCGATTGCATTCCCCTCCTTGAAGAGGAGAATCCTTGATTCATTTAGATGCTTTTGTATTGGATGGTACAATAACTAAGACATATACCTGAAGGATTGAACAGAAACTACTACCTCAAGTTCCTTTTCAAAACAAGGCATCAAACTGGTGCTAACAAGCAGAATTTTACCTATTAAACTACAGATATATGTCCAATGATGGTGCATCTTATAGTTTCTTAATCAAGCAACCATGTGAATATTGCAGGATGTTTTTACCTTAAAGATGTAATCACCAAAATCATATCACTTCATACTCTCTTGAATAATGTGCGGCCTAAATAAACCTGAGCTTTGAAATTTATAGAATAACAAACTCTTGTACATAACATCAAAGGTTCCTCCAATAATACTGCTCTTGTCTCGATATGGTGGTAAATTTTCTCATAGCAAATTCATACTATAGCATAGTGAAACACCAAAGAGTTGGCCAGCTTAATCAAAGAAAAGTTAAGCATTCTATGTAAGGGAAACACGTACTTACAATCCAGACAAAACCTTGATAGTGTCATAGAACAACCACTGCAAAGTCACTACAGGTCCAACAAGCATTATCCGTAAAGAAAGGCTTCTTGTAAATAAGTTGGACAGGCCGATTTTTTTGATAGCCTGCTTGTGTGGGAGAGAGAATTAATCAGGTACTCATCATCAGAAAACAAAGAAAATAACTAACTATTTACCAGTTTGAGGTTAGCAGCCTCTTTGTTATAAAGAGAGGCAACAATGTTGTCGGCAGGATTGGAAATAAAACTACCAACAGAACCAGCAGCGTATCCAGCTAAACAGGTCACCCCAAGCTGTTGAACCCTTGAACAATCCTCCTTCCTTCTTTGGACAACTTTACGATATAAGAAATCTACCGAGTGCTCAAATGTGGAGAACATAACCATAGAAACTGTTTATGAAGTTTTTGAAAGGACAATGTCACCAACACACAGAATAAATTCACAGCATAGATCATCCATCAGAGCCATGCAAGTCATTTAGCTTCAACAATGATGATTATTTTTGTAGGCAAATTTAACAGTAAGGTAAGTCATAACATTGATGTTATTCAACATTCTCTTCTAGCATAATATTCTCTCGGTCTTCCCTCTCGTTCCAAGGAACTTACTTTTGGAATGATGCATAGCGAAGTTCTATTGAAATGGAATGTGGATGACACAAATCAAACTGCTCCTGTACCTTCTATTCTACCAGAGATGTGTCATTGGGAACAGTGGGTCTGACGAGACATCAACCTCACAGGAAATGGAGATTTGTGACCCACCCTCGACATCTCAACCCCAGAGGGTCATCTCAAGCATTAAGTGGAAGCCAGCCAAACAAGAAAAGGAAACAAGAATTTTTGCAGTTAAAAGATGGGGCAATTACATGGAAGGTTTCGACCCCAAAGCGGAATAAGACCTCTGTAAAAACTGCAGCCAATCAACCAACAAGAAGTAAACAATCCTTCATACGAGATGATAAATTAAGAGAATCGGCACAACAATGTCGCTATAGACAGAAAGGGGCATTACCCTGAAAGACCTTCGGATGCATAAAGCTTGGGAAAGCCATCAAGTAATCCCCTGGCAAAATGGGGCTGAGCTTGAACTCTGACTTTGATGGCTTCAAAAGGGCAGAGAGCCAAGTTGGCGAGAACTTCAGCGGAGGCACTACTCATGCAAAAGACCAAACTTCTATTGCGATCCCCCAAGACATTAGAGTAAAGGGCCTTGAAGTATTCGTATAAACCGAATCTGCAGCCTCCTTGAACACCATAACCGAAGAACTTACTGGCCCAGCCTCTCCAAAAGGTGGAAGGGCCTTGCTCTCTCAACAGAGTGATGAAGCATGAGTATATGCTATTATACTTGCTGGGATTTACCTGCGACCGTCCAGAAATTGAGTCCTCGGTGTAATTAGCAATCATCTACAGAACAAATCACCAAAAACAACTAGGAGCACCACATGTTTGACAAAATCGTGAGATCTTTTTGGTAGTTGTTGCCATATAATAAGTAGTGGCAGCAGATTAGAGTCGCATATAAAGAGTAGTACTGATTACATGGTGGTTTAAAACCACAAATACGAAGAAGAAGAAAAGATCTTACCTGCATGTGGACTTTTAAGACATCAAAAGGAGTGACTGCAAGATGGGTAGCGCCAGCACTGAGCATTCCACTAACTGCGCAAAGCCCATAATAGCCAGCAGCTGCTGCTTTGGACTCCACTCTCATTCTCAACATTCCTTCTTCTTCCATCACAAGTGTTAGTGTTCTCTTCTCTTCTCTGTCAATCACTCTAACAGAGTAACAGGCTCTCTCTTCTGTCTTAGCGTGAAAATGTCAGGGATCACTTGTTAGAAATTTAGGCGGATGATACATTTTTGGTAATAAATTAGGGCAGACTTCCATAAGTCTGGGAGCGTTCTAAATTTGTAGGAGGCATGGCCGGCATGGAATCCGTTGGGACGGACTATGGAGCATTGGAAACGCAACAGGGAATATGGACCATAGGTTTGGGTTAAAAATATTAAGATACGTAGAGGTCCTGTGAGAATATCAGTAGCTATGTTTTATGTGATGTTGTTGGGGTTGAGTTGGGTTGTTGGATGTTTTCTACAGAGATTTGGACTGGGCTACTTTGTTGTACAAACTAAGCTACCCGGGTGGGCCGAGTGATGCTGAAGGTGATGTCAGTAACCCCTATTTTAGAGATTAAACATAAAAGAGAGGCTAAGTTTGACGGTAACATCAAGTCTATTTTGCGAAGGCGGAGAAAGAAGGGAGAGGAATAGTAGAAGAAGAAGATTATAACGACGAATACAACGCGAGGACGAACTTGTGGTGGCAACAGTATACTGAAGAGATAGATTAGAAACGGTACCTAGGTTACTAGCTACAGTTAATTGCATCAACTTATGGAAAAGAAGGGGGTTGTTCATATAATAAAACATCTAGTTAATGCCTTTCGTAACATAACATCCTACAGGAAGATATGAAAAACGATGCAAGCATCAAAGTAAACACAACAAGAAACTTTAAAAGTCAGTTTCAGGCCTACAAGTCAGATTCAAAGCCAACGATACATGAGGGGTTCTTCACCGTCATCCATTTCACCTCCATCACGACCTAAACGAAGCTCCAAATCAATGCCGGAGCCGTCATTCGGTTGTGGAGAAGCAGGGGGAGGAGGAGGAGGGACCTGATATCCTTGCTGGATCATCATCTTGTTGGTGATGTCAGCGTTAGGAGCAGATGATGATGGGGCGTTGCTTACTATTGCAGCTTGCCAAATATCTGGATTATGAGATGGTGCAATTGGGTACATAATCATGGTTGGCCTGGGCAGTGCTGCAGCCAGAGCTGGGGATGGCGGAACAAACATGACCTGCCGGACTGAAGAATCAGCTGAGGGATGAGTAGTGAACATGGGGTTTTGGTGCTGATATTGTTGTTGAGTCATTATATCAGTACTAGTGGTGTCCCCCACAGTCTCCGACGTTGACAACTGGAAGCTCTTGAAGACAAGCTCAGCGTGCTCCTCCACTTGCTTGGGATCTTTTGTCTGCACCAATTCCTCTGCAATTTGCATCCACCTTCCCCTCCCGTACTTCATTATCCCCATAAGGAATAACCTGATGGATGATCCGTACAAATCAACATTCCATTCGCACATATCCATATTGCAATGCATGTACACCATACCTATTGTTTCTGTATTGTATATGACATGTGAGAGTACACGTCCAACTGGATCATCTTGTTAAGTCGTACCTATATCAGTTATTGGTTTATTTAATCACCAACGCATGTATATAGATGTAATCTGACTCAGTAGTCTATAGTCATCAAGACAAATTGAATACGATTTACATATTATAATGTGTATTTATTATAGAAGATGATCTTATTAAAAAATTCTATTTTTTGACTTGAAGTAATTATTTATAAGAGTAATCATAGTTTTAATTAGACCATGAAGAAAAGAAGTTAAGAGTACATTCTAAAATTGATCACTTAATAAGAAATTACGAACATGCCTTCATATTTATCAAAATTTAAAAGCTTTATGCATGTTTTATTAAGTGGCGTTTATATACTTTTCAAAATCATATTAGAAGGATCGCTTTAATAATCCAACGTTTAAATAGACCTTATTGCTTTTACGCCTTGAAAGTTAAACCAGAAAATGAGGTAAAAATGAAATCGCGATTGTATTCATCATCAACAAGTGACAACTGCGGGATGGGTATGACGTAAACTCAACCAAAACACCTATGGCGAGTTATATGCAAAAGAAAGAAGCTTTAGATTGCGGAAAGGAGACAGAAGAAATTAAGAATTGATGATAAGATTTGCCTGTGCTCTTGAGTAGTCCAACCGTCCACCATAGCTTTCATTTCTCTGGTGAGCAGTAGATCCATGGCTTCGTGAGTCTGCTCATTGTTATTAGCGTTCTCCAAAGCTTCAATGGAAATGGCTGTTTCAAGGACAATATCGTGATTGTTGGACAATTTGGGTGAATTGAGCTCTACTAAATTGGTTGTAGAGTATGAATTTAGCAGGGGTAGTGTTTCTTCAGGACTGATTTTGTTACGCTTATTTCTAGGCATGAGTTCTGTATCTGAAAGAGGTGACTCAGATGGATCCATGGATTCCATTTCCTAGACAAGATACGCTATTGAAAAAAGAGTTGAAGAAAGGCAAGACAGTCCAACGTAGTTTTATAGAAAGAGCTTCGTTATTCATAAAGTACCAAAATGTCCCTAATATTTCTTTTTTTTTCTCGTTTTTATATTTAGAAAACAATTACGATAATAATTTTGTTCACAAAGAACTATCAAGTATCAACACCGACCTGATTTTAAAACATTTAATTTCCATTCCCTAACACATATATAATAATCTCTAATCAATTAAAGACTTAAAATTTTAGAAATATAACTATAAATGATATCAAATTTATTATTTAATTAATAAGATGTTGGAAAATTAATCAATCAAAAGAGGATAATATATTCAAAACAAAAAGGATAAACTAGGAATAAAATTTACGTCCCAATTGTCATGCAAAAATATAACATCAATTAATTAAAAATAAAAAAATACGTGTCACTCTCAAATTTATTGTCATAATCAAATACTTATAAATATGACATTATTTTTACTTTAAAATTATGAATCAGTCAATATATTTAAAATTTATTACATCATTCATCTTAAAATTACAATAATTTAAATGATTAGTTCTTTCTTGTTTAGTAATCAACATCAATAGTAATTTGATCTAACATTAGTAAATTATGCAACTTTAAAAAATAATGAATATTTATAAAAATATGATAATTATAAATAAAATTTTTTGGAAACTAGAATTTTAGTATTTTCTAATGATTTGGGGAAAGATAATTAAGAAAACTCCTTGAAGAGGAAATTAATGTTAATTGTTTAATTTAGAAAGAAAATGAGAATTAAGGGAAGGGGTTTTAGTTTTATAAACGAAAAACAAAAAATAATAAGAAAAAGATGGAGGGACAGAAGTGTAAAAGAAGGTCATTAGTTAGCCTAAGGCCTTACCCACCAAGAAACAAAGAGTTGTGTTGTGTGACGTGGGCTTAGTAGAAAAGTAAGCTTGTTTTCTGACACAGCAATTTAAGGCAGATGCTTTCTTCTCCTTCTCTTTCTCATTCTCTTTTCTCAATACTTGTCTTTACCTATTTTCTTTTTCATGTCTCATTGAATGAGGCAGAGGGTCTTTATTAGTACCCATTTTCCATTTATGAAAATATTAAATAAGGGCTTCAAAGGTTGAGATTTTGTTCTATTCAATGTAACTTATTCCTATTCCTTTTGGACCAAAGCTTGTAAGTCTGCACAAGGCCTTATCATCCAATTCCTTTTCGTCCAAAGCTTGAAGAAATGTAGGTAGGAAAGGCATTATGTTAAACGTAGATTCAGATATAAGAATTTCACATCGCAGCTACTTAATTACGAGTAATAGGAAAAGACAACAAGACCAATACATGATAACTTAAAGAAGACTTATGACATGATAGAAAAGTCAAGTAAAAATGTTTAAAAATTAAGAGAGTTCTTATAACCTATGTATAGGTTATTAGAAATATGTTCATAAGTATCAAGACTAAAGTAAGGATGATAAGAATAAATATAATTTTTTTAATCAATATTAGTCTACATTAAGAATTCTTGTCGAGTCCTTTTTAGTTTATATTAGTAATGAACAAGTTATTAATAATATCTGAGAGGATTTGTCTTGGTGGATGCTATTTGTTGATGACATTGTTTTAATTGATGAGACTAAATATAACGTCAACATCAAGCTAGAACTTTAGAGAGATATATTAAAAGGAATGACTTTAAATTGAGTAGGACAAAGATCGAGTATTTGAAGTGAAACTTTTTAGACCATAAGGAGGCATTTGATATGGAGATAAAGATTGATTTAGAGGTTATTCTACAAAATGATTCTTTTAAATACCTTAAATTCATCATCCAAAGCAATGGTGAGATATATGAGGTTATAGTTTATCGTATCAAATCAAGCTAGATTAAAGGGCGGGATGCATCAGGGCTTTTATGTGACAAGAAGACACCACTCAAACTAAAAGATAAATAATACTATTTAATAATTAGGCTGACCATGCTCTATATGGTAAAGTATTGAGCTATTAAACAGGTGCATAGATGTAAGTTAACGGTGGTAGAGATGAGTATACTCTATTAGATGTGTAATTATACAAGAAGAAATAAGGTTAGGAACGTAATAGTAAGAGACAAATTGAGGGTGACTAATATTGATAGTAATTTAAAAGAAACAAGGTTTAAATGGTTTAGATGTGCTAAGATGAGGCATCGCGATGCTCCGATAAGAAAAGACGAGAAGATTGTACTTAGAAACTGTAAGAAAAAAAGAGGAAGATTTAAGAAGAACTGAGGGGTAATCAGGAATAATATGATTTTGCTATAACTTACCAAAAAAATATTAGTGAACTAGGATACATAGTAAATGATTTTACTTAGAGATATCTTTCCTTTTTTATAAGTCAATTGAACCTTTTTCTTTGATTATTAGGTCTTGTATTTAGCTTATACAAATTTATTTAATGTTTTAAAAGCTGGACTAAAAGTTAAACTGCTAAACAAAAAGTTTAAAATTTAAAATGTTCAATCGATATTATATAATCATAAAAATTGGTAAAGATTGAATAAAATTGAAGATTTTGAAAACTAATCGAAAAATATTGTCCTTATTAATAAAAAATTTAAAGTTTAATTAAAAACGAGATATTTTTCTTAGAAGGTACATAACTCACCCCTAAAAGCTAGCTCAAGAGGAGGAGGTTTGCATACTATTATAAATTGTTGAATGCTTTCATAGTTGTCCGATGTGAGATTCCTGACAATTTTAATTGATCTATTTTAATTTATAAGAAGTTATTAATTTATAAAAATTGATCAAATAATTAATAAATTGGACGATTTTTAACAAAAAAAATTAATAAATTAAATCGAACTAAAAACTTATAAACCAAATCGAAAAGTTGGACAGTTAAGATTTTTATAATTGAATCGATCAGATTTTTTAATCATGACACTATATTGTAATCAGTCACTCATTAATTATAAAATTTTCAATTTTCAATTATTGCTTATAATTATAACACAAATAAGAAATTAGGATTCGATTTTTAAAGTTAAAAAATTTTAAGTTGATAGTTTGAAAAAATGATTTAATATTAGCTTAATAAATAAAAATATAAAGAGTAAGGAGAATAAGGAATTAATATTTAATGATAATTTCCCACTTTTGAAAGTTATGATAGAAATAATACATCAAATTTTCTGTTCCAATTACCCTATTCTAATCCCATTTTATTAAATCTTATATTCTAACTTTATTTTATTAAATCTTATTTATATATTTATATAAATTTGAT
>JANIPM010000233.1:19433117-19444665 GCA_027478405.1 Erythroxylum cassinoides
TTGAGATTTGAATGTGGATGAATTCCAATTGGAATTTTGTATTTGCTTTGAATGATGAAAAAAAAAATTATACCGATCTGGAATTGCGTAGACCAAGTGTGTCTTGCGTTTCCAACGCTAGTTTTCTAAGGTATGCGTTTTCGGATATCAGAATTTGACCTTTAGTTTGTTTGAACTGTTTTGTTTTCTTTGATTCCGAGCCATTTCGATTTTCTTTGTCTCCTTAAGCTTTCGTTTCCGCACGCTTTTTGATCCGATTTGTGTTTCGTTTGCTTTTGGCCCACTTTCGCTTTGTGATCCGTTCTTTCGGGTCCCAACACATCGACAATTCTAGCTCATAGATTCTAGTAAAGACCACGTCATCACATATAACAGTCATGTATATTTAACCATCAAAGCATAACACTCAAATATGCATCATACTTGACAAGTCAAAGATAGAATGCATAAACAAATAGCTCGAGGGTCCCATGAAACGAAATGGAGAAACTGAAGTTTACATTATGAATAAAATGAGTCCGTTCTTAGAATCTCATATGCCACAAGTGGGTAGCCGGGAGAAGGCTTTGGTCAACGTGCACGTGACTAATAAAATGGTTCCACTCTTGCCTAAACACGAACAAATATTCATGTTTAATTCAATTCATTCATGCTTTTATGCCTTTCATGCTTTCCTATCATTTCATAAATACAAAAATGTCATAACTTTTTTCAAGGTATAACATAATCATGAGTCATCATGCATTTTCCAACAATCACAACAAGTCACAATTAAGCCATTAAACATACACATATAGGCAAAAAGTTGCCCAATTACACAATAACTATAAATGCATTACCCACCTCAATTGCTTAAAAATCTAAGTTCAAAGGTGCCTTTTTTCTTGCTCTTGGGTGATATTTTCTTAGTTTCCTAAAACAAACCAAATTCTCATTCAACTCACATTCAAAGGAAATTTATAAAGCTTCAATAATCAAAGACAAAAACTAAACTTAGACTTAGTCTACCCATAGTTCATCTAGGTCAAAAATTCAAAACCTAGTTGAAAATCCTTAAACATCGAACTAGGGTTTTATGATTCACTTCTTCCTCCTTTACTCCCAATAGAAATCCATTTCTCTAATTCCTAACTCTTTTGTTTTTCCATCAAAGCAAGAAGAAAAATGATTAAACTTACCTTAGCTTGGCCAAATTTTCTTCCTCCCATGTTTTCTTTCTTCTTCCCTAGTCTCTCATGATTTTCTTCCTTTCTTCTTTCCTGCTAACATTTTTCTCTTCCTTTCTTTCTTCTCTCACGATGCTTCTCTTCTTTTTCTTAAACAAGACCACATTTTGTTCTTGTTCTTCCAAAAATACCCCTCTTTTCTTTTGATCTTCCTATTTTACCCTTCTTTCATTTAACATAAAACCCTTACTCCTTAGGTCATTTAATTACCATACTATACTCTAATTTAATTCCAACATTCTCCATTTAATAATTCTAATTTCTATTTATGCTTGCTAATTTGATGGACTAAATCCTAAAAAAATTAAATAATTAAAAATAAAGAAAAAATTTTGGGGTCCAACAATTATCCTCCCTCCTAAAGAATTTCATCCTCGAAATTCTTACCTGAGCTTACGAAAAGATGTGGATACTTCTCTTCCATTACTTCCAAAGGCTCCCATGTTGCCTCCTCGCTTGTATGATTCCTGCATAAGACTTTGACTAACTTCATAGTCTTGTTTCTTAAGGCCTTTTTCTTTGAATCTAGGATCCCCATTGGTTGTTCTTCATAAGTCAAATCTTCTCTTAATTGAACTACGAAAGGTTGGACTATATGTGAAGGATCCGATCTATACCTTCTTAACATCGACATATGGAAAACATTGTGGATCTTAGACAATTCTGGTGGCAAAGCTAACTTATAGGCTAAAGGCCCAATCTTCTTAATGATCTCATAAGGGCCTATGTATCTTGGACTGAGCTTGCCCTTCTTGCCAAATCTTAAAACTCCTTTTCATGGAGAAGCTCTAAGAAATACTTTGTCTCCCACTTTAAATTCCATCTCTCTTCTATGCATATCTTTATAGCTCTTCATTCTATCTTTGCTTCACCAATTTAATCTTGTCAACTGTAGCTTGTACCAATTCAGGTCCTACAAGTCTCCTTTCACCTTCCTCATCCCAATAAATAGGAGTTCTGCATCTCCTACCATACAAAGCCTCATAAGGTGCCATTTGAATTCCTAAGTGGTAGGAATTATTGTAAGCAAACTCAATTAAAGGCAAATGATCATCCCATGAGCCTTTGAAGTCCATAACACAAGCTCTTAACACTGCCTCCAAAGTCCATATTGTTCTCTCTAATTGTCCATTAGTCTATGGATGGAAAGATGTGCTGAAATGTAACTTAGTTCCCAACTGGCAAGAGATGTGCTAACATAGTTAGCTTGTCCATAATCATCCATATTGCATCATGCTTCCTGCTAGTCCTTGGCAATGCCATCAAGAAATCCATTAAAATCTTCTCCCACTTTCATTTAAGATTAAACAAAGGTTTAAACTTACCGATAGGTGCTTGATATTCAGCTTTAACTTACTAGCACACTAAGCATCTACTAACATACTCTACAACATCTTTCTTCATTCCTCTCCACAAAAAGTGCTCTTTCAAATCTTTATACATTTTCGTACTCCCCGGGTGCATTGTATAGGAAGCATTGTGTGCCTCATCTAGAATTTTATCTTTCAACTCTTGCATGTTTGGAATACACAATATGCTGCCTACCACCATCAATCCATCTTTTCTTCTCTCTATTTCAGAAGGTTTACCATTTTTAATCTCCTTTTTTAGCCTGCTTAAGTACTCATCTTGTTCTTGCAATTCCTTAATTTTCTCATTCAATGCTGGCCTTACTCTAAAGTTAGCCAATATGCAATCAGGTTTAGCTTGCCTCAATGTCACTTTCAGTTTGGCTAACTCATTTAATAAAGGTAAATATATTGTCTCCATATGTGTTATAGTAGATTTCCTACTCAATGCATTTGCTACTATATTAGCTTTTTTCAAGTGGTAATCTATCATCAGATCATAATCCTTTAGTGGCTCTAACGACCTTCTCTGTCTAAGATTTAATTCTTTTTGGCTCATTAAATACTTAAGAGTCTTATGGTCTATAAACACCTTGATGGTGACTCCATATAAGTAATGTCTCCATATCTTCAATGTTAAAATTATGGCAACTAACTCCAAGTCATGCGTAGGATAATTTATCTCATAAGGCTTTAATTTCCTAGAAGCATAAGCAATCATCTTATCTCCTTGCATCAACACACAGCCCAATCCCTTCCTTAGGGCATCACTGTACACTATGTACCCTTCACTACTATAAGGCAAGGTCAAAATTGGTGCAATTGTGAGCCTATTCTTCAATTCCTCAAAATTATTATGGCACTCTTCTATCTACTTAAACTTCTGATTCTTCCCTATCAGTTTGGTGAGTGGGGCTGCTATCATGGAAAAGCCCTCTATAAATCTTCTGTAATACCCAGTTAAACCCAAGAAACTCCTCACTTCAGCTATATTCTTAGGTGCTTTCCATTTCATAACTGCTTTTATTTTTCTTGGATCTACATGCACTCCTTTTTTCGAAATTACATGTCTAAGGAACATCACTTCCCTTAGCCAAAATTAACATTTATTAAATTTAGCATACAACTTTTCCTTCCTCAACGTCTCCAAGATAATCCTTAAGTGTTCCTCGTGCTCCTTATCACTTTTAGAATAAACCAATATGTCATCAATAAAAACTATGACAAATTGGTCTAAGAATGGCTTGAAGACTCTATTCATTAAATCCATGAAAGTTACAGGGGCATTCATTAACCCAATGGGCATAACTAAGAATTCAAAATGCCCATACCTTGTTCTAAAAGTAGTCTTTGACACGTCAGACTCCTTTATCCTCAACTGATGATAACCCGATCTTAAGTCTATCTTAGAAAAGACCCTTTCCCCTTGCAATTGGTGAAACAAATTATCTATGCGTGGAAGCGGATATCTATTCTTAATAGTGACATGATTAAGCTTCCTATAATCCATAAACATCCTCAAAGATCCATCTTTCTTTTTCACAAAAAAAATCAGAGCTTCCCAAGGTGAAGAGCTAGATCTAATGTACCCTTTCTCCAATAACTCTTCTAGCTGCTCTTTAAGTTCCTTCAATTCTGCCAGAGCCATTCTGTAAGGCCTAATCGATATTGGTGCTGTGCCTGGAAAAAGTTCTACGAGAAACTCAATTTCCCTAGGTGGTGATAGTCTTGGTAATTTCTCAGGAAAGACATCTAGGACTTCCATGACCACAGGAATATCTTCTAACTTTCTTCCATCTACCTTCGTGCTTACCACATATGCCAAGAATGTTTCACATCCTTTCCTCATCATTTCCTCTACTGTTAGAGCCGAAACTATTCTAGGCGGACTTGCTTTCCTGTCCTCCATAAACACCACCTTTCTGCCTTCATCCAACTCGAACTCCACTATCTTATGTTTGGAATCCAAACTGCCATTATATTTTTCTAACATATCCATGCCCAAAATCACATTTAATCCTTTTATCTTCAACGGCCTTAAATCCACCACTAATTTTTCTCCACCAATATATATCTCACAATTTTTATATACTTGACTAATAATGATATATTGTCCAATAGGGGTACTAACCATCAAAGGGCCATCTAATGGGCTCAAACTTCTAGCATGCACATTTCTAATTGATGAAACATATGAATGAGTATACCCTAGGTCAATCAAAATAATAACATCATTATCAAATAATTTAACCATACTAGTCATAACTTCTGGAGTAGTTTCTGCGTCCTCTCTTGTCATTGCAAACACTCTAGCTGGTGCTTACTCCCTTTATCTTTTTGGAGGATTCACTTTCTTACTTGCATCAGAACTGCCCACTTCAGTTGTAGTCTTAGCTCCCACAGTCTCAGCCCTCTTTGAAGCTTGCATCTAATTTTCATCTTGTCTGAAAGACTACGGGCACTCTCTAGCTATGTGTCCTTTCTCTCCATAATTAAAACATGCTCCCGTCAACTGATAACATTCCCTTTTATGAAATTTCCCATAATGATCACATTTAGGGATGGATGACTTATCTCCTTCTCTCCTACTACTGCGTCCCACCGTTGAGGCTTGATGAAAAGTAGTTCTCATCTGTCTAGACCTACTTGCACCACTTCTCCTCTCCTCAGACTGTGTAGGAAAAGTCTTGACACTCCTCTCTGACATAAGAGCACTGCTACTACCTCCCTTCTTGAGCTGTTCTCTCCCTTTCCTCTTTCTGTTCACTACACTCTTTATGTTCTCTACATTCTCAACCCTTAGTGCAGCTTCAACCAACTATTAGAAGTCACAGAAATTTTATGCTACCACTTTCTCCCTGATGGCCAAATATAGTCCTGCTTCAAACCTTCGACACCTAGCTGCTTTACTCATCATCAATTCAGCTGCATATCAAGACAGTTGTGTAAATCTATGCTCGTATTCACTCACTGTCATCTCCCTCTAAGTGAGGCTTAAAAAATCTCTTTGCATTTGTTGAATGTACATCTCAAACAAAGACTTCTTCTTGTAAGCAGCTATGAAATCCTTCCATGTAAGCACTGGAGGCTTAATTTAACTTCCTGGCATACTTTCCCACCAGTGTAGGGCATCCCCTATAATAAGCTTGTAACATATACCACCTTCTCATCATCCTCATAGTCTATTTGCTCCAATATCCATTCCGTATTCCTCATCCATATCTTAGCTTCTTCCGTGTCAGTGGTCCTATAGAAGTCCATTGCCCCATACTTCCTTAACTTATAAAACTATTTCCCTTTCTTAGCTGGGGCCAGAGAAAAAGCCTACGACATCTGGCCCATGGCTTGGACAAAAGCCTGAAACATTCTCGAATCTAAGGGAGTAGGCACTTGCTCTTGTGAAAGAGGTACCTCTTGCGTCTGTGATCGGTTCACTACCCTGCCCTATTGAAGCCTCAACATTCTCTGGGACTCTAGACTCATCGGTGCCCTCCTCTCTTGGTGGACAATTAGGTACAACTGATCCTTACAAAACTCCTCGTGTCATTTTATGAGGTAGCATCTTAATTCTTCAATTTAAAACACTAATGATTAGCCTACGTTTCATTTTAATCGTATTTCCTACATGTATACATGTCACTTAACACAATCAATCAATGCAAACAATTTATCACACATCAAAATAACTTATATCACTATGCTTTCGAAGCCTATGTACCCTAAAAGCCTAAGGTATGATACCATAAATGTTGGGCCCAGGTCTCAATCTCAATCCTGAGGTTCGATTCGGGGTGCTCGGGTGAGGATAGTGTAAAAGGAAAGTTGTAAGCATTTGATTTGTAAGGAATTTCAGCATAGCAATAAGGGTGGGTTCGCCGTGGCGACGCAATTGTCTCGCCGCAGAGAAACCATGGAGTTATCTCAGTGGGCCCTTTGGGAGAAGTTCATCGTAGTTAACTTTTGGTTTTGCCGCGACGAAGTCCCCATATTAAAACCAAGCACCCTTGGGGCAATTATGCCACGACGAAGCCTGCGTAAAAACCTCTTGGGAAAATTACATCGCGACAAAAGCCTAGCATCTCTGCGGCGAAGTTACAAATTTTAACACAAAATTCCCCTTCTGGAAAGGTTCACCGAGGTGAACTCTGAGCCTCGCCACAACAAACACTTGGACAAAACCTAGATCCCATGAATCCATAAAAAAAAATTTACATATACACATACAATTCCAACCAAAATTCCCAAAACATCCAAGTCTATCCCTACAACAATTCACAATCTCATCAAAGAAGTTAACTATGAACATACTCAAAAGATCTTCATCGAAACCAAATTTTATTACTAATTTAAAGAATTTGAATAGCTTTAACTACATATCAAAAGCTACGTCATTGGCTTAGTGCAAAATACAAAAACACAATGAAGCTCATGTTGATATGCTTATAAAGCTATCCTAAAAGTTATAGTTACTAACTTACTTACAAAAGATCTCTAATTATCTTGGAATGTCTGATGCCTTACAAAAATCTTCTTATTCTACACCTGAGGAGGAAAGTAATGGGTTAAGCTACAAAGCTCAGTAGCTAATATATTTATAGCCATCAATAATAAGCCACACAAAAATCAAGCGTATACATATATATCTGCATACATCTTATACATCTATACTTCAATTCGATCTAGCAATTTACTCATCGACAATTATAGCTCATAGATTCTAGTAGAGACTATGTCATCACATATAGCATGTCACATATATTCAACCGTCAAAGCATAACATTCAAATATGCATCATACTTGACAAGTCAAAGATGGAATGCACAAACAACTGGCTCGAGGGTCCTATGAAATCAAATGGAGAAACCGAAGTTTACTCCATGAACAAAATGAGTCCGTTCTTAGGATCTCATATGCCACAAGCAGGCAGCTGAGAGATGGCTTTGGTCAACATGCAAGTAACTAACGAAATGGTTCCACTCTTGCCCAAACACAAACAAGTAGTCACGCTTAATCCAATTCATTCACACTTTTATGCCTTTCATGCTTTCCTATCATTTCATAAATACAAAAATGTCATAGCCTTTTTCAAGGTATAACATAATCATGAGTCATCATGCATTTTCGAACAATCACAAGAAGTCACAATTAAGCCATTAAACATCCATATATAGGTAAAAAGTTGCCCAATTACACAATAACTATAAATGCATTACCTATCTCAATTGCTTAAAAATCCAAGTTCAATGATGCCCTTCTTCTTGCTCTTGGGTGGGATTTTCTTAATTTCCTAAAACAAACCAAATTCTCATTCAACCCATATTCAGAGGAAATTCATAAAGCTTTAATAATCAATGACAAAAAGTAAACTTAGACTTAGTCTACCCATAGTTCATCTAGGTTAGAAATTCAAAACCTAGTTGAAAATCCTTGAACATCCAACTAGGTTTTATGATTATCTTCTTCCTCCTTTACTCCCAACACAAACCCATTTCTTTAATTCCTGACTCTTTTGTTTTTCCATCAAGCAAAAAGAAAAATTATGAAACTTACCTTAGCTTGGCCAAATTTTCTTCTTCCCTAGTCTCCCACAATTTTCTTCCTTTCTTCTTTCCTTCCAACTTTTTTCTCTTCCCTTCTTTCTTCTCTCACGATGCTTCTCTTCTTTTTCTTAAACAAGACCACAATTTTATCTTGTTCTTCCAAAAATACTCCTCCTTTCCTTTAGTCTTCCCATTTTACCCTTCTTTCATTTAACCTAAGACCCCTTACTCTTTAGGCCATTTAATTACCATACTATACTCTAATTTCATTCCAACATTCTCCATTTAATAATTCTAATTTCTATTCATGCTTGCTAATTTAATGGACTAAATCCTAACAAAAATAAATAATTAAATAACTAAAAATAAAGAATTTTTTTGGGTCCAATAATAAAAATGTCAGAGCCAGGACATCCAACGCATTCAAAAATACTTTGAGACTCAAGGTGTTTAACTACCACCTCTGTTGGCCCCCAAACTTTTCTTAGAAGTCAGAACTATTATATGTGAAACGTTGGAAGTTATAAGCTGGAAAAATGTAGCTAAAACATGTTCACTGAGTATGCTTCGGTGTTTTAGTCATAACTTTTTCTCTAGTTATCCAAATGAGATGATTCTTAATTTGAATTAAACTAGAGAAATATGGATACATCTTATATGATGAAATCGAGTTCTAATTTAGTCTTGAATAATTTCAATTTTTGTATGGAAGTTGAGCACAAAATATTATTTCAGTATAAGAACAGCTTGGAAATATTTGAGGTATAACTTTCAAATTTCCAAACCAAATTGAATGATTTTGGTGTCATTGAAAAAATTAAGACAATGAGGAACATTTTTAGAAGGAAATATTATCAAGTTCTTTCAATTTTTCCATGATAGCTAGTCAAGGAGTTAGAAGTATAAGATGTTAGTTATAAAGACAAAAGAAGGGTAAATATGTAAAGACTAGTTAGTTATGAGGTTTTGATGGATTATTTTTGGAGCTAGTAGTATGCAAATGATTGTAGGATTTTATCATATGGTTCAACTGAAATAAAATAGTCTTGTAAGAGTATATATGTATGAGGGCATTTTGGGAAGAACACTTAAGCATTAACATTATAAGGCTTTGAAGGAAGGGCAAATTGGACAATTTAGACTCATTAATGGTATGATTGTAATAAGAAGGTTTGTTTGGCTTTTAAAGAAGAGGGAAGCACGAAATTGAGAGAAGAGACGAGAGAGAGAATCGTAGAGAAGAGAGAAATGAGAGAAGAAAAAGAAGAAGAAGAAAGAATTAGGGTTTCATCTTTGTTTGGCTTTCAAGAGGAAATTTGAGGTTGCTCAAAAAGGGAAAAAGGAAGAAAAAGATGAGAGCTTTCATTAGAGCCAACAAACTCTTCATTTGGTGAAGATTCAAGGTAAAAGTATGTTTGATTTGTCAGATTTTTAGAAAGATTTTGGTTCATGAAGCTTAAGGAATGTATGGGTTTAAGTTTTCTAAGATCAATTTTAGTGTATATGTCTTATGGGTTTCTCAATTGGAATCCCTATTGATTTAGGGATTTTTTTCAATGTTAAAGGAAATCAAGGAAGGAAAGAGGAGCAAGGGGAGAGGTCTCTTTGAACAAGTATTGAGCAAGGAAATTCAAGGTGGGTTTCATGTTTTTAATTGAATAATAAGCTATTAAAGTTTTTCCCAAATCAAAAGAATGAAATGATTTCAATTACTTCATCAATGTGCATATATTGCTTTTAAATGATTTAAAGAATTTGCTTATATTTGTGTATATTCTTACTTGATTGGATTTGAATTGTTATGAATGTGGAAAAATTCATTGTCATATATGATCATATTATGCCATTAAATTGTGTCATGACATTTTAATTTGAATGGAAAGAGGAAAAAGCGTGAGAATGTGAAATGTATGGAAATGCATTGAGCATAAATTTGATTGTGTTTGGGCGAGAGAGGAACCATTTCATTTTCACATACACATCGACATAAAGCCTTCTCCCGGTTGCCCGCTTGTGGCCCACGAGATCAGAAAAATGGACTCGTTTCATTCACGGTGTAAACTTCGGTTTCTTTGTTTTGTTCCACGGAACCCTCGAGCCATTTGTTGTGCATTGCATCTGTAAATTGTCAAGTTGATGCATACATGATTTGTATTATTATGAATTGGTAGAGAACTATGCTTTTCTTGAGCTTAATGAGAATTTTCTATGATAAATGAATAATTTCAATGATTTTGCTTGTTTCTCGATTATAAGCATGCTACCCACGAGCTTTTAAGCTCACCTCAACTCTCCTTTCCATATTCAGGTGAAGAGCAAGAGACCGAGTGAAAGAAAAATCAAGACATTACTTTGAATTTGCTTGTTTTGTTTTGATTTGGAGTAGTTTATGTAAAACAAGGTTTCAGATGTATTTCAAGAATTATTGGGTTTTGTATTTTTTGTAAATTTGGATTTTGATATGGATGATGTAATGTGGCTTGGAAATGCCATTAAAGTTTTGTGAAACTCTTATTTCATGATGACAAAATGAAATGTGAAATTGTGTATAGATGATTATCAAATTGAAATGTGAATTTGGGTATGGACGAGGTGGAGTTGAAATATGAATTAATTATGGATGAGTTTAAGTTGGAATTAGGTGCACTTGAGGAATTTACCAAATTGAGATGATAAATTTTGAAATACGAATTTTTTTTCATATAAGTGAGATGTATTATAGAAAGGAAAGATAATAATTGTATTCTAAATTTAGGGAGAAAACTGCATTAATCTAGATATAACTAGATAGAGTTGTCTTCTGGAAAGTTGTAACTTATTCTCTTAGCTTTCAGACGCTATAAAGTATGTAAAGTTTGGGTATCGGAGTTTAGAGATATGAGCATTATAAGTGATGATGCTGCATGGGAAGTATGAACATGACAGCTATGGTGAACGATGAGAATTGTTGTATGAGATGAATCATTTGAGTTGAGATTTGGGAGATTTATGAAATCATTTTGACAATTAAATGTTTGAAGGGTGTTATTGCATTAGAAGAAGTGAAATTTGGAAGATTATGAGTGAATATGATGTTAGAATGGATGTAGGAAGCATTAGAGGGGCTTTGGAGGGGTTTGGGAAACCCCAATGTCCATTTAACTGACTTTAGGTCCATTTAAAGGACCTTCTTGGGTCAAAAATGACCCCCAGCATCGCCCATGTCCGTTTAATGGACTTTAGGTCTGTTTAATGGACCTTCTCGGGTGAAAAATGGTTTCTAGGCTAGTCTATGTCCATTAGGTGGACATGTATGTCCGTTAAACCGACATTCATGGAACAACTAAAGTAAATCACGATTTTGACTATTTTCAAAGTAGAATCTCACTTAAAGTCATACATAAAACTTGTAGATCTAGAATTCCTCTATCCAACAGTCTAAAAATGACATCAA
>JANIPM010000233.1:19444765-19470637 GCA_027478405.1 Erythroxylum cassinoides
TTGTTGTGCATTGCATTTGTGAATTGTCAAGTTGATGCATACATGATTTGTATTATTGTGAATTGGTTGAGAACTATACTTTTCTTGAACTCAATAAGAATTTTCTATGACAAATGAATAATTTTAATGGTTTTGCTTGTTTCTCAGTTATAAGCATGTTACCCACGAGTTTTCAAGCTCACCCCCCTTTCCTTCCCATCTCTAGGTGATTAGGTAAGACATCGAGTGAAAGAGAGACAAGGCCTCACTCTAAATTTGCATATTTTGTATTTAAAGTCATTTCATGTAACACAAGGCTCTAGTCATATTTCAAGAACTATTGGCTTATGTATCTTTAGTGTCTTTGGATTTTGACATTGATGATGTAATATGGTTTGGAAAGTTATTAAAGTTTTGTAAAATTCTTATTTTGTTGTTAATGAATTATGAATGATGTATGGATGATGTTGATAAATGTTGAGCATGAATGGTTGGTATATATGTGTATATATATATATATATACATATCAATGAGATGATATGGAAAAGACACATAGGAATTATGAATGATGATATGTAGCTAAATGTGATAAGTCAAATGAGCTAAGATGTAAGCATGGATGAAGAAAAGTTGGAATTTAATTGGTTATAAGATAAGGTGGAGTTGAAATATGAATTAATTATGGATGGGGTTAAGCTATAATTAGGTGTACTTGAGGAAGTTACCAAATTGAGATGATGAATCTTGAACATGAGCTATTGTTATATATATGTATAAGTGGGATATTATGGAAATCAAAGATAGGATTTTTGTGAATGATGAGAGTTGGATGGAAGTGATAAATGAAATGAGTAGATATTAGAGAGTCTAATGGAATAATATTGATAGTTGAATGGTTATGTTCATGACACTCTACGTTTGTATAGTGCAAATTTTCAAGCTTTCATAGGTGTAGAAATTATGGTTTTGATGAATTAAATGGGTTGAGATTTGAGAGTTTGATTAGATAAATTTGGTGTTTGAGTTGATATGAAGTGAGTTTGTACTAGAAGAGTTCGATTTGGGGAGTTTATAAGTGAATATGAAGTTATATTGGATGTGGGAAGCATTGGAGGGGCTTTGGAGGGATTTGGGGAACACCTTCTCAGGTGATTTTAGCCCCCAGCCCCGATAATGTCCGTTATACGGACATGAATGTCTGTTAAACGGACATTCACAGGACAGCTTCAGTAAATTGCGATATTTGACCATTTTAGAGATAGAATATCGATTTGTGGTCTTCATGAATATTGTAGATATTGAAGTATACTTTCAAATGGTCTAAGAATAAACTCAATAAGACATCTGTAGAAAAAGTTATGATAATTGCACCAACACAGGTACAAAAGGATTTTGGATACAAACATGTTGGATTCTTTTGGTCATAACTTCCTCGTCTAACCTCTGAATGAAGTGATTCTTGAAGTGATAGATTCCTAAGTCATGTATCTATCTCTTCATGAAAATTTGTGGCTTTTGGTGTTGATTTGAAAATTTTTTATTGAAAGAAAATGAGAGGTCGATTGGGAGAGCATGTTTGGTTTCACGTTTTCGCAAGGGTTAGGCTCCGGAAATGGGGCCCAACAACCTCCATCACCATGACAGTTTTGTGTTCTAACCCTTTTTCTTTTAAATTCTGTCTTTGTTTAGTGTTATTTTATATTGTTGGTTGTTTTCTCTTTTCACATTGAGCGTAATGTGTTATCCAAGTGTGGGGAAGGTTGTGTGTGTATGTTTTTATTTTGAGTGTGAATTTTGCATTGTGTATGCTAGTTTGTTTAAGTATGAATGTTTTGAATCGTGTCAATGTGTCAATGGCTAGGACTTAACGGAATTGATTTAGCTTTGATCATAGTCTTTTAGGTTGCAAAGAGTTATTAACTTGTGAAATTAGTGACCTAGGTTGTTTTGGCTAAATATGCAGGTTAATTAGGATATGATGTTAATCTATTCACCTTAGGAATTTGTCACATTCATTTATAATTTTAAGCCAATCGAATAAGTAATATCATTAGTACCTTTTCATGTGTTGGACCCCACACTTTTCTTGAAAGTTAATTGTTGGTGATTAGTCATGTGTAAGAAAAAGGAGAATTCTTGAATTTGAAATGAAGTAGAAAAGATAGTTTAGGTATAAGATGGGTTATAAGTGAAATGTTGGAAGTTATAAGCTTGAAAATATGGTTGAAATATATTCACTTAGTATGCTTCGGTGTTTTAGCCATAACTTTTTCTCTGGTTATCCAAATGAGATGATTTTTAATTTGTAGTAAACTAGAGACATAGGTCTACAAATTGTTTGATCAAATCAAGTTTTAATTCAGTCTCTATGAATGTCAATTTTTGGCTGGAAGTTGAGCATAGAATATTGTTTCAGCATAAGACCAGTATAAAAATGTTTGGGATATAACTTTCAAATTTCTAAACCAAATTGAATAATTTTAGTGTTATTAGAAACTTAAGACAATAAGAAACATTTTTCTAGAAGGAAGTGTTATTAAATTCTTTCAATTACCTGATCAAAAAGGGTCTAGATGTTTGGAAGGAATTAGGCATAACTTAAATAAATTTTGAGGTCTTGATAGATTAATTATTTTTGGAGTAATTATTATGTTAATGTGAGTAAGATTTTATGACATAGGTTAATTGAATTAAAGTGTTAAGGTGGTAAGATTATGTTAGGGAATTTTTGGAAGATCACTTAAGTTAGAAAGTCTTAAGGCTTTGAAGGAAGGACAAATTGGACATTTCTCAATCATTAAGGGCATAATTGGAATAATAAGTGTTGGTTTGTTTTTATGGAAGAAGCAAAAATGTGAAAAGGAGAGAAGAAACGAAAAGAAGAGAGAAGAAGGAGAGAGTTTCGATTTTGAGAGGAAAGAAAAAAGAAAAAGCTAGGTATCATCTTTGCTTGGCTTTCAAGAGGGAATTTGAGGCTGCTTAAAAAGGGAAAAAGGTAGAGGAAGAGAAGAGCTTTCACTAAAGCTAAGAAACTCTTCAATTGGTTAAGATTCAAGGCAAGATTATTCTAAATCTTTTGAATTTTTGAAAGAGTTTTGGTTCATAAAGCTTAAGAAATGTATGGGTTTAAGCTTCCTAGGATCAATTTTATGAATATGTTCCTTTGGGTTCTTAATTGATATTCTTATTGAATGAAAATTTTGCCTTTGATGATGGAAATCAAAAGAAGCAAGAGGACCAAGGGGAGAGGCATTTTAAGCAAGTATTAAGCAAGAAAATTCAAGGTGGCAATTACCTCATAAATGTTGTTTTTATTGCTTTTAATGATTTGCGAAATTGCTACATGTTTTGGTGTATAAATCTCGATGATGAATTGTGATATGGAAATAATTTTTCAAAAGACTTTATGTCTATGAAATTAAGTTTCAGAAATGCATATGAAATATTTGATGCTCATGAAAGATAAGTTTCCAAAATGTGCCATTTAGGCAATCGGTTTTCAAGTTATGAATAACATATTATGTGGGTTTGTGGTGGTCTGTTCTGTCTATCAAGTGCACTTTGACTAAAAGGCTTCTCCCGCCTACCCGCTACTGGCATAGAGCTCCTTCATGGACTCCCATAAATTTACGGCTACGCAAGACCGTTTTGCAAGATTGTGATAGTACGTTATGTTCACGGCTACACAGGATCCTTATAGGAAATATGTAGTACGTTCTGTTACGGAACCACCTAAACCATTTCTGATGTGCTTATGATTTGTGACAAGTTTGATGAATTCATGATTTATGATGTTTATGAATTTCTTAATAAGTTGTGAATTTGGGAAATATGTGTTACATGGATTTCAATATGAATTTTTCAATAGTGTTCACTTGTTTCTCGTTATAAACCTGTTACCCATGAGCTTTAAGTTCACCCTTTTGGTCCCATCTTCAGGTGATGAGTAAGAGATCAAGTGAATGAGAGTCAAGGCATCAATCCGAATTTGTATGTTTTGTTTTGTTTTGGAGTAATTTATGTAAAACAAGGCTGTAGTCGCATGATGAGAAATTATCATTCAAATACCCTTTGTAATTTGGGATTTTGACAAAATGTTGTATTGTGGCTAAGAAATCCCATTGAAGCTTTGTAAAACACTTATGTTTTGATGATAATGAAATATGATTGTATTTTTGGATCATGACTCACAAAGTTTGTACTTTTCATTTTCAATCTTTTCATAGGTGTAGAAATTGTGTTCTAACTTTAAGGGAAGAAATGTATTTGATTTAGGATGAATTAGACAAAGTTATCTTCATGAAAGTTGTAGCTTATCTTTTTAACTTTCCAACGCTATAAAGTATGAAATCTTTGGATATTAGAGTTGAGAGATATGATAATTTTTGGTAATGCTGCATAGGATGTATATCAGGACAGCTAGAGTAAATGATGAGATGTAGTTGAATGTGATGACTCAAATGAATTGAGAATTGAGAATTGAGAATTGAGAGTTTTATGAGACCGAATTGTTGGTTGAATTGTTAAGAAGTGATTTTGCACTAGAAGAGGTGAAATTCTGGAAGATTATGAGTGAAAGTAATGTTAAAATGAATGTAGGAAGCATTGGAGAGGCTTTAGAGGGGCTTAGGTAACCCCTATGTCCGTTAGACAAACTTTAGGTCTGTTAAACAGACCTTATCAAGTCTATGAGGACCCCCCAGCATTGCCAATGTGTCCGTTAAATGGGCCTCAGATCTAAAATGGCCCCCAACCCTATGTATGTCCGTTAGGCGGACATGTATGTCCATTTAACGAACATATACTGTACACTCATGGAAATATATATAAACATGTTTGATTCTTTTGTCCATAACTTCATCATCCGACCTCCAAATGGAGGGATTCTTGAAGAAATAGATTCCTAACATACTCTTATATCTCTCCATAAAAATTGGTAGCTTTTGGTTTTGATCTGACAAACATTAATGGAGAGATAGTGAGGGTCGGTTGAGAGAGCATGATTGGGGTATGAACATACTTTGGCTTCTTAAGCATAACTCCATCTATAGAACTCCGAGTGAGATCATTCTTGCTTTAAATTAAACTACAGACTTAGAGCTACAATTATTTTGAAGGAGTCAAATTGTGATTTTGGTGATTAACTGGTGTGGGCACACCATTCTTGTGGGATGATAGCTAATGAGGGTTCATTGAAATAACCCTATAAGATAATACGCATGCTCAGGTCTTATGATATCCCATAATGTTGGGCTTCGAAAAGGGTTCCAACATCATGAGAATTACTAGCTAAAGAAATGAGGTAGAAAATAATAATAATAATTAAAAATGTGTAAATAATAAGCAAGTAACTATTCTGCTGGCCTTTGGGTTATAAAGAGAGTTAGTAGCCAGTTGAGAATGTGATTTAGATGAGTAACTAAATTGACATGCATCACAAATGTGTGTGTTCGCATCAAAAGGTTATAATGAAATTCCTACCAAGTTGCTTAATAAAAACAAAACCTAGTTGAGAAATTTAACTTTTATCCCTCAAATGCACAGGTCATGGTTTGTAGTATGTGAAGGATCAATCCTACAAAGAGGGTAAACTAATATAATTCTAGGTTACCTAAGGCTGAGAAAAATTAATAAAATGAAAATAAAAATTTCAAGAAAAGTAAACATGGGAATAAGATTAGCAAGAATTTAATTTGTAAATTCAACATAAAAGAAATTGAAATTGAGCAACACAAAAAGTCATAATGAAAATTAACCAAGAATATTCCCAAATTATGAGAGAATGGATTTTTCCTATCATTAACGCTACTATAGTCATTTATATATTATTGTGGTGTAGGTTCTAGACTATCAAATGCAGGATTACTCTCTCTCAAGTTATAATCACAAACCCTAATTAATAAACTCTAAATAGGTTAAGAACCAAAAGTGTAATCTCTCAATTATTAACAACCTTAATCTTAATTAGTTCTTAAACTCTCTAATAAGCATCCGAGTCTCACATGGGATCTCACTCCATACAATTACTGAATTGATCACGTTATCTATTGAATTGTTTAACTCTCATTAATCCAATCTAATCATTTTTATTTAGTTCACCCTCTCGATTTATTATCGAAACATGCAAGCCCCACAATCAATCACAACACCCAATCAAAATAACACAAAACAACTATATTATCATTTAATGAAGTTCAAATCTGTAAGGAAAAGTTAGAATATTATCAACAATCTAAGATCCATCATCATTTCATACATTAAATGAATGAAACTAAAGATGGAAAGGGGAAAGAAACTTGGATCAGATAACCCAAAAAGGTAACAACGTCAGAAGACCCGCTTTCTCTCTCCCCCTCTTCCTCTTCTCTCTCTTCTTCTTCTTTTCCTTAAAGGTTTCCCAAATTGGCAGAAGTGGAGGCTCTCTTTTTCTCTCTTTTTATTTCCTTCTTATAATATTTTCTAATTAGGGCAACTCTAGGGTTTTTCCTGTGCTCTAAAGGTCCGAAATCTCCTCAAAAAATAAAGTTAAAAAATTCGAGGCATGCTATCTGTCACGTAGGCCATTGTGGCCCCCTGTTTGGCTTTCTATCACAATCGTGGCCCTTCCTCCATGCCCTTCCTCCATGCTTTCATCATTGGCCACGATCGTGGCCCTCTGTTTTAGTTTGGGATTGTGGCCATCGTGGCCCCTCGTTTGGCATTCTATCACAATCGTGGCCCTTCCTCCATACTTTTGTCATTGGCCACGGCCACGATGGTGACCCTCTGTTTTAGTTCAAACCTCCTCCAAAATTCCTCCGTTCTTTGATATTTTCCCTGAAATATTAGCAAACACATCAAGGCACCTCAAACACATAAAATTGAAGTTTAAAGATGCGCTGTAACCCACAAAACACATTACTTAACTAACTAATACAATTCTAACCTAAACACACACTAATCTATTAAATTTAACCACTAAACACATCCTAAACTACCCACAAAATATGATGCAATCTATGACTATCACTGTACCTCCAAATTATTATTTAATACATTAGATGAATGTACCACTCCATCCAATTTTTTATTAAATTCATGTATGTACACACTTTGTATCTATATTACTTTTTCTAACTATGAGTTAATGGAACACATAAAATTTATTAAACATCACCTCCATATTATTGCACTATAGTGGTGTTTATTGAAATTAAGACCTAGTTTGGAACCCAAGTGATGCTATAGGTCTGCCTACTTCAGTTGGTCCCTACTAATTCCATGAAAAGTTTAGGTTATTCCCCTACCTGGGATTATATGTTTGGAGAAGAGGTAATTCCTTATCTCCTACTTTCATAGGCATTCATGTAATTCGCTTCATATTTATAGTTTAAGATTGGCTTAAAATTTAAACATGCATATGTTAGTGCCCATACATGCTATATTGGTAGGACACCTCCTTATTGCTTATGTCATAGCTCAAGATCATCTTCATTTAACTTAAAAGGTCTATTATTTATGTTTTCAAATTTGAAGATTCTTGCACCTTATTGAGGGATACCTTCGACTCCCTATACCACTTTGATTGATGAATTTCCTATCAAATTATCTATGATATTCTTCACCTCCTCGATAGTCTTTATGGAGATTATCCTTTAAGTTGTAACATCTAATACTTGTTAATTTTAGGCCCTTATAGAAAATTTGCATCACTAATTAATTAGTACTGATAATGTGGGAACTAAATAAGAAGAGCTTTATACTTCTTATAAGCTTTATGAAATGCTTCCCCTTCCTTTTGTATGAAGCTTAATTTTTCATTCTCAATTTCTTGGTCTTGTTTAGTGTAAAAATCCTCAACATAAATATGACATGTACCTGGTCCCACTGTTCAAAATAGTCCACATCTACTAAGATTGGTCATGCTCTTATTTGATCTCTCGTATAGTACAAGAAGCAGCTCATCCTCAGTTCATCTTCTGTGAGACCATTAAGCGAAAGCATTTGGATCATCAAATAAAACTCCTTGATAAATATGGCCTTGCCTTTACTAGGTGATCTACCTAACTTTGAGAGAAAACGTAGATGTACTTACTTAAGCTTGTAGTTCTTTACCTTTTAACTAATTCTAATGCATAAGGGACTAAAGAAAATAAAGCAAAAAAAGTCTGAAAGAAATATTAATAAAATAAAGCAAACAAAATAGCAAAGAAAGATTAATAAAAAAGTATTAGGTATTTAAGGCTCACTTATATGGAATTTTAATTACCATATATAATTGATTATTTAGGTTGAAATAACACTTAAACTAAGATATTTACTACTGAGACATATATTTATATCTAATTGGGCAACTACATTTGTTAATGTGTAATTTAACCTAACAAAATTCCTAATATTTGTTTTATTGCCTATATGTGCTTTCAAATATAAAGTAGATCAAGTTTTTCGAGCCATCGTTGCAAGTCAAATTTTATTATTTTTATTAATTTTGGTTAGTTTATATTTTATTTTATTTTCACTTTTAATTTCATTCTTTTTTTTTCAGGTACTCAATACACGATAGGAGATCAAATTTTATTATTTTTATTTAACTTATGATATTTATGCCCTCTATCAAGATATATATTTATATATAATTAGGTAACATCACCTATTAAAGTGTAACTTAACCTAATAAAAAGTGTTAACTATAGTTAATATATAAAGTTATCAATAAAGTCTAAGATACCATTATTCTCAAAATTTGAAGTGTTTATTCTCCTAATACTCAGATTATATTTCACCTATCAATCCTTCATACAATTCTTAATATTAAATCTATGATTGCCAATCATAAATCTAATATTAAGATTAAAGAGAATAAATTTAATTAATAAAATAATCAGTATGTGTATAAATAATTGAGTAAATCTTTACAAACTGTATCCCTAATCATATTTATAGTTACTAGTCACTAAACATAAACAAAAAAATCTCTACATGTAAGAAATGAGTAGGAGAAAAGAATAAGAGAAGACGTCACAAGCTCCTTTAATCTGGACTCGAATCCTTTCTCCAATGAAAAGAAAACATGAACTATGAAAAACTACCTTAAAGTTCTTAAAAACATGTTAAGAAGATATTAGAAGTCTTGCTAAAGATATCTAAGTTACTTTTAAAACAAGTATTTATAGTTAGGATTATAAAATAAGAGTTCTAGATGACCTAAACTTAAAGAATTACATATATTCATCAATTATGTCTGAGTATCAGTGCCAAATAGGTTTCTAACCCACTCTAACACTAACATTGATCTTGTTTGGAATCTTCAATTTTTGCGGTTTAAGTGTCAATATTCACCTAATATTGATCTTGTTTGGAAGGAAAATAATTAACTACCTGGAGCAGTCAGGCCAGGGAGTTGCTGTCATCAAAGGGCATAAAAATGAAAATTTAGAGTTTTTGTTTGAAATGATGGCAAGGAAGGAGGCAAATTAGACTGGTCAAAGAAGAAGTGGTGGGTGCGATTGTCGACATTGATAGGATAGGGGGTAAGGATGCCATGGTGGTGGTGGTTTACAGATGAGTCATTTTGGATTAGAGATGCTTAATAAAAGTTTGGTGATCGAGGATGGAGATGTCAAATTTGGTGGAAATAGCATCATAAGAGGTTCTAAGGTCTTGAACTTGGAAGAGACTGACAGCGGGACCTGTCAAAGAGAAGTCGTGTTTAGGAGGTATAAAGACTCAATGAAAGTATCAATAATATATGCTTTTACCAATAAAAAAGGGATACCAAGGGAAAGCGGAGAGTAAAAGCAAAAATTTTGGAAAAGGAAGCAAAAACTCTCATTGCCTTTCCAACTGCTTCGGAGCTCATGTAAATAACATTGTCAACGCAATTCTTAGAACATTGAATAGCAACAACAATAATAGCAAATATTCGAAGGAACAATATTCTGTTGGAACAAATACATCTAAAATATTCATCTATCATGAAGTTATTAGTTCAAATGGGCCAACCTGACAATGATATTTGTTTGTAACCCTTAACTTTACCCTTTCTCATTATCATCAATGTGGAGTAATTCTTGAACTTTTTTTGTATTACAGCATGAACGATTCATCTTCAGTAATGTCTTTAATGGTTTTAAGCCCCTCCCACCAGTATCAATGATCCCAACACGTCTCCCAAAATACAACAGAAAGAAAAGGGGAAAAGAACTCTAAACCACTACATGGTTAACATGCTTTTGTGTACTACAAGAAGCGAAATCGGAAATCCTGATCAAGATAATCGGGTGGTCAAGGCAAGAAGCTACAGTTATAAGAATCATTAATGTGATTGATGATACTATCTTCTTCCTTGACGTTCAATTGCGTATGTGGCCGATCACATTCAGTCAAAGTTGCTCCACTTCCACCACCGGCAGAAAATTCCGGACGACTAGAGACAACCACCAGCATCTGACGACATGAAGGACATGAGGAATGGGATCCAAGCCACATGTCTACACAGGCAACATGGAAGGCGTGGCTACATTGTGGCAGAACCCTCAACTCTTCTCCTTCCACAAACTCACTCAAGCAAATTGCGCACTCTGTCCATGAAAAGTTTGCTTCTTTATCTGATGCTTTGACACTCGCGCTGTAATTGTACTTGGGCAGGGACTTGAGGATCTTCTTCTTCAACCCTTTGTTTGACAAAGCATGCTGCTGCTGCAACGAAGAATTCCTGTTGCCATGGGTGCGGAGCCTGGCACATCGAAGCACCGCGATCAAGCCTATCATGCATATCAATGCGCACAACATGGAAGCCATTATGACCACTAAATCAGACTCCACATTCGCTGCCTCTGGTGGATCTGCCATCGCTGCCTGATTTTGTAGTGAAGACTTTGAGTCAAGGAGGACTCTTAATCTCGGAAATCGGATCATTTGTGTGGTCTAACTGTACCCAGTGGGATTGTTAAAGAACAAGAGCAATTGGAGGTAAAGAATGGAGTTTGCAGCTTCTATACTAGCTGGTTTTAGAATATGTTCGTCTGCCTTGCCTGTATCTGTATGATATATATAGGCAAAGCTGGAGGGAGAATAGAGGGTGGGGAAGGGTGAGGTCTGATCTTTTCGAAATTGGAAGGCAACAAGGAAACTGATAGAGATGAATGGGATTCTCAAAAAAGAAGAGAAGTGAAAATTCTTTAGATAGTTACAGTTTCTATAACATGCCGCAATACGAAAAGTAGGTGATGGTAGTATTAGTCATGGGATGTAAGTCTTCAATCCTGAAAGTTCTTGTAAAATAGATAGGAACTTAGAAGTCAATCGACAATAGAGCTTTTCCGAGTCACCCTATTCTTTATTCAGCACGATTGCTAAACGTTCCACTTGACTAGGCATGGCATTTCCCCGCTTGAGAGTTAATCTCCTGTACTTTTTCATCCCAAAGAATACCAATTACCAAGCCCATATAGAAAGCAGAAATATGCTTTTCCTTTGGTGTAGTTATGTCCATTTTAAAAGACGAAACATGCATTCTTTTCATTGACATGTGGAAAATAAAATTGAGGGAACTAACGGAGTCAAATCCTTTTTAAATTGATTGCAATCAGACATTAGCACTAAAACTTATTCTTTCTTGACAGGACATACTTATTCAATCCAAATATTCATAGTTATCCCACCAAAAGCCGCTGTGTTTTCACATAACTTTCAGCGTCTGGACGATTCTCTTTAGCTGATATATATATATATATATATATAAAGAATGCAAACCGATGTTCAGTTTACAAATAATGGAGCAAGATAGGTGATGCCTTGCCAAAGTTACAGAAAATAATTGTATATGATATACAGTGCTGTTGTATAACTTTGACAAGGCACTGTTTACATTTCTCTAAAACGTGGCTTTGGAGTGAATAATTAAGCTATCCCAGCTGGTACTTGGGGAATAGGTATATTTCTACAAACAACGACAAAGAAAACTCATTCTAAAAGTCAATGATGACAAAAGGAAAAAATATGAAATGCTATGACTTGGAAAGGGCAGTATTGGCAATAGACAAGACCTGGACAGATGATAGTTGATAAAATTGAATAGCTATTTTTAACAAGATTTTATTCCTAACCATGTGCAAAATGCCTAGCACTAGACCTCCACTGTTCGGAGTTCCTCTTCTTTCACAATCACATGATGTACTACATTTCTGTTTTATAACTGACCACCCATCGCCGTCACCTCTAGTATACAGTAACATGCAAGTTGGAGAGGACTGTTCGAATGATAACCAATTTTTGAATCACTACTATACTAGTACTCAATACTCATCTTTAGCAACGACAATTGTGCTCAAATGCAAGTAATGTATGTCTCAAATTAATGCAACTAGTTATTAACGTTGGAGTAATGGTAATTTCTATCACAAAATATCTAATTAGTCTCTTAAAAGTAAGTAGAGTGCGTTTATACAGGACAGAGATCCTCTGTACCCTTAGCCTGTACCTATTCTATCCCCTTTTGATCTCAACCATCCAATACAATGCATTGGATGGTTAAGATCTAAAAGGGACAGGGGGTATTGGGTAAAAGGGGACAGAGGATTTGTCCCGTTTATAAATAGCATATAGAGAAAATACTCAGGTAACTTTATAGTTGAGTTGTTATCATAATAAATGAGTGTCGGTTCTTAAGCTCGAAGTAAACTTCTTTAAGTATATTTCTTAGCCCAATTGCTCGACAAACATGTTCAAGTTACTACAAACTCTCTCTTTGTTGTGAACAAAGTAACAATGGAATGTTTTCATGAAGATAAGAAATAGCTCATGACCTTATCATAAAAACATAACCAGAGGTACTCTTTGAATTATCTAGATCCCATGTGTAGTCACTATCATCAGTACATCACATCAATTTCTTTCTCTCTTCTATACAGTATGTCGTAGTTAGCTACGTCTTCCAGTATCTTAAAATTCTTTTTGCTGCTAGTAGATGCATTTCCTTTGGTGATTCCATGAACCAGCTAAGATAACTAACAACTTGCATTATGTCTGGTCTTATTGTAGTTAAGATACATTAGACTTCCAATGATATGCTTGTAAAGAGTGTTGTTAACACTTCTTCCATCAGAGTCTTTCATAAGCTTTAGACTTGCCTTCGCTAGTGTATTATGTATATTGCAATCTTTTATCTCAATTTTGTTTAAAATTTCTTGAACATACTTCTTTTGATAAATAAAAATATCCACATCTGATTGAATAACCATGCATTCTTCTAAGATTAGACCTAGCTCAACTATCATAGATTTCTCAAGCTTATCAAACATTTCCAATGTATAGTAATTCATAAACAAACCAACAACATTTTCCCATCACCCTCAAATTTTATTAAAAATGTACGCTCATAAGTCAATTTCTAAAAACCTTCATTTACAAAACATGCATTAATTTGACTGTACCAAGCTTGTGGAGCTTGTTTAAGTCCATACGAAGCCTTTTTAATTTATACACTTTATATTCTTCTTCAACCTTAACATAATTAGGAGGTTATTTGATAAATACACATTCTTTTAATGCTCCATGTAAGAAGGCCAACTTGACATCTAATTGGAGGATAGGTCACGAGTTTTATGTCACTAATACAATGATCATTCTAATTGTATCAAGTCTAGCAATAAGGGCAAATATTTCCTTATAATCAATGCTAAATTTTTTTCTTATAATCTTCTACGATCAAGCGAGCTTTACATTTGTCAATTTCACCGTTCTCTTTTAGCTTTGTCTCATAAACCCACTTCACATGAATTGTTTCTTGCCTTTTTGGAATTTCACTTAACTCCCAAGCATTGTTTCTGTCTGTGACAAAAATTTCAGCATCCAATACTTAACATCAATTTTGTTCGTTTGGCTGCATCTACAAAAAACACTATACCACAATATGCAAAAAAAGGGCAAGATGTACAAGTAGTGGATCATTAGATTGGTCAGTTGCTGTCACTTTATAATCACTTATGCATAGAAGTCCCCTTCTACTTTGTGACGGTCTCAACACTCTTACGAGTTCTTGAGTTGTAACTTACTCCTCCATGATTTGTTCAAAACACTTGAATTTTATTTCATACTTATTTCTCAACATTGTTTTATAGTTTTTAAAAGATGTAAAAGTCTCTGAGTTTTCTTGTAAAATATAGACCCAAGTATCATTTATCTCCACTAGAAGCATGATTAATTGGCCCATAGATATCTTAATGTGTAATCTCTAACAACCTCTTTGCTCTTTGAGTTTTTCTTTTTTTGGGAATGGCTACCTGTGTTGTTTACTGACAACACATTCTTCACATATATACCTTTAAGGTATTGGAGAAAGCCTTTAAATTTAAGATAACCAGAACAAAAGGGAACATTCTGTTCACTGTCATTAGAAATTGAACAATCAAACCTAATTGTCATCTTGAATTTGGCATACTCCACATTTAATGGTAATCTCATACCCCTTCTCTTGTAGCTGACCCATAGTTAACGTATTGGTTTTTAAATCTGGCATGAAAAGAACATTTATAATGGTTTAAGCAATATTGCTTGGTCAATACATTGGATAAATGAGTTGGTTTGTGGTCAAATTCTGATGAAGAAATCAATTGTTCATCTTTATTGCGTGGCCGCTGTATAGTTACAGGATTGATCTGATTTTCGATGAGTCCTAACTCCTTAGTACGGCTAAAAAGCAAGTACACACATACAGAAGAACCAGTAGCTAAATGACCTAATATCTGCAATAACAAGATTTTATGTCTCGTACATGTGATCTGACCATTAAATTGAGAGCGTCCAGTCCCCTGCTTAAGTATACATATGTACATGCGAAACCAACGGCAATTTCCACCCGAAGTCCATGAGTTGCTGCCCTTCATGAGAAGAAATCTTTTGCTGCCGGCACAGGCTTCACAAAAGAGAAATCATGTCCATTATTTGTTTCTTCCCCATGAGGTGATTCACTTATTCCAGTGGCTTCCTCATCAATATCCACCCTTGCAGTAAAGTCGGTAGTTGCTGCAATGGGTGACAACGGTTCAGCTTCCATATCAGACATTTCTTCACCCTCATCTGTGAGAGACGCATTTGAATGCCCTGTAGTTTTGAAACGGCGCAGTGTTTGTCCAGAAGAGCGCACTGTTGAAACACTAGGGCTAACGCTTCCTCCCAAGGTTACACTACGTGATCTGTCTGCTTTCCCTTTTCTCCTCTTTGCAGCCATATGCCACTTCTTAATTGCCTTTGAAGTCTGCTCATCGAAGATTGATTTCTTCATATGTGAACCCATCTGGTAGGTTCCACCGAATGAGGTCAAATCATGAGTACTTGAAGAATCATGAATGTGAAAAGGTGCACGGATGAAACCTTTCAACTATGATTTTAAGTTTTACTTTTCTTTCTAGAAATATTGAACTTTGTTGCTTTTTCATGATTGTTATATATAGTGTCATCATTCACAAGGATAGCCATAAAATTCCTCATTTCCTGGCTCCTCTTTGTGTTTTACCGCTTAGTCAGACATGTCCCTTTCATTACAAGAAGTTGTACTAAATCCTCTTAAAATAACGAGAACATCAAAATGCACAAGATGACGTTACCTGAGCTACAAGGGCATATAAGGGAAGAGTTATATAACTGCACAGAAATAGGACGCCAGCCCTGCAAATACCAACAGAGAGTTGTTCCATTTTCTCAAGTAAACATCATAAAACATAATAATATTAAGGCTTTGCCATTCGCCATTACATCTTCGAGCTCATAAAAAACTGCCTTGACGGACATTGAACATGTTGTGTTATGAGATTAGGTGTACGATTTCTTACATAAGAAGTTTGTATTAGACATCTGAAAGAAGTGATGTCCTGATAAAATTTCATACCTTGTGAAGAAATTATAATAACTTACCCTAAAGCAACTTTTGCTATTGCAAGCTTGAAATTAGCATGGAAGCAAGATTTCAAACCAAATGAATACTGCAAAAAGAAACATGTTATGGTCTATGGTTCAAAATCAGTAACAGGGAAGAAAATAAATGGTAAGAACAGTCTATTACCCATATCCAAAGGAAGTAAGTTATCTGGAATGCATTCTGCAGCAATGTAAGTTAAAAAGAGAAATTTAGTGATTGCTTCTGTTACCAGAAAGTTGTTATCAATCAGCAATAAATCAGACAGTACTAACATCAAAGCTGAAGCAGGAAGACTACTTCAGAACCCAACACGTATTCTCTTGTAGTAGTTTATGCACATGAAACTTGTCACAAGCAGCATAATATATTTCCCATTAAACCTTTCAATACCTAATCATATCAACATAAAAGTTATCCTAATGACTGCTTCATGAGAACAGCAATTTGTCAGCTTGAGTTTCGTATCACTTTGGAAATGAGTTCCGTACCTGAAATAAGGTAAAGTGGATAAGAGAAAGAACTAGTTGTGGACGGCCGAACCAAAAATATTTGTCTGAGCCTTGCACAAGAGGCATCCCTTGCACAACTGCATGCCTTTCAGTGATTTCAAGGGCCATCTTCGTCAGAATGGCCTGAAGTTTTGTACCAACAGCTAAAATTATCTGCAAAGAATTTGAAGTTCAGACGATTGTTTTATATAATCCATCGGAAAACAGAATGTTAAGAAACATAATTCTTACAATGACAGGGATAATTGAAGCCCAAAATAACGCTTGCCATCCTGTGAAGAACATAGTAAATTAATAGAATGTACCTTAAAAGATCTTGTAAATCTGCATAGCTCTGAAATCAATCAAGGGTAAAGAAAAAGAAACAGAAAGAAGATTTCCTTACCTTTAACGTTTAGAAGCAAGAAGATTACAAATGCCGCCCATAGAACAGGACTGCAACAACATAACAGCAGTTAGGCACATATACCAAAGTCAGTGAAAATCTGTGAAGTGGACTATCAACTGAAACTTAACATTACCTGACCCCAACAACTACCTTGAAATCATCCTCTAAGGACCTCTTGATGTACTTCTGGAAGTCAAACTTACTTCCAGGAGCTAAGTGGCGCTACAAGAAAAATAAAATATAGCTCGTGGATAAGAGATTGGCATAACGAACATTAAGCGGTTGTTATTTGTAAAGTTTGAAGACTCACACTGATGAAGCCATTGCGCAATGTTAAGTAATCAGCCTTAGAAACAGACCTGAAAAATTGTCGAAAGAAGCATCCCTGCAACAAAAAGATGCAGTTATATTCTGAGAAGGAAGTAGTTTTTCTCTTCATCCATCAAGGATTCTTCAGATCTTCTCAAAAAATGTAATCTATGTCTGCAAACATAAGGTCTGCCTAAATAATTTTGCCGTTGGACTTCCTCTAATTTCTAATTAAATAAACTATAAGAAGGAAAGGCCATTCTTGGGAAGTCCTTACTATAAAAAAGAAGAATGGAATTCTGGTCCAGAAACTAGTGTGCGCTCTCACAAAAGATGTCTCATGAGTGAGCCTGAATCTTGAAGGATCTGCACATCCAATAATTTTAAGAAGTTAATTACAACCAAGCCCTGCTAAGAAATAAACTTGTAAAATCATGCAAGTAAAGACTCAATTTCATTGTCTCAAAGCTGAATCTTGTAAGCTTAAGATAATATACCATTTGAGAATTCAAAATCTTGGGATAAAGTTTCCTGTTCCCACTCCTTCCAGCCACGAATCTGAACAAAGTAAATATAAGCATCATCAGCCATGAAAATATTTACAAAATAATACTTCAGAATCAGTGCGCCTGTTGCTTAACAAAATTTACAATGTTCTGGAAATAAAAACAGTTGACGTTTCCTTTCCAGCAATGAATTATGGGTGTCCTGCCTATTATCCATTTAGAGAAGCATAATTTTCAAACCTTTAGCCTTCCAAGCATCATAGTAGTTAGGCTGTACAGCACATGGAAGACTGCTAAGAAAAATATGAGAATGTGTAACTGATGCAATCCCTCGGCAGTTATAATTGGTTCTTTGCCCTGTGAGAGAAGAATCAGAGCTGTATTTGAGTAACATAGTATTCTATATTCGTAAAAGCACACATTACAATTCTAGGTAACAATCAGTCATCTGACTAAGCACATGAGATGGTACAACCAAAGATCATATAACATGATCTATATCCAAAGAGATTGGTTACAACATGAATCAATTAATAAATGATTACAAATACGATCAATGTAGGCCACGGTCTCAAAGTAATCTAAATAAAATGATATGAACTTATAACCTTGAAAACATGACAACTAATCTTTTACTCTTGTGATTTCACGACAAAGACTTGGGAAAATTTTCACATTTCTTCAAATTACTAACTAGGAAAGTAACTGCACTAGTCATGCCAATCAAAAACATGGAAAAAAGCCTCTAGATACTTTCTATTTAAAGAAAAATCCGCTTCATTTATGCCCACTACACTCTCATCCTACCTTTCCATAGAAATTGTGTTTGTATATTAGTTTGTATGATTACCTATGCATCCCTAGACAGATATACTTCTTTAAAAATCATCCTTGGCCTTGGTGACAATCTACCATAAGTATATAACTTTTCACTGTCATCACCAAATGGACACTTGCAAGGAATACAACAGTGACAGCGAGCACATTCAAAAGATGGCAACTTGCAAAAGTACAATGGCCACAACATGCACTTCTTATTAAAAAATTAATGTTTATGACACCCGCTAGTGAGGCACTTACGGTTTTGCACCTAACGACGGATTCAGCACCAGCTAGAAATCTACGTTCAGACAACAGTCTCCGACGATGTTCCTCTTCAGTAGCAGAAGTTCTGGTATTCCGACATGGCAACATAGTTTCTGCAACCTTAATTGGGATACAGATTTTGGCAATGTAGTTCTGACCAAAAGTCAGGAGCAGTGAAATGAAACCCAGAATCATTAGCTCTGCACAAAACAAAATTGAAGTCAATAAAGTCTTGACACCTACTATTATGCTAAATCGTGATTAGGCAAGAAGAATTAATGCTAATCACCAGCTTTAACCTTCTCCAAGGCTTCCAATAGAGCTTTCTTGTGCCTCTTTTCGAACCACTGAGAAAAAAAAAGCACTGGTTAATAGTAAAGAGAAGAAATCCCGAAAAGAAAGTTGGAATTGATGGAACCCCATATGCTTCATCTATCATAAAGAAAAGAGGAAAGACAATATGAAGCAAAGACAGAAAACAAGAGGATATCATTTTTTAAAAAAAAAAATGACCTTGTGGCAGGACATACTGATATTATTATGATAAAATGGAAAGTTGAATGATTGGACTTTGTTACTGCGAGACCCTAGAGCTACATAGATTGACTTCTTCGTAACAGAGATTCAGACGGGAGTTCAACCCAAAAGAAAAAGAACAGTGAATCAATTGAAACTGAACAGGACCAAAAGCAGAGGACTTTAGTTTAAACAAAAAGTTTTAAGGAAAGAAATAAAAGAGTACCGCTCCAAGCTTGTGAAGGAGCAATTCCAAGAGAAGAGATATGATGATAAATACAGCACAAACACTTGCTACTGCCCATGTTGGTGTTTGATCCAGCTTCCTCGGAGGCTCGCTGCTGCTACTTTCGCTTGCTGCCTTGACCACCAAACCCCCTCCTCCTCCTCCTCCTCCTCCTCCTCCATACAAAACAACCACTACTACCACCATCCATGTTAGGCGTAATAGTAAGTTCATACTTGGACTACTACAGTGGTCTCTCTTTCTGTGCAATCTAATCTTACTTTAGGCTTAGCTACAAAAAGCTAGACACGGACAAATAACTCTTTAAGTCTAGTGTAAATACACAGGCCAAATGTTAAGAAGTCAAACGCGTGTTTCATGGGCACAGGGTGGCTGTTCCGTTTACGATTTAATACAATAATATATACAGTAATTATGTATAAAACTAGATATAATATTTTTACAAATACAATTTAAAAGTAAATTTATGAATTATTTATTAGAATTATTCTCTAAGATTTTAATCCATTACAATGGTAAAGATGGTCTCCTCTTCACTATCTTTGTATTAATAATGTAATTGTTTAATGTTATCAGTAAATAAATGTCGGTCGAATTAAAGAAACAGTAGCCCATGTCAAGTCCATGAGTGCCGTGTGTATGGGGTTTTGTTTTTATTTGATTGGTTAGACTTCCAGTCAAGGGTGAACACTTTTTTAGATCATTTTCCGTCCTCCTAACTTGATTTTTGGTCACAAGAAACTCCCAAGTCGATCCGCCAGTGCTTTTGGATAACCCTTATACTCAGGATAATATAGATTTATTAGAGCATAGAAACTATTAAAGAGATTGTAATTGTATGAAGAAGAATCTCATGATTTCAATTGATTACAGAGGTTAAATACAGATTACAGTTGGATAAACTCCACTTTACAAGGAACTTGATTTGAATTCAAAAGATCCTATTTATCAGCTAACTAATCAACAAATGAAATCTGTAGGTAAAGTTATTGTTTACGTAATTAACACAGACACGTGTGCAGATACTGTACTTATACGTCCCCCTCAAGCTTGTATTTGTAGTTGGAAGCAACTCCAAGCTTGCTCAAATTAACATGGAACATCGTCTTGGCAAGTGGTTTAGTGAGCATATCAGCTAGCTGATCCTTTGCATGAACATGTTGAACTTGAAGATGCTTATTGAGAACCAAGTTTCGGACATAGTGAAAATCCACAGCAACATGTTTCATTCGTGTATTTATGGCTGGATTTTTGCTCAAGTATAAGACACCAACATTGTCACACAAAATTATGGGAGAGACAGGTGATTGAAGTCGAAGTTCACGCAGCAAATTTTGTACCCAGCTCACTTCCGATGCTGAGTTTGCCACAGCCTTGAATTCGGCCTCTGTAGAAGATCGCGCCACTGTTCTTTGCTTCTTCGAAGACCAGCTGATGGGGTTTGGACCAAGGAATAAAATATGACCCGAGGTAGAGTGTCGGCTATCTGTGTCACCTGCCCAATCAGCATCGGAGTACATCGAGAGGTTGAATGAACTCGATCGTTGTAGCATCAATCCGAGAGTAGATGTCCCACGGAGATAACGAAGAACAAGCTTCAGTGCCTGCCAGTGAAGCTCAGATGGTTTATGCATAAACTGGGAAAGTTTGTTTACCGCGTAGCTGATGTCCGGCCGTGTAAATGAGAGGTATTGAAGCTTGCCGAGAACTGTGCGATAGCGAGAAGCATCAAAAGAGAGAGCACCATCGTGGACTGATAATTGACAAGTCGAGGACATTGGTGTGGCAGCAGGATTACACTCATGCATGTTTTCGGTCGATAGCAGCTCCTCAATGTATGTTGTTTGATTGAGAAAGAGACCCTTAGCGGAATGACAGACCTCGATGCCCAAGAAGTAGTGTAGCGACCCAAGATCTTTAATCGAGAAGCGGCTAGCAAGCGCTTCAATCACATTATTCACCGCTGCAAGGCTGCTGCCCGTTACAATGATGTCATCAACATAGACCAAGATGAACACTTCCACTTCTCGAGATCGGAAAATAAACAAGGACGGATCAGACTTGGATTTGGCAAACCCAGCATGCTGCAGGTGATTTGTTAGAGCCATATACCACGCCAATGGTGCCTGCTTCAATCCATAAATAGCTTTTCGCAGCTTGCAAATGTGAGTTGGTGTCGAGGGTGATTCATAACCAGGAGGTTGGGACATATAGACCTCTTCTTGTAGCTCACCCTGAAGAAATGCATTGTTGACATCGAGTTGTCGGAGCGGCCAATGGCGAGAGACAGCAACAGAGAGAACAATACGAACGGTGGTCGGTTTAACCACAGGACTAAAGGTAGAGTGATAGTCAATCCCTGGCCGTTGTGTGAACCCCTTGGCAACCAAACGAGCCTTGTATCGTTCAATTGTACCATCCGACTTCCGTTTGATCCTGAAAAGCCATTTGCACGCCACAATATTTTTTGCTGGATCATGTGGAACTAAATCCCATGTCCGATTACTCGTTAGGGCATCAAATTCAACTTTCATTGCATCTCTCCACTCTTTATGTTTTTGTGCTTGTTTCACAGTAGTGGGTATGGTTGTGGGTTGTGGAACATAAGCTAAACAGTTAAATTTGGCCTTGGGTTTATAAATGTTGTTTTGGGAACGAGTGACTGGGCGTTGGGAAGCCGGTTGAGGGATAGAGGGCATGGGGAGAGAAGTGGCGTCAGTTACAGTGGGTTGTGGTGGGTTGAGGTCAGTTGTGGGTGAAGTAAGTGGTGGACTGGGTAATGGGGAAGGGGAGGTCGGATCAATATGGGGCTGGCTACCCGATTCATGTGGTTCAGTTATAGACAAAGGGGGAGGTAGAGACATACCTTGAGCAGCCGAAGACGCCGATGGTGAGTTGGGAGCAGCGAGAGCCGACTGTAGTGAGCTTGGGCTGTCACGACAAATCACAGGAAGGGGATGGGGAAGGGTAGGTGGCTGGAAAGGGTACTCTAATCGGTCGTTTACTGTTTCAGGCTGAAGATCCCACTCCAATGTTGCGGTCCGATTGAAAAAATGTTGGAATCTGGTTTGATAGGGGTATTCGTGTTCACAGAAAACAACATCACGGGATAGGTATAATTTGGACTTGATTGGGTCAAAGCACATGTGACAGTGATGAGTAAGGGAGAAGCCGAGATATACACATGGGGTGGACCTAGGCTCTAGTTTATGGTTGGTGTAAGGGCGAATCCAAGGGTAGCAGAGACAACCAAAACATCGTAATGAGGCATAATCTGGAGCTCGAGAAAATAGTTTTTCATATGGGGACAGAAAATCCAATGTTGGGGATGGTAGACGGTTGAATAAGTACACCGCATGCTGACAGGCAAATGACCAAAAGGTGAGGGGTAGGGAAGCATCAGCAAGTAAAGTTTTGGCGGTTTCAACAATATGGCGATGACGACGCTCGGCAAAGGCAACTCGTTGGGGAGTGTAGGGAGGGCTGACAAGATGCTCAATGCCTTTGGCTTTTAAAAATGGATCTAGACTCTTGTACTCGGTACCACCATCTGTATAAAGTGATAAAATTTTTGTTGCAAAGTGATTTTCAAGTACTGGTTGTAGCTGTTGAAAAATGTTTTTGACCTCTGTTTTGGATTTCAAGGTGTAAAGCCATGTATATTTTGTGAATTGATCAACAAAAATACAATAGTATAACTTTTTATCAATGGACAGAATTGGAGAAGGACCCCAAAGATCACTAAAAATTGTTTGCAAAGGCTTGGTACTGGACAATGTAAATTTATGGAATGGCAAACGATGTGCTTTATTGGAGAGACAGGAATTACATGATTTGGACTTGTCTTGTTGAGACACTGGTAACGAAAATTGCTTGCAAACAAAATTAAAAATCCTAGAGTGTGGATGTCCTAGTCTGTGATGCCAACGGTCAATAGCAGTGGCTGAGGTAGCAAGGTTGGCTTTGGGTTGGGTTCTCGGCCATTCATAGAGGCCCTCGTTGCTCCGTCCCTGTACCAGCGGCTTCTTCGTTCGTAGGTCCTTCACACAAAAAAAAGACGGGTAAAACTCAATTGATGTTTGATTATCATGGCAAAATTATGAAACGGAGATTAAATTGCGCTTAATGGTTGGTGCACAAAGAGTATTAGAAAGCGTGAAAGATGAAGGTGATGCATTTAATTGAGTAGAACCGGCATGAGTAATGGGAATCTTTATACCATTGCCCATCGTGATACCTTCGTAACCATAATACTCAGGCATGTCGTGAGGTTCGGAGGTGACATGATGCGATGCTCCGGTATCAAGTAACCACGGACTGGAATTGTTGGAAGTGGCTGCCGCATAATGTGCCTTGGCATCATAATGATTGTGAGATCGAGAACGGCAGACATTTGCTTCATGACCGGGTCGTTGGCATAGCTGGCATTTCACAGGCTCGGCAGTGCTTGAGTATCTACCCCCCGGATTAGAGCGGCTATTGTGCCACTGAGAAGAGGGACTGTCGCCACGATTGGTGCCTCGGCCAGAATGATTGTGGCGACGACCATGACGGTGGTTTGGGTTGTGAGGCGGCCTGTTGCTGTGTGCTATGGCGGCCGTGATGGTGGTTGCTGGCTTCTTCGCTTCTTCATGTTGAAGAAAGATCTCGTGATCAATCAGTTTATCATACAAATCTTCATATGAAATCGTTGTATCACGGGCACGGATCGCAGCAGAGATTTCACGGTATTCTGTCCCAAGTCCACGAAGGATTTGTACCACGAGCTCATCATTGGAAATGGGAGCGCCGGCTTGGGCTAGTTCATCAGCCAAGACTCGAACCCGAGTGAGGTACTCTGTCATTGGTAGCGCATCCTTGGTAAGGCGAGCAAGCTGGTCTCTGAGGCTAAACAACCGGGATTGAGATTTGTTGGCATACGTTGTGTGTAAAGACTGCCAGGCACGATGAGCAGAGGCTGCATTGGCAATCAGTGAGGCAATGGTTGAATCGACAGATGCCATCAAAGCATTCTGAATTAGTTGGTCTTGCCGGAACCATAAACTAAAGACCGGATTGGGAGTGTTAGCAGTGCCGATGGTCCGTTCTGGAGCGGGGGTGCTGCCGTCGAGATGACCATATAGGTCGTGTCCATGCATGAGCATGGAAACCTGGGCTTTCCAGGTCGCAAAATTCACACTGCCGGTGAGCTTGAGTGGTAGCTGGGAGGCCGGATTGAATTGGACAATCGGCGAGGCAGGATTTGGAGTGTCGGAGTTAGCAACTCGGTGATTGCTGGCTGGTTGGGTCATTATGACAGAGGAGAAGAGCTGAGAGGGGGAAAAAAACGGTATAATACTCAGTTAGAGATAAAAAAGCTCTGATACCATAAAGAGATTGTAATTGTGTGAAGAAGAATCTCATGATTTCAATTGATTACAGAGGTTAAATACAGATTACAGTTGGATAAACTCCACTTTACAAGGAACTTGATTTGAATTCAAAAGATCCTATTTATCAGCTAACTAATCAACAAATGAAATCTGTAGGTAAAGTTATTGTTTACGTAATTAACACAGACACGTGTGCAGATACTGTACTTATAACTATCCTAGTTGACATTAGGTAAGACAAGAGATTAGGTAAGACTATCGTAAAATTTTTAATTGAATTTTTATTATAAAAATAACATTATTTTATTATAATTAATTATGTTTTAGACCTTTTTTATTCGATTTAATCTAATCTTATTTTTTATTAAGACAAACTCTACTTTTTAGCTATCCTGAACTCATTTTTGTTAACTGTCATTCAATTCGTCTAACTATTTTTGGATGTTTTATTTTAAACATAACGTTTTACTAATTGTGCTTTCTGTTTCTAACAAATGTACGGGAAATAGATAAGTTCAGATTCGGAACCAACCATTCAAGCGATTAAAATAATCCGCTGGAACAAATAGACAGAGGTGACCCAATGTCGGTTGTTGCGGATTAACGTAACGGGCCTAATACGAACGTTTTGGGATTTTGCTCCTGAGAAATTTGTTTGTATGAATAAATATTAATTACAACTTCAACTCCAAATACTTTTGTATTTTTGAGCTATCATTATTTTATGTTAATCGACGTACGGTATTTTTCAAGAAAACAATCTACCATTCTTTTTCACGCGCTCTCTAATAAAATATTTACTAGGACCGAATGGCTATGTAACACTACTTGCACTCCCCCCAATATTATGCCCCCAACTTGTCATCCAGAATAAGGATGACATTTGTGTTCAATTTTTTTGGATGACATTTGTGTTCAGAGTATAATCGAATTCAATATTAGTAAATTTATTTTGAGTTGAATGTTTCTTCAAAGGAGGTAATTTAGAAATTTAAAATATCTTGACTCCATCTTGACCCATTCTAATAATCATTAATACAATCACTCCAATTTATGATTTT
>JANIPM010000233.1:19470737-19489513 GCA_027478405.1 Erythroxylum cassinoides
GAGGTCAGTGGTGCAATAAGCTCCCCAAAATTTAAAAAAATTAAATATTTGGGCCCTCCTATCTTAAATTCTTGACTCCATCACTGCCTACCAATTGATATTTCTACAATAATACAAAATAGTTCCCTTAGGTTATGTTTGGTTGGACATAAAATTTTTAACGAAATAAAATGATTTATAATAGAATGAAATGTAAATGAATGTAATATTAAAAAATTGTTGTTTGGGAGGGATAGATGAATTCATAATATAATATAGTGAAATGTTATTTAGAAGAAGGGTTCATAATTTAATATAATGAAATGTTATTTATCATTTTACATTCCATTATAAACTCCTAAAATCGTACATAACTTATTTTACTATTTAGGATAAAATGAGATGTAATGTGAAACTCTCCCATTCCAAGCCTTCTTCTCAAACAATGGAATAATATTACATTCTGTTCCATTATATTAATAACCAACCAACCAAACATAGCCTCACATTTCAAGTTTATTTGAAAATTTTAATAATCAGGGGTATTATTTCAACTGATGGATATTCATTCTAATTTCCTTTATGTACACCTTTTTAATATTTATATTCCCATCAACTTTATCGTTAAGCCACTATTTTTTTGTATTTTACTCGATTGGTCCATATATTTTGAATTCCTCTTTCCTTTCAAAATTTTGTAAGAAAATTTTTTAAAATATTTTGTTAATAATCTTTCTTTAAGTTCCCCTCTTAGTTTCATCTAAAAAGGAATTATTGAAAAAAACTTATGTTGAAGGCCTATAAAACATTTTATCTAGATATAAAATCAAAAACACTCCAAAATTGTAATCCTCTCCTCTATTTAATATATCCTCATGTGTTATGGCTTTTTCACAATTCTATTCACACTAATCTTTATACAAATACTCTATATACTCATCATGAGTTCCATTCTCATTAAAAAAAATTCCTTGCATCTTTATCAAGTATCTTTAAGAACAATTTAATAGATGTTGAGAGTTTCAAGCTCAAATATTCAAAATAAATTATAAAATTAAATGATTCATCATTCTTCCATTACTTAAAAGTATTACCCGATTACTATGCCATAATTTTAGATTTAGGGTGTGATTGGTTTACTTAGGAGAATGGTAATAGGAATTATAATGAATACAGTGAAGAATAGAAATGAATATAGCTTCCATTCCTCATTATATTGGGGGTTATAAAGTATTGCTCTAAAAGGGAATATAAAAATATTGTTCATCCAATCATAATATATTACCAACTATCTTTTTTCTTTCCTTACTTATTCCTTTCTTCCTATGCTAACTAACCAAACACCTCCTTAGCCTATATAATTAGGAATGATAAATAAGTTTTAAGTCTGACTTACCTCAATTTGAAGTTAACAACTTTTGGGAGTCAAGTTAAAGCTCGATTATATACAAAAATTATAGAATTTACTCTTCTTGTCTTCTTTTATTCTTTCTTCTCTTCTGCTTATTCTATAATCTATACAAATTTCAGTTTCATACATTTATGCATGGATTAAAACCTACACTTAAATGCCTTACCTCATGAAAACATCAATATCATCAATATGAATTCTTCTTTATATTCTTCATTTCTTACTCTTTCTCACTATCAATTTTCGTTCTCTTTGTTTCATCCCTCTACATCTTTATCCCTATATTGCACTATTCCTTTTTCCCTCCCCATCCCTTGAAGCTCTTACAAAGGACCTTTGAGTGGCTTACTTTTGCTTTTTTATGTTTATTGATTTTTTTGTCTAAGTTCTTAAACATAGAATAAATGAATAATAGATGTTTAGGTTGCTTACTTTCATCATTTAGATGATGTCCAACACTTAAGCAGTTGGATTTTTGATGGTTCAAGATAGGTGTTGGATTAGAAACTCAGTTTGAGTTTCTACAGTCTTCAGGTCATCTAAAAATTTGAGCAGACTCGAGCTTAAGCCATATAAACTAGGTATATCAAATTTTGAGTAGGGCTTGGGCCATATCCTATAAAGATCAAACACGTCAAGCTGATAAAAAGCTCAATTAGCCCACCTATTATCATCCTTACTGTAACATCCCGTCCTCATATTAAGAGTTAGAATTTAGATTTCAATAATGGAGAAAATAGCAATGTGAGACTTAGAAAAAAAATTGCATTTCATGCTCAGAATACATGCATGTGAATTTGAATTTTTGCACATATGAAAATAATTATACATGCACTCATTGACATTCCGAGGATATTGAATTGTAACAGGATATGTTGAGAGTTATGGTTATAGTGAATGAGTTAAATGAAATGAAGTAGAAGGACTAGAAATAAAAATTGAAGTGTTGGATTTTAGTGAATAGAAGTCATCTGAGAAGTTACTGGAAATGAATAGTTAAGGGAGTTAAATTTGATCTGAAACTTTCATGAATAAATTGTACTAATCTAGATGGATTTTGACAAAATTGTCTTTGTGAAAGTTGTAGATCTTTCTTTTAGCTTTCCATTGATATAAAGTTTGCAATTTTTGAAGTTCGGGATCAAAAGTTATAGAGTTTAGAAGTTAAGTTTTGGTGAAGAAGAATTGCACCGTCATGCACAAGTACGACGGTGACTTTTGAATGAATATTGAAAGTGCACCGTTGTGCATATTTGGAAGTTTAAAAAAATAAGGGTCATAGGATTAAAATTGAAAGTATTTTGCACAATAGCGACACTGGTGATTTTTAAGTGAATGTCGTGATCGTGCACATACACGATAGTGATCCACTAATCTAAAATAAGCTTAATAAGCTCTTTTAGAGAAATTTATCTATAAATTTAAACACAATTAGGTATTTGTGATGTTGAGTATAGTTTAATAATGTATCATTAGAAAACAGGGATATAAATTAAATACATGATCATACACTTTATAAATCATCTAATAGTATAAGGTAACTATAAAACTTTAGTCTTGTATTACAACATTAACTATTTAGATTTGTGGTTTTAATATCTTTAGTAGATTAAGAACATGAAGAGAGGAATTGCAATGAGAGAAAATTTTCTCATTGCTTTTATATTTAGAATGACTTGAATAATAGTAATACAAGCATGCTAATATTATTCTGGCCAGGAGTTTAAGTAAAGTAATTTGAGTAGTTACAAGTAAGCTTTTCATGTTGGACCTCGTTTTCGGAGTCCAACAATCGATTCGGATACCAAAAGATATTTGACCTGGGTCTCGAGACCGAGAAGACCATTCAGGACAAACGCGTGAGGGTGGTGTGAAGGAAAAGTGGAAAGTATTACATTTATATAAAAATAAATAAATAAATCGCAGTGTGGCAACAAAGGAGAGTTCGTCGCAGCGAATCCATGGAGTTATCTCCATGGACCATTCGGGAAAAGTTTGTCGCGACGTAAGTTATTCTTCGCCAGGGTGAAGACACCTTCAGAAAGGTTCGCCACAGTTCGCCGCGGCGAAACCCTTAGAAATCGAAATTCACAAACATTTTAAACAAACATATACATTCAAATCTAACCATCCAACTCACCCACCAAACAAACATAATCATACACAAATGGAATTTCAATTCTTCATTTCTTTACTAATTCAAAGAGTTTGAGCAAATACATATCATCATACACATCGAAACTTAAAACAAAATACATAAGAATGCTCAATGTTGATATGCCTATAAAGCTATTCAAAATCACTAACTTAGCACAAAAGTCTCTAACTTTCTTAGAGTCTCCGATGCCTTGCAAGGATTAACGATCTTCTCGTTCTACACCTGAGGAATGGAAGGTAATGGGGTGAGTTGAGAAGCTCAGTGGCTTATACATTTATAGTCATTGGCAACGAGCCACACATTCAAGCTTATATATACATATATATGTAACAATTCAATACTCCACAATTTAAACTCACAACTCATAGTTACCAAGATGTCATCTCAAAGAACATGTCATGTAATTTATTCATCATAACCTGACACTCAATTATGCATCATGCTTAACCAATTAATGATGAAATGCACAACAAATAGCTCGAGAGTTCCGTGGAACAAAACGGATAAACCAAAGTTTATACCGTGAACAAAACGAGTCCGTTTTTCAGGATCTCGTGGCCTCAAGAGGGCAGCCGGGAGAAGGCTATATGTTAACGTGCACGTGACTAATGAAACGTTCCTCTCTTGCCCAAACAGAATCAAGTTTCAATGCTTAACTCATTTCACACACATCCATACTTTTCATGCTCATCATGCTTTTTCTCTTTTCATTTATACAAAATGCCATGACATAACATGGTCATAATCACAATGCATTTTTAACAATTTCCATAATTCAATACAAGCAATTTAACACACAACATACAAGCAAGCAAGACAAATTGCCCATACTACACAACAACTATAAATATATTACCCACCTAATTTCGCTTGACAATCCAAATTTCGCTTGACAATCCAAGTTCAATGTTGTCTTTCTTCTTGCTCTTGGATCGGGCTTGCTTAGTTTCCTATAACAAAACAAGTTCTCATTCAAACAACATTTAAAGGAAATTCATAAGGCTTCAATAATTAAAAAATGATAAAATTGACTATAATCCTTTCAAAACCTAGACTTTATGGTCCATTTTATATGATCATTATGATCAGATAAATGAAGAAATTTGATAATACTTTCTCCTAGAAAAATGCTCTTCATTGTCTTAAGTTTCTAACGACACTAAAATCATTCAATTTGGTTCAAAAATCCGAAAGTTATACTCCAAACATACTGGGATTGCTCTTATACTGAGACAATATTCTATACTTAACTTCCATCCAAAAATTGATATCCTTAGAGACTGAATTTAAACTTCATTTCTTCACAAAACTTGTAGCCTATTTCTCTAGTTTACTTCAAATTAAAAATCACTCCATTTAGATAACTACAAAAAAAGTTATGCTCAAAATATCGAAGTATGTTTGGTGTTGGAAAGTTCGCCAATGTTAAAGTTCGCCGCGGCGAACTTTCCTAAGTTGGCCGCGGTGAACTTTATCCATCAAGTTGGCCGCGACGAATCAAGGAGAGTTGGCCGCGGGGAACTTTGATAGAAACATACGCAACACTTCATTTTTCCATATTTTTACTTCCAACACCTACAACCAACACATCTTAAACTTCAACCATCATTTCTACTTCACATTCACTTCATTCTCTACTCCGTTCTAACTTAAATTCATTCACAAATACATCATGATCTATCCTTGATCCTTAACGCTAAAAGATTAAAGTATTTTCATACACCATTCATCAATAACTCCCTACACGTATTCAACTTCATTTTTACTTCTAACTATCATTAAACATGCTTAATCCAACAGATCAAGAAAAGAAGAATGCTTGTACTTACTTGTTTTAGCTTCAAAGTCTTCAAGATCTCCAAAACCCTATCTTCCTTCTTTCTTTTCTTCTTCTTTTCTTCTGACACCCACGACATTCCTCTTCCTCTTCTAAGTCAAGACATATTTCTATTCTTGTTTTTCCCATTTTGCCCTTCACTTAGTTCTTCCAATTCTACCTCTTCTTTCATTTAATCCAACTACTTACCTTAGGCCATAATTTAATACCTTAACCAAACCCTAATTTAATTCTAACTTTGGCATAATAATTAAACTCCAAATAAAATAATTTATCTAGCAAGACTACAACATTTATTCAAATCATGCTTCATAAATAAATAAAAAATTCAGGGCCCAACATTTCAAGTGTATAGGTTAAGACCTAAACAAATCACTAAGAAATGGATGTAAGTCTATCTATTTTCAATCAACTTATGAGGAAAGTCTTCAAGAATATTTAGAAACAAAATGTCCCTTGATGGTGACTAGGATTTGATGAATGCTAAATTTAGAATTTTGAACATATTCTTTTGCTTTGTTGAAAAGAAGAAAATTTAATAAATCATGTTATAAAATTATAAATAAAGGAAGATAATGGTTTTGTGAAGATTTAGTAATTAATGAAAAGAATAGTGATACTAGAAATAGCTCTACTGTTTGGTATAAATCGATCCCATAAAGAGAAATAATGTTAAATGAGGTAGATGATCAACAATTATTATAATGAATTGTATACACCGAAAGCTAAAGTTCTAAAATAATAAGAAAAGAACTATAAGAACTCATGGATTTAGTGCTATCAAATCTTTGTTGTGAAAGTCTTCAACTCGTGGATTTCTATTCTTTCCACATCTTTATAGAGGTAGGACTTGAAGACAATAAAAGGTAATGTTTTGTCGTACCTAGGAAGTTAGCTAAAAGTTACTCATTCACTTCATGGAAATCGTCCTCAACCTTTTTTAGGTTGCATAGATTTATCAATGTAATTACGATACCCTTGGAGAAACTAATATTACAAAACACGTGTGAGATTGTTTCAACTTTGCTTTTGTATAGTAGGGAAATGTTGGGCAAATTTAGGAATTATAATCTATTTATTTTATTTACTATTTCTCTAATAACTAACCACATACAAAAGTAAGTTTTCAAAAGTAGACAGTCATTCCAAATTACTTTATGCTTGAACTCCAACTGTCTCACAGTTTATTCCTATATGATTGATTTATGTACTAGCTAAAACTTATATTGATCCAATGGTATTCATTATTCCTACTAGAATTGCAACTATATGGAGGGAGGATTTATGAGAGTGCATTAGGGACTCCATACCATTGTTTGTCTAAAACCCATGTCTTTACCTTTGCATCATTTGGAAGTGTATTCATTAAGGAACTTTTTAGTTGGCTTTTGTATAATAGCCAATAATATTATAATTATCATAGAAAATAGATGCATTCTTCTCATCCCCAATCTTGTATTCTATAAGTTCATTTATAAAAGCATCAACCTTAGTTGTTGTTTGATACACCGGGAAACAGATGGTATTTTAACTTCCTATAGAATTTTGCCCTTTAAAATGTAGGTATGTAACAATTTAACCAAAGGGGCTTCCCTATTTCCCATTAGTCTCCAAAGTCTTTTCCGCCAACACTTTAATAGACAAACATAATATATTCAATAACCAGTCCACCTTAAATAACAAGAGAAAAAATCTCACTCCAAACTACTTTGAAGTGATATCTCCCTTCTTTATCACTACCTATATGAACCTTTTGATAACCTTTTCAATGGACTTAACTACTCCCTTGGCAAGGAAGAAGTGACATGATTAACATATATAAAAAGAGCTAATGACTAATTTTATCAACTGCAATCTTTCAACATTAGATAACTTCCTATTACCCATATACCCAATCTCTTCTGGAATTTTTTTATTAGTAGGATGTATTCCAAATATCTTAATCTTCTGGTAGCTAGTGATAACCCCAAGTATTTGAAATGGGGGTGTAACCTTTATTGAATATTTTAATCTTCTGGCAGCTAGTGATAACCCTAAGTATATGGTCTAGAATTTCCTAACTAATTGTATCATTGGCTTTACTGAAATCAATCTTGATAACACAATTCCTAAGGGCATTTTTTATAGAGTAACCTTTCATTAGTTCTTGACACAATAATATTATCCCCTATTTGTCTTCATTCCAAAAAATGCACATTGAGATTGTTAATGGTGTTTTACAATGCCTTTCTTAGTCTTTTAGCCAAGATTTTAGCTATGATCTTATAGATAAAATTGCAATAAGCTATAGGTCTAAATTCACTAAGGGAGATTAGGTTATGTAATTGGGTATGAGACATAGGAAAGTCTTGTTGATTTCAGCTAACACCTTTAGAATTGCTTTTGTCACAAGGAACCTAATTTAAGGCCATACCTTTTAAAAAAGAAAACCTAATTAGGCCATCAGGATTTGGGGCCTTTTCAGGACTCATCTCATGCACAACTTGTTCAATTTCTCTAAAGTTCATAAGGTTATTAGTTCACTGACTTTTTCATGTGAGAAATGATTGTTGATAAAAGGTCTATAAAGTTGGGAGGGAGGAACTTACTAATTGCTGGAGTACAAAGAGATCCCTTGAAGTCTCTAAGGGCCTCATCTTTGAGCTCTTATTGAGAGGAGATTAGGATCCCCTTGTTATTCATCAAGGAACAAATCATATTCTAATTCCTTCTTGCAAGAATTATTTTATGAAAAAACCTGGTGTTTTTATCCTCCTCTTATAGTCATTTAACTTTTAACATTTGTTTAAGAATAGAGCAGTGATTCCCTTTAATAGTTAAGTGGATTCTTCTCATGTTTTAGTTACTAGGGATCACCATATTGCTTATATACTTCTTTTAACTTTTCTCAGTTTCTCCTTAGCCTCCTTAACAATTTGAAAGTATTGTTTCCCCTTAAACTCTTAATCTTCTTCAGTTCTTCTTTAACCTTTGCCTACATTTTCATGCATACACAAGTTTTATGACCCCATATTAAGCATGTAATGCCCTTCTTAATGGCTTAGCTAAAATTATTGTCCTTTGTTAGGTAGTTATTGAATCGAAAAGGAGAACATATATTAGAAGCACGACATAGAAATTGGATTACTATAGGTGTTTGGTCTGAAATTGTGGTAAGGAGAAATGATACTTTACTCTAAGGAAAACTTGTCAACCATTCATTGTTAACTAATTCTTTATTTATTTTCTTCATTATGTGCCACTTATCAACTTGCTTATTACTTCAATTTTAATAAAAGACTTCAGATTTAAAGATTTATCACTTCTAACTCTCCAATACATTCCCTAAGTTCATTAATGAAGTTTCTCAGGTAATGGTTCTTACAGCTTCTGAGGCATTCATTGTGCAATTGAAGTCCCCTAATATCATCTAAGGGAGATTCACTTGTGAATGAATATTTTGTAGATCTCATCGTAATTCTCTCCTTTGGAACCTTAGATTAGAACTATACATAAGTGTAGCTGCAATTACTAAGTCTTCCAGTAAAAAATTAGCATAAATATGAATATACAGGTTACTAGATTGATTACATCAACTTTGATTTTCCTTGAATCCATGACCAGAACTATACGACCATAATGCTGGTGATGGTGATTTCACACAATGTCTCAATGGTCCATCACTAACTTAAGTTTTTGTAGCTTTTCACTACTAAGTTTTGTGTCTAAGATGCCTATTATACAAGGCTTATTATTCAAAATGAATTCCTTAAGTGATTAATGTTTTTTGGGACAATTTATGCCCTTAATATTTCAAGCAATCAGTGACGTGAGAAATTGATTCTCTTATCTGCCTTCACTTTGCTTTGCCCCCAAATTCTCTCATTAACTTGCTTAAACTCCTCACTACTTTTCGCTTTCCTAGCATTTGGACTCTTGTGCCATGGATTGTTTAAGCTTCTATCCTATTATTCATGTCCTGACCCTCTACCTCTCTCTACCTCATGCAATTTTGGATCAACCTCCACTATCTTTTTATTAGTCTCATTAGTTATCCCATTTGGGCTGAAAATGGATATAAGTTTCACCTACTAATAAGTTTTAATCATCATGTCCAATTCTATTAATTAAAAATTGTGATTAATGTCTATATTTATTAGCACAATTTATTATATTAAGAGTGGTTATCTCTGGTTATAAGCAATAAGCATTAAAAGATAATAAATGATTATTATGTTTAAAAATCTTTCACTTTTAATTTTTATTTAGTAAATTTTATGTTCTATATAATTTTTCAAAGTTTTAATTTTAATAATATCTTTTTGTTTATAAGTTTTCACTTTAGTGATCTTTAAATATCATGTGTTATTTTCAAACTTACGCATTATCATATTCAAATATTATTAATTTTTAATCCGTAATAACTCACTACTCTTTTTCTTATGCAATTAGAGAGAAAGAATACTAGACATGATAATTTATTTGATAAATATATATTTTCACTTAAAAATACGTTTATTAAACATAGAATTATCTTTAATGAGTAAGTAAAAAGAAATATGTTTTAAAAAAAGTAAAAAGAAATAACTTTTTTATTGATCATAAACGTATTATAAAGAATGATATAAAATATCATAAAACTTATTTTTGATATCCAAAAGTATCTATCTTAAAAGCATTAAAACATTTAAATAAAAAGACTTTAGTAATATACTAACACTAATAATTTATTTTATAAAATAAAAATATTATTTAAATTGGTACAAAAACACAAACATAAAGCTACTTTATAAATAGGATAAATTTTTTAATACAAATTTGCAATACTAGAAAGAAATATCAAAAGTAGTAAATAAAATATTTGAACTTCAAAATTGCTATAAAACTAACTTACTGTTAATCTTTAGTTAATGGTACGAATACGACAATGTCACATTCTAAGATTCATTATTAAGTAAATATATACATCAACAAACTAAAAAAAAAAAGCCTAATATATAACCCTAATCTTTACACAAAACTTAATAACCGTTTTGGGAAAGTCCAAATAGCCAATCTATAACTTGTGTATTCTCGGCGATCTTAGTCTATCAAACACAAATTATATATTAATAACACTCTCACCAAGTAAAAATCAATGCATTGTATCATCAAGTTCCCTTCTTCTCTTTTTTGTTAACAAAATAGTATTTACCAAAACGAAGAAACAATAATTATTCCTCCCTTTACATGCATTATATATATTCGAAGTTAAACCATTAAAATTACTTCCAACATTAATAAGCTAATCTAATATTTAGCACAGTAATAACTAATAAGCAAAGGCAATCGTTTTAGACACAAAATACACAATCTAGTATTTTCGTAGAAATCAATTCGGTTCCAAAAACTTAGCTTTAGAAATTTTAAAAAGAATAAGAACTTTAGGTACAAAGAGAATTAATTTTCACTTTGATAAATAATAAAAGTTAAATGCATAAATTTACTGAATTTAAAAATTAAAAAATCTTTAATATTTTAATGTTTATAGATTAACTCTTAATATTAATATCTATTCACAAAGTAACTCTTATTGAGATAAAATTTAAAAACAATATTTAGAATTAATAACCTTTTTGATAGGTGTAAAGAAGTAGTGATATATTAACATTTGGCGTTAAAAGGATAGATATTTGTTTAGTGAGAAATAATGCAATGTTGAAACCATAACCCAAAAAATAGTTGAGAATACAAGAATCACAGCTATGGAGTCTATAGTTATTCTCATAGCTGTAGTAGATGAGATGGGTAAGTGATTTATAATGGAGATAATAGCTATACTCATAGCTCTCTATTGTATAGCTCCAGCTATACCCTATGAGATGTAGATGTAGTCAGCAAACTTTTGGCTCTTTGAGCACATAATATCATGTATATAAAAAAATTTATAGATTTATTACTGAATTTTAATATATTTAATGGTTGATTGATAAGTTTAATATATTAAAAGATTAGTTTCAATATCATTAAAACCCAAAATGTTAATATTAAATCCATCAACACGATGGCCTGAAATTTAAAAGTGACCAGATAGAGAAAGGCCATTGATCATACTTGGAAGTAACTAAGGAGTGAATTTGACATATAATAAACAGCCTAGAATTCAATATCTTAATAAGAGCTAGAAGCAATAATAGATGAAAAATGAAAGCTGCTTAGTTTATTCTGGCTACTCGGTACGTAGTTTATTGATAATCGAGTCTAAATCTTTTGTCTAATATTATCTTGTTTTATTTTGTCTAATAAATCTCAGCCATTTATTTATGTAAGTTCTGCGTAGGTCCTACGTAGATCCCGCGAAATAAATGACTGAGATTCTATGGGACAGAATAAAACATGATAATATTAGACAGAGGATCCCATCTCTTGATAATTATGCAACAAACAAACAAACAAAAATAAATGAATAGTAGTTGGGTTCCGGTTCATGGGGAGAGAATGGCAGGTGAAGTGAAGGAAACTGAAGTTCAATATGAAGTTAGTTTAAACGAATGGCCCTCACAAAATATTGATGGATGAGCGAGCGCAGAGCAGATAGCCTGAGGTGCTTGAGTTGGAGACGTCAACGTCATCTGCTGTCAATCGCTCTCGGAGGCATTGACTCTTTCCCTCTCAGTCTCACAGGTTTCCGTTCTTATTCCACTTTTAAAGAGTAATTAACACTGATTCAGTTCCACTGACGATGCTTTCAAGGACTTGCCTTAGTTCCATCTATCATTGTCCTTCAAGCTCCGATGCTAAGCTCTTGCATTCTCATCGCATTCCACAACCACAGACCAACACATTGAACACTTTACATGTGCATCTTAATTTATTATACACTCTTCGGTTACTTAATTTCCAAGTACGTGCATAAGAAATGAAAATAATGCTTGATTGCAGACAATGAGATTTTTGGATCTCTTCCTTGTGGCATTGGTTCCAGTTCTGAAAGTACTCTTGCTTACAGCACTCGGCTTGTTCCTCGCAATAGACCGCGTAGGTCTCTTGGGAACGGATGCAAGGCAACATCTTAACAAAGTCAGCGTTCTTTTTAATCTGATCTTAATTTCTCAAACGTTTTACTGTAACTTGTAAGTGGAAATGACAATCAAACCTGAGAGAAAAAAAAAAGCTGCTTAATTATGCAAGGAAAGATTCGGTATTAAGTCTCCTCTTAATAGCAGCACTGAGTACGTCGCTAATTTATGAAAGTCATGTGCAGCTTGTATTCTACGTCTTCAGCCCTGCGATCGTGTTTAGCCAACTAGCGGAAACCATCACTTCCCACAATTTGGTTGAACTGTGAGTCATGATTTGGCACTAGATTTTCACTTTCAACTCTGTCACCCTCGATCCAATCCTTGTTGAACAATTACAGAATTACTAGTAACCAATGTGTTAACTGGCGTTGATATGCGTATGCAGATGGTTCATGCCAGTGAATGTAGCCCTCACATTCATCCTTGGCTCTGCACTAGCCTGGATTCTCATAAAAATAACCAGAATTCCACCCCGCCTCCACAGCATTGTCATTGGTTGCTGTTCCGCTGGGAATTTGGGGAATTTGCCTCTCATCATTGTTCCTGCTCTTTGCCAGGAATCAGATAGTCCATTTGGAGATTCCACTGTTTGCACTACTTACGGCAAGGCTTATGTTGCTCTGTCCATGGCGGTATGATAGTTCCCGTATATATTTGATGTACCTACATATATCACCACTTGGACTCATCACAAACTGGGCTTCAGTAAGAACAATTCCTGTAATGGATTTCCCTGGGTGCACTTAGCTACATGATTAATGAGCTCAGATATATGAATCAAGTAATTACCATTTGGGGCTTTGTTGCTGATACCATGTGAAACAGGTAGGAGCTATATGCCTATGGACCTATGTTTACACAATCATGCGGATGTATGCAGACAAGAACGGCAGTTATACAAATGCCCTTCCTGATGATGAAAACAATTACACAGAAGCACTACTTGACGATGCCCTTCCTGGTGATGAAAACAATTACACAGAAGCACTGCTTGACGATGCCCTTCCTGGTGATGAAAACAATTACACAGAAGCACTGCTTGACGATGCCCCTCCTGCTGGTACCTCCATTGCTACATCTGGCAAGAAGGTGATTATTCTTTATGCTTTTTGATTAATTAAGGTATAAGGCGAACAAAAGTGAGATTTCTGTGATGAACTTGACAGGCAACGTTCATTGGAAGAACCTTTGATCGTGTCAAGAAGTTGACGGGGAATATCAACCTGAAGAGGGTATTCGCGCCATCTACAATCGCAGCGGTACGTGGTCATTATGAAGTAATTTGCTAAGTAATGCAAAAATATGATGGAGTTGTTAATTATTATTGTTTAACATTTGAGTATTTATTCTTTGGCATCAGGCACTTGGATTTGTTATTGGGACAGTCTCTCCAATCCGAAAGGTGATGATTGGTGAAAGTGCTCCCCTTCATGTCCTTGACAGCTCCATATCTTTGATAGGGTATAGAATCAAATCCTACGTCTCTTAAACTAATATTGAACTCTGCTACTTACATGGCAACTCGGAGTGTCGTTGAAAATTGTCAAAAATCTATAAATACAGGGATGCAGTAATTCCTTGCATGACATTGATAGTGGGAGCAAACCTTCTTCGTGGTAATTAATGAATGAAACTAGCATTTTCTTCTGCTACCGTTAACTAGCACTGCTATTCATTCCAAAAATTGCTATTTTGTCAGGTTTTAAAAGATCAGGAGTAGGATTAAGAGTAATAGTAGGGGTTATCATGGTGAGGTACGTATTTTTGCCAGTGATAGGAATTGGAGTGGTGAAAGGAGCATATCATTTTGGAATAGTCGGATCAGATTCATTGTATCTCTTTGTTCTTCTACTTCAGTATGCGCTTCCGCCCGCGTTGAACATGGGTAATTTACTGATACTATTAATTTATTTTTATAATTTACTGATACATTGTCTTTATATGTATATTAATTGAAATGATTTTGACACTTTCTCAAAATTTTTAATATATAATCTTATTATAATTATTTATTATTAATGATATTTTAATTAGAAACTAAAAAGGAATTTCAATTTTGGTGCGCCAACTTGTTCTTTTATTAGAATTAATTATCCGATACTACGAGGAAATTATATTATATATCATAATAATTTTAACAAGTTAAAGAAATTTCAGTTCTTTTTACAATGACCTAAACTACAAAATTATATGGCTAAACTTGTTATTTCTTTTTTAGGATAGTATGTTGCGTTAGATGGCAATAATACCTATTTTGTGAATGCATTGGCAGGCGTTCTCGTGCAGCTGTTCAAAGCTAGTGAGAGTGAATGCTCAGTGATTATGATGTGGACTTATGTGGTGGCTACATTTTCTCTTACCCTTTGGTGTACCTTTTATATGTGGCTTGTTGGCTAAACATGTCTGATGTCTCCTACTACTTAGCCAAGCACATGCTTTATACTTACACCATAGCCTTTGAAGACAATTCCATTTTGGGTACTCATCCAACTCATTTTGGGAATTGAGCTTCACTAAAATATGCCATTCGTGGATACTTTCCAGAAGCACAAAAAAGAAGCATGTAACCTGTAATTTTGATGTTGCGGCTGCAGAAAATTCATCAGCTATTCCATTTCTAATTTTCTTATATCTAATTGAATGTTGGCATATGAACAAGAAGGATTGAAAAATGAAAATAGAGAAGCATGATTAGAAATTACAATTTCTGATCAAACAATTTTCAGTTCAAGGTCTGGACATCCAACTTCTGCTTTGTGTCGCTCGAAAAGATCTTTCAATGCTACTACAAACTGACTGTGTACATCAGCCACCTGCAAAATCAAAACATAATTGAACTATCACCCTATGATTACTCTATTAATTAGTTCATGTTTGGATGTACTTGCACATCAACATATTAGCAACACAAGGGTAAGAGATTCGGGCAATTGATGGACTTATTTTTAAGTTGACAATAGCTTTAGACTCTCCAGCCAGTATGTTTACAAGCTATTATTTACTGCACAAGCAATCAACAAGAAGAAACTAAGGGAGGGCATGTAGATAACATTCAGGTCAGAACTGTACGTCGGGCATCACTAATAATCTAAAGCTTTTCTACGCATTTACTTAAAGTTGATTTATTCATTCTTGGCTGTCGTCACTATACAGAGTTTAGTATTGCAATGCATACCTCTTCAGTTGTTGGCTGTGGATTTTTCTTTAATTCAATAGGTTTACCCACCACTACATGCATTGGATACTGGTAGGGCAAAGGTAACCTGCAAAAGTAAGAAGATCGATTCAAATAATAGAAATAGTATAGGATAGATAATACCCTTTTTTTGGCCTTTCGCAATTGAATAACATTTATCCTAAGAATCTGCAGATATATGGACTTGTCGACCTGTTTGTTTCATTATAGTTTCAATTAAATAGACAGAATCTATTTGAAGAACTAAAATTCAATTTAATATCTCAAAAACATCTGGATTTGTGTTTGAGAAGTTGTCAATGCTTTTCTGCAATGCTAATCAAACTTGATTTGTTTTCCTATTTCCCTCGCAAAAACAACGGATCAGCAAAGTTGTATTCAGCTAATATTTGACTCAACTTTAATTGGCAAAGAACAGTTGAAAAGTTTAGGGAAAAGTAACGTGCTTAAACACCAAGGTGAAAAAAATGTAAATTTACACTTTGTAAAAAATGCGTATTTATTTACCCCAAAACTCCCCAGAAGATTATAGGGGTGAACTTTACAGCTCTAGCAATATTCATAAACAACTTTCCACCAGGTTTCCACCACCTGTAAACATGTGACTGAGGCAAAAGAAGGAAAATAATCAGCTATTAAGGGTGAAGCAAAATGCCAAAAGCTGTTTATTCAATTATGGTAGGCAAAATAGAGAAAATGTATGAACAAGTTGCACCAAACATATTTTTATCATACTACTTTGAATACTGAAATTTTTATTTGAAAGAAACAAGCCTGATATAGAGCCTATAAATGAAAAAAAACATATTGTTTCGAGCAACATGTGAAAGATAAGAAGTTGATAAAGAAACAATACCTGGCCAAAGCAGAAAACTGGAACCAAAGGGGCACCCTTCTCCATAGCTATTCGAATAAATCCCCTTCTATTCTTAAGGTAGGCAATCTGCAAGTGCAAAAGAGAACAACACAAGGATAAACAGACAAGATGCAAGAATGAGTATGCTTACAAGGTATCAAAATTTTGCATAACGAGAGTATGTGTTAGTTCTCCCTCACAACTCAACAAGATTAAAGGAGGAAATGAAAGATAAAACAAAAGAAAAGAAACGATAAATCAACTCCTAATGATCCAATAGACAAAATAACAATTGCAAGAATTTCTTTTCCTGCTATAAATGAAAATGATGATTTTACAAATTTGACAACTAAAGAAAATATCAGGATAAGAGAACAAATGGTGTGTAGAAGAAATTAACGATCTATACCTCAACTCCATGCTCCATAAGAAATGTCTCTTGCACGCCACCAGGCACTATGATGCAACTATATCCAGCATCCAAGAGTGAAGTAAAATTTTTTCTCGTAGCAGGTGAAAGACCACACCATGTCCATATATGACGCAGGAATGGAGTATAAAAAACCTAAAAAGTATATTTGTCACCTTAAATTTGAAAGATCGATGCAGTTGCCACTATAAAAAACGATAAAAATAGTCAAAGAAAAGCATCTTACAGCGCTGCTAGCAAGGACCTTTATTTTCGGCAGAGGCATGAAACCCACATGGTCAGCAAGGGCAACCACTCCAAGAGGGAAAACAGAATGTGGCTCATAACCAAAGACTGCACGAAGTATAAATTGCTCAAAATACAAAGTTGTTAGCAAAGGGGACAGCTACAAAGTAAAGCTCTTGGCCCCCTCCCTAATGTACAAGGTCTCAAGTTCAAGACGCTAAACGAGAAGTAATGGTGAATGCTACAAAGTAAAGCATTACAGGAAGCTCCACCGTCAACACCAAAATCACAGATTTTAGAGAAACTTGTTAAAGGAAAAAAAAGGAGTGACCAAGTAGTAATATTTTTTGAAGTAAAGAACTAATGTAGGTAGCAGGCAACTGTAGAGAGCTCAATGTCATATTTCCTAGCATAGTACAATAATAGGAGTTCATATTTAGAAGAATAAAATTTGCATCAGTAATCCAGGAATTGAGAACTGTTTTGACTAAGACAAACATCATCAATTGCTAGAAACTTAGTACGAAAAGTAAGGAAAAAGGGAAACAAACCATAAGCACGATCAGGACGAAACGCATGCATATCTTCTACATAAAGAGTCAATGGGAAGTAACTGCAAGCATTTCTACATATGTATCTGCAGAGCCACATTCAACCCATTCATCTTTATTTCTCTTCATTCAATAACAGACGAAAAGCACTTAATTGGACTGATGTGATAATACCGTAATTACCTGCATAAGTGGCGACCCAATTTGTTAGCATGGTCGATTGGAACAAACATTAAGAGCAAAAGCAATCCCACTACGCTGCAAACAAAGAAAACCAAATTTAGTAAATCATGAAAGCAAAAAAGCAAAAGATTTGAGCAAAAAGAAACTGACACGAGGAATCCGGAAAAGGGGAGAAACAGGAAGGAGAAAAGAAGCAAGGCGACATTGAAATGGATAGCACCCAGCCATATTCCCAATGATACCACCGCCTCTATTGGGTTTGTTGAGAATGTCTCACTCGCTCTCAGTATCTTCAACTTCTTCTTCTCTTCTTCTACTTCCATCTTTTTAGTAACAGCACAACAACACTCTCCCTGTGCGTCTTCACAATTATGCATATATATACAACTGCTGTGAGCTTCCAATCCAACCTTTTTATTTACTTATTTACATCCACGGTTATGTACATGGGAATTGAAAGATCATTCGATCTTGAATTCTCCGCCTCTTCCTTCCCCTTTATTATTAATATTTTCAAAACCTGTGTAGGATTACTGAGTTTCCAAGTCAAAATCAAAAAAAGAATCACGCAACCAATTGCTTGACGGGTTGTTCCAGATCCATCCACGTTTGTTGTGTTATTCACTATAATAAAATACTAACTGACGAAAAAACAAATAGTATATGACATAAAAAGATCAATCTAGTCATAATGGCAATGTCCTTTTAACTTGCTATAAAAAGCCAGACCCCACTGTCATTAAGAGTCACATGCCTTGCCTCACCATTTTCCGTTTTAAAATTAATAGATTTTGTTGCACTCACCTTACAAATTAATTTAAGTGAAACTTGCACTTCTCAACCATAAAAGTCATACAAGAAAGGTGCTCGGTGGTTGTATTTTTGGTTTTTAGAGCTGTACCATCTATAT
>JANIPM010000233.1:19489547-19500731 GCA_027478405.1 Erythroxylum cassinoides
ATAAGTAGTCGTAATGTTTTTTTTTTAAATTGATAAAGACCAAAATGAGCTCTGGATGGAATGAGGAAGTGAATTGCCTTAGTTGTCCCATATTTAGTGAGAATTGATACATAACCAATACCAGATTTCGAGTAACTCCTAGCTAACCAACTAACCAACACCAGATTTCGATTAACTCCTAACCAACAACATTAACTTGGGAACTGGAATCAATCACGGTGAGCATCCCAGTTGAAGCCACGGCACCCATTTCTTGTAGCGTAGTTTCCTGGAGGCCGTTTTTCTGGGGAATAGCCTTTCTCCATTTCCTTGCGTATTTATTACACAAGTTTCCACTTCTGAGCATCTTTTGTCCTGCAAAATGAAATCATATTGATTCATGGGCTTGTTACTATCGCTTCCATTGCGTAGCTATCTAGAAATGATTCAACCCAGAGGCTTAAATAATTATATATCAATCAATATTTCGTTTCCGCTCCCAACTCTTGGGGGTTGACGTCATTGCTTGAGTCATCTAACCCTTGCTCAGAATTTTGGGGTGGAAGAGCTTGATCTTGAAGTGCTTCCAATTCCCATCTCTATGCTCAACTGTATCAATCACAAAAGAAAATATCAACACCACTTGAGTATAGCAAGCACATTCATATATACACGACAGAAGTTTCAAAAGAATTGATATCTAATCAAAGGAGGCATTAAAAAGTGATAACTTATATGTATGTGTAGTGCGAAAACCTGTAACACTCGATTCTCAAGCCCTTGCACTCTCTCTAGCAACGTGCCCTTATGACGAACTTCCTCAATAGCAGAGGGCAAATCCTAGCAATGATCCTGTGCTTCAGTTTTTCTGACTACACAACAGCAACACTGCCTTGACTTTGCTGCTGCCAATATTCCACACCTTTCTTCCACTAACTGAACCTGCAAATTTGTGGAGCTTAGTTAAAAGATAAATAAATTACAGACTTGTTAGTTATATTCTTACTTTACAAACGTTTCAGATTGTGAAAACCCTGTCAACTTTGCACATATAATAAAAAGTTTGATACCAAAGCATCAAGACGATCCAATCTAGGCAGAACAGGCAATGGAGAATCAAGTTCCCTCTGCTTAATTTCTTTCGCCTCCATCCCTTGATCTTCTGGCTAATTACTACTTCTCTACAACCTTTTCGCTCTTTCTGACAGCTTTAATAGAACCAACTTAAAAAGAAAAAAGAAACACATAGTTTACAGTATATGGAGTTGAACATGGCAACAACCTCGCCATACCCTTTTGTCATTATTGTTGTGTCAGAGATATTGCATTCTTATCTCAATATTTCTCCTATCCAACCTTCCCATTGCCACCAAGATCTTCTATAATAACCACCGAGAAGCGTTAAGGGTTGGTATTGGCTTAAGCAAGGTTTAAGCAAGGTTGGACTTCGATTCCCGCTTGTGAAAGAATTAGTACTAAATATTCAGTGGTAGTGCTAAGCTTTTGGTAGTGTTAAGCTTTTTTTCGGAGTTTTGCACGAGTGGGTAATAATTTAGGCGCGGTAATAATTTAAAGGTCTACCTAAAATACCTTCCTGGTTACAAAAAAAAGATCATCTAAAATAATTAATAATAAAAAGTAGGGAATACAACTTTTATTTTAACTTATTTAATTGTTAAAAATACATTAAAAAATAAGAATAAAATTTGAACAATGTTAGACTGTTGGGTTAATTTTTGCTTCTTGAATTGTAAGAAAGAAATCTAGAGAGAAAAATCAGATAGAGATAGGATAACAGAGGAAGACAAATTCTTCTCTGATAAAGTTATCTTCCTTTCTATATTACAGCTATATATATAGCCGTCCTAATTAACACAATTAATAAATAAATAACTCACTAAACTAGTGGTGGCTTAATCCAAGCCTAACAATGAGGAACATAATATAACATTGAAGTAACTACCCTAATCAAGGCTGCATACAGCCTATAAATCATTAATAACAATTAAACAACAGCAACTCCAACAACCATGCTTCTACTTCCCTCTCCACGTTTACCAATCTCAATCCCTACTCCTTTACGTGAGACCATCTATCCTCCAACATACCATGCAAGCTAGATCCCACTGTCATATGGACATACTCCTCCACAAAGGTAAGAGTCATGAAAGTTCCTCCCCCCTTGAAAACTTTCTTGTCCTCGAGGAAGAAGAATGTAGGGTATGTCTTGGCCAATTGTCAAGAGTCTTCCCAGGTTGTATCATCCATTGAAGCTCCTTTCCATTTGACCAAGACCTCCTCCACCGGTCTATATTTGCCCTTCTGTTTGATACAATGATCTAGTATCGATTCTGGTTGAGGCAAAATAGGATATTTGACCGTGGAAGGTGAAAGTTCTGGAGACGATCTAGTGTATTGTCCAAAACATCTTTTCAGCTGACTCACATGAAAAACATCGTGAATACGGGCTCCATCTAGCAACTCTAAACAATACACCATCGGACCAACCTTCCCGATAACTTTGTAGGGACCGAAATACCTGGGAGACAATTTCAATGAGGCACAAAAAGCTACTGATTTCTGTTGGTAAGGTTAAAGTTTCAAGTAGACAAGATCATCAATATTGAACCCCAAATCTTGTCATTTCCTATCAGCCAAGCCTTTCATTCAGTCTTGGGCCTGTTACAAAGTTGTCTTTAGCTCTCTTAACATGTCATCTCTTTCTCACAAGTGAGCATCGACGACAGTCACTTTAGAAGTTCCAGTACATATTGAAGCAGTATTGGCAGCGAGACTCTATATACAGCTTCGAAGGGTGTCATTTTTGTGGACGAGTGCTAAGAGGTGTTGTAACTATACTTGGCCCATGATATCCAATCTTTCCATTTTCTAGGTTGATCACTTAAAAAACATCGTAAATATTGCTCCAAAGTCTTATTCACCACCTCAGTTTGCTCGTCAGTCTGTGGATGATAACTATATCTCATTTTGAGTTTAGTTCCCTATAGCTTGAATAAAGTTTTCCAAAAATGACTCATGAATATGCGATCTCGGTCACTAACTATGTTGTTTGACATCCCATGAAGCTGCAATAAGTGGTTGGAAAAATGGAACAAAATGTTCGATAAGCGATCCACCGCCACCATGATTGCTTGGCAACCTCCTGATGTCGGTAAACCATCCACGAAGTCCATAGAAATGTCTCTCCAAATTTGTTCCAGAATTGGAAGGGGTTATAGCAATCTGGTTGGGTGCATGTGTTTTGATTTGTTTCGCTGACACACTTCATACTCATGGATAAAATTCTTAATCGAGTTTCACATTCCCATCAAATAAAAATCATCCTTCAAACGAGTCAAAGTTTTATGGAACTCATAGTGTCCTCCACTCATCATTCCATGAATATCAGAAAGTATAAATTGAACTAGAGAAGATTTAGGATTAAGAAGAACTTTATCATCCAGGAACCATAACTGATTATGTTGTAGAGCCCGCAGGTTGATTTTAAATTGTTCATAGTATGGATCTTCAGCTCCCTTTCGCTGTAACTGTACCCACCAACTAGGTTGAGGCATGGGTACTGCAATAAAAATTAATTCAGTCTTACGAGACTAGGGATCTGCTACTCCATTGGTTGATCCCTTCTTATACTCAAACCTATAGTAAAATCCTATCAGTTTAGGCAGCCACCATGCTTGTGCATCGGTAGTGATTCTTTGTTCTAGGAGATATTTGAGACTGTGATAATCTATGCGAACTATGAGGGTTTGTCCTAAAAGATATGGCCTCCATTTTTTGACTGCTTTGACCATTGCCAGCATTTCTTTCTCATGGGTTGAATATCTAAAGGCAGACCCTTTAATAGCATCACTAAAGAAGGCATTTGATTGTTCCTCCTGCATTAGAATTGCACCAATTCCAACCCCGCTGGTGTCGTATTCTATTACAAAAGGCTGAAAGAAATCTGGCAACCTTAATACCGGAGCCATTGTGAGGGCATCCTTAAGATGGTGGAACGCAACATCAGTTTATGAATTCCAACAAAAGCCTTATTTATTTAACAGCTTATGGAGTGGGGCGGCTATGATTCCATAATACTGTATGAATTTACAATAATAGTCAACGAGTCCCAAAAATCTACAAACTTCCCTGACAGTTATTGGTGTAGGACATTCACGGATTGCCTATATTTTTACTCCTCCTCCCGTGAGACTATGGCCCAAATATTCCTCTTGTTGGGCTTCAAAAATGCATATGCTCCTTTTAACAAAGAGTTGATGCTCACTTAACACCGCTATAATTATCTGAATATGCTGGAGATGATCCTCCCTTGTTTATGAATAAACAAATATGTCATCAAAGAACACTAGTACAAACCTTAGTAAATATGGCTGAAATATCTCATTCATGAGACTCTGAAAGGTTAAAGGTGTATTGGTGGGTCCAAAAGGCATAACTATGAACTCGTAGTGACCCCCATGAGTTCAAAAAGCTATCTTTGGAATGTCTTCTTTGGCCATTCGAACTTGGTGATACCTATAAGTAACATCAAAAATTGAGGAATATTGTGCCCTTAATATTTCATCCATTAGTTCCTCAATAACAGGAATTGGAAATTTGTCTTTCACTGTAACGATAATCTGCAAAAAACGCCAGTCGCGACTAGCCTTGTGAACCAACAATGCTGGGGATAAGGACAGACTGAAGCTGGGTCTTATTAACCCGGTTGCTAAAAGTTCCCTCACTTGTCTCTCTATTTCTGATTTTTGATAATACGGGTATCGATAGGGACGCACGTTGATCGGCTAAGAGTTAGTGATTAACAAGATTTTATGGTCTTGTATACGCTTAGGTGGCAAGGAATTTGGAATTTCGAAATATTTGGCTAGGATGTTATCCAATTCAGGAGAGTTTTGTGAGGATTTAGTGGAGATTAAATTAGTAGAAATTAGTTGGACAAATAATCCCTCACATAGTAAACCACTTGAGAACAATTAACTAGCTTCCTTATCAGATAAAGCCACCATCTCTAATTTTTGTATTCCTGTAAATGTGAAACGGTTACCATGCCAATTAAAAGCCATAGTGAGCTTTGAGTAATCTGTTTCAATTGGCCCTAGTGTAGCCAACCATTGAACTCCCAAGACGATGGAACAAGTCGCTTCCAAAAGAACGAACAAGTCCACCTCGATCCAACATACTTGGAGTAATATTTTCATGCCTCGGCAAACTCTTATACATTCAATTTTGGCTTTATTTGCTATGATTACCTGAAATTTGTTTCTTGTGTCAATTTTTAATCCCATCTTGTCAACGATTCTTTTTTCGATGAAGTTATGAGAACTCCCTCCATCAATGAGAACCATTAGTTCTTTGTTCTTAATCTGACTTGTTACTCTTAGTGTTTGCGGATTTGGCATTCCAGCGATAGCATGAAGGGATATTTTTGGTAAGTCCTTGTTCTCCTCTTCCATTGTTGCGTATACTTCCCCTTCTTCTTCTTCTTTTTATTATACATCATCAATCATAAATAATTGTGGCCTAAAACACTTGTGGCAGGGTACAAACTTTTCATCGTAGTAGTAAGATAAGCCTTTCTCTCGATGATTATGTGCTTCTTGGGGACGAGGCCAAGGGCCTATTACCAGAGGTTGACGAGTGGCTAGAGTTGGCGACGAGGCCAAGGGCCTATTACTAAAGGTCGGAATGAATCTAGTATTTTGGACAGGTCATCGTTGCAATGTGTTTCTTTCTTTTACTAGGCGTGCCACACTAATAGCTTCTGATAATGTTGTTGGTTGCTTGATTTTGACATCAAGACGAACCTCATCTTTGAGTCTAGCTACAAAGCAGCCCAACAAAAATGAACCATGTAGCCCATCAACCTTATGAGAGAGCCTTTCAAAGTTTTCTTGGTGTGCTCCAATGGAGGTAATTTGTCGAAGGCATGTCAAGGCTTCGATTGGGTTCTCATATTCTACCAGTCCAAACCGTTGTAGGAATGCTTGAGTGAATTCAGCCCAAGACAAAGGTCCACGTGGTAAAGTGTACCATCTGTGCCATTTTTTTCAAGTTGAGCTGGGGACTAGATGGGCCAAAGCCTAATCTAGCCTATTGCCATCTATATTTTCTGTATAAAGGTACAATTATAGGTTATTTAGTCAAGAGAGCATTCCTAATATTCATTTTACATAGCACCTCACTCGTTCTTTTCATTTTTGTTTTTTCACTACCAACTCTTCTTTTCCTAAGCTCTCTAATATTATTGATCTACAAGCATTCAAAGCCAATTAAAACTACAATAATTTCATATTATTAATCCCACAAGAACTTTATCACTGTATCTATTAATCCTAGTTCAACAAATAAACTTAGTAAAGCAAGTGATTAGGAACGATAACAAAATTACTAAGGTAATAAAGAAATGCAAATAAAGTAGTGAAAGTAAGTTAATAAAGCAATTGTTATGACTTTAAGGTTCCTTATATCGAATTTTAATTATCAAACAAGATTAATTATCTAGGTTGAAACAACAATTAACTTAAAGTGTCTATGTTTTCTCTCGAAGAATGTAGTTATATCTAATTAGGTAACTACCACCTCTCAACACAGTTTAACCTAATCAAACTTATTAAGTATACTTAATGTATTTGGTTATCACAATAGTCTAGGAACCTTCATTTTATAGTGTTAAAATGTTATTCTCTTAGTGCATAGATTCTACTTCACCTTTTGGTCATTTATTTAATCCTTAAAGTTAAATTTATAGTGATAAGGCATAAACTCAATAATTGAGAATAATGAATAAATTCAACCAACAAATAATCAAATCATGCATTGATAATTAAAATATCCATTACAAGTTACATCCCAAGATGAATCATAAATTCAAACTAAGAATAAAAATTAAAAATAAAAGTATCCAAATCAATGATTCAAACCTTAGCTCATATTTCACCACCAAATAAAAAAAAAACTCAAGCTTTAAAATTCCATTTCCATAAATCTCTCGAATTCTATCTCCTCCACAAACAAACAAAGATGATTAAATGAAATCACTAACACAATGTCATCGGTAAAAAACACAAAACACAAATCACCATCCCAACTGCATAATGATGCAAAAAAAACCCATACAACAATGTCACCATAAAATTAGATGGACCACTTACCTCAGCAACCGACGATTAAACAAAGATGACGACAATGTTAGGCGATGGAAGAAGACAGCGAAAACCATAGAAAGCCACCAAATAGGGATTCAAACCTCAACTCATATTTCACCACCAAATCAAAAGCAAAAACTCGAGCTCTGAAATTCCATTTCCATAAATCTCTCAAATGCAATCTCCTCCACAAACAAATGAAGACGATTAAATGAAATCATCAACATAATATCACCAGTAAAAAGCACAAAACACAAATCACCATCCCAACTGCATAATGACGCAAAAAAGAAACAAAATCCATACAATCAAAGTAGTACACAAAACCTAAATACAACAATGTCACCATAAAATTAGATGGACCACTTACCTCAACCAACGATTAAACAAAGATGACGATAATGTCGGGCGATGGAAGAAGACAGCGAAAACCATCGAAAGCCACCAATCAAGAAGACAACGAGGACAAAAACAATAGATGCAAGGCCACTTAAAGCAACCGAAAAATGAAAAATTGAAAACAAAAGCACTTAACACTTTAATCATGTAGGAGAAAACAAAAGAACCGAAAACCCAAAGAAGGCAACTAGAGGGGCTTCGGGTGTTAGGTTTTTATAATTATCAAATAGCGTTGCTTTATAATAAATTTAAGAACGCTACCAACATCGTTTGACTTTACCGATGGAAAATTAATCCATCAATAAATGTGGTTATCATTTATCCCAACAAACCTTGCCGCCAAATGAATTCATTTATGTTTTATTAAAAACATTAAAACCTAAGCAAATGATGACGTTTAACTTTTAATTTTATCGATAGAATACATTTCCGTTAGTAGACGATGATGCTTATTTTGCCACCTATCCTTCGCGCCTCTTTTCGATGGCGATTACTATTCTGCTGCAAAAGTTTCTAGGATAATTTCCTTACAGTTTTACCGACGAATATTTTGTTAGTCGTAAATTACCATTTCTTATGACAATGTTACCGAAGGAATTTTTTTTTTGTCACTAATTTTCTACGATATTATTTTCATCGGTAATGATCCATTGGCACTCAGTAATTTTCTTGTAATGGAGCAACATGAAGAATTTCAGGATCAAGGAGAGATTGAAAAGGTTTGTAAATTGAGAAAATCAATATATGGTTTAAAACAAGCTTCCAAAAAATGGTACCTAAAGTTTGATAAGGTTCTGATCTCTTTCGGCTTCATGAAAAACAAAGTTGAAGGATGTTTATACTATAAAATCAGGAGGAGCAAAGTTATCTTCCTATTATTGTATGTGGATGACATATTACTCGTATTGAATGAGTTGACCATATTGCATGAGGTTAAGCAACTTTTAGTCAAGCATTTTCACATGAAGGACCTTGGTGAAGTATTTTTATCCTAGGTATGCACGTTCACCGAGATAGATCTTAACACTCATTAGGCCTCTCGTAAAAGTGCATATATTGAGCAAGCGTTACACATAATATAGCTGACTGTAAACCTATTGTAGCACGTATCTCTCATATAAGAGATTTTTTGGCACAATGTCCAAGAAATGAAGTAGAGAGAGGCTATAAAGAATGTTCTATATTCTAGTGTGGTTGGTAGCCTAATGTAGGCTTTGGTATACACTAGGTCGGACATTGTATTTGTTGTTGAACTACTAGGTCGGTATCTAGCTAACCCGGGTATAGACCACTAGAATTCAGTTAAGCAAGTGTTAAGATACTTAAGGGGAACCAAGGATTATATGTTGACATATATAAGGATCAACAATCTAAACCTCTTAGGGTATGCAGATTTAGATTCTGCTATGTATCAGGATGATAGAAAGTCTACTTCAAGTTAAATTTTTTATGTTAACAGATGGTGTAGTACTATGGAAGAGTGTCAAGATGACACCAGTGACTTTCTCAACCGTGCATGCAAAGTTTGTTGCATGCTATGGGGCTGCTTCACAGGTGTTTTAACTCAAAATTTTGATTTTTGAGTTATTTATGGCTAGACCTATTTAGTTGTATTGTGATAATCTTGTTGTTGTGTTATTCAGTAATAACAATAAGAATATCACAAGGTCTAAGCATTTGAAGGTCAAATACTTGACCATAAAGGAGTTAATACAAAAGATGACATTGAGGTCTAGCATTTGTGAACTGAGGAGATGCTTGTTGATCTTTTAACTAAAGGACTTCACCCACTTGTGTTTGAAAGACATATATACAGTATAGGTACATTAAAGGCCCTAGACACTATTAGTTAGTAATCATTATGTTTGCTCCTTGTAAGTTTATACATTTTGATGTATTATGACAGTATGGTTATTATTAACAAAGATGATTATCGTTTATCCTCAATCATATTTGTTGCTATACGTTTTCATAGTACATGTAAAAGTCTTAAGGTCTATGTTGATCTTAAGTATTTTAAAGGTGATTGAGCATATATACAAACTGACCTTAAGCCTATGTCATAAGGACACATACAGGTTAATACGTATATCTATAGATTCGACATGACATAAGGAGTCTAAGTTTTTAATCCCATAAAGGTTTTCTAATGTAGTTTCGCATTCAGTGAAAGAACATACTAATGCAGTTTAGCATTCGATGAGAGAAAATAAGATTTCTCTTATATAGTTTCATGTATGCAATTTAGCATAAAGTTTAAAGAAATTGAGACCTACAAACAGAAAGATGATATATATTAGATCATACAAGTATCATCCTTATTTGCCACACTCCATTTTCTCATTCATGTTAGTAAGGTATTAGATATACATGATTATATTGGACCTATGTCACACATGAAACATGTGTTTCATATTTTTTAGTATCGAAATCCTTGCGGGATAGAATGATGGACTTTCATTATCTTTAGATCAAATGTTTTTTACTTTTAAACTTGGTACCAATTCAGAAACATGGCTTAATTATATTTTCAAACTGTTTTTAAACTTAAGTCAATTACACAATTGATTATTGTCCAACGAGGAAAATGTTAGAAAAATTTCTATTTGGTGGACATTAATTAATTGTAATTTTTGGTTTTTCAATAGTTTATCAGTTAAGTTACATAATTTGATCTGAATAAAGATAATAAGTGACCCAATAAAGGATCTAAGTTAATGGGTCGAAATCTAGGAGAAAAATGGACTTCAATCAGTGTGAACCGAACCCATATTGAACACGTGATGGGGGGCTTGACATAGATGCTATATATAGAAGGTTAAAGTCTCCTGTAGTTCTTGTAGCAAATCATGAAAATATAGATACTTTGATCCATTCAGAGGTTCACGTGTACAAAAAACTACAGAAAGGCTTTAATGTATTGCGGTAAGTAACTCTCATGAAGATCTCAGTGGATTTGCACTCGTTACGAGTTTGAACGCTCCAAAAGTTATAGAACCAAAATCAGGTATTTTAGCATTTCTTTGTTATTTTCCTTTCACGATAGATCTGGGATATGTAACTAAGGCTTTTGTTATATGATACATATTGATATTTATTAAAACTAAGAGTTAGATATAAAGAAGCTTGATCACGATACTCACAGTTGTATGGAAGTATCATTTTTATGCCCAGCTCCTTTCTAAATAAAAACATAAAGAAGACATACTCGTTCATAAACTTTGAGCCAGAGAAGGCTACTTCTCTATTTTCACAACTTTTAAAGAGCCTACTTTAATTATAGCATCTAAAGTGTCTTAGTTCTCGAAAAGACAGTCAATCTCCACTCAGCTTCCTAATTATGTTTCCCTAACTGTAGAATTGAAGAAAATAGCATAAAAGTCTGTCAGTTATCGTAATCCTGGGTCCTAGCCGAGTTCGGATTCTCTGTCCAAAATTAGTGTTGGATCCGAAACCCAACTGCTTAAACTTAATACTATCACTCTTGCTCTGATACCATAACTGTTGGGACCCGATCCGGAGGCCGGATCCCAACCGGAAAAGCGGATAATGGAAATCGAAACAACGTAAACACAATCCAAAGCGAATGAAACGAAACAAATGCGAAGCTAATAGGATCGAATACAAATGAAATCGAAGA
>JANIPM010000233.1:19500831-19512850 GCA_027478405.1 Erythroxylum cassinoides
AATAATTAATTATGTACATAAATGAAAAATAAATAAATAAATAATTTACTAAATACATTATATAAATAAATTATGTAATAGTAGAAGTGGAATAGTTAACGTTGAAACAAAAATCCAAAAGTTAAAAATTTTGTCACGACTGTTGAATGGCTTAGAGGCAGCTTGCATTGAGGAATTCGGACGCGGCTCTTAAATTTTTAACAAAAACTACGCCATTTTAACGTTAGATAGAGTTTGTCAAACTAATCTTAGACAAAGGATCCGGACTCGTCCTATCCCTAAAGAACGGAAAAAAAAAAGAGTAGAGTTTGGGATATTTAAATTTTAAATAAATAAATAAATATTGAGTGAGAGATAGGGAATAGGCAATAGACTGCATTGTATTGCATCGACAACAACAGTTCACAATAAAATTTCCCGTTCACTCAAATTGTGGGCTTAATGCTACGCCCATTTACTACAATGGCCTATAGACTGACTCTTTTGCCAAAGTGCAAAGGTGCTATAGTATATTACTTTGGACTTTTCATCTTGTCCGGACCATGTTAATTGTCCTAGTCCAAGGAATTATTAAAAGTGGTCTTGTTACTTGGAAGACGATATTAATGTAGATTGCAATTTAAGTTAATTCTTCTTTAAATAAATGATTTAAGTTTTTATTCTATAAGATACGTTATTTTATACTTATAAAATAATAGAAAATGTGTGTAGCGAAATATATAAATAAATATTACTGAACCTATCAAAATTTTATAGAATGGTACTTTTGAGATGAAAGAAAGTTCTCTATATTTTTTAAAAAAAAATAACTAGAAGAATTTTATTTAATTCGCCTAAGATTATTAATAAATTTTAAGTTATAGTAACTTTAATAGAGGAGAAATATACGTTCTTACAGAATACAAATTATACGAGTTAAATATAGAAATATAAATCTCTACAAATAAAGGAATCAAAGAAGAAGCGGCAGTAGCAGTAAGGAAAAGCTTTCGAACATCTATGTGCTTTGGGAACATAGAGGATGAAACATATAATATTAACATTCAAATACAAGAAGGATTTGGGTTTCTAAGACGCAGTCAAAAGTAATGTATAGAGAAGGCAGCATCAACAAGTGGCTTCCAGTGAACTTTAGCTTATTTTCGTCATTACAAAGTAGGCTCCAAAAGTAAACCAAGATCTATTGAAATTATGCATATCGAATAGCTTCAAGCATGGAAATGGAAAACTCCGGTTTTATCACCCAAGGGATCTGAAATACTAACCACTGGCAGCTAGGCAATTTCACCATATCAGAAACTATAGCCGTGTCATGGGTAGCAGATATTTTGCCATGGAGATATAAGACAGCAACTATATGCAATTTATGGTACTACACGAAATTTTCTCAGTTTATTATGTACAATTAAATCTTTTCTTTTTTTGGTGCAACATATTCACATTGATAGGCGTTCACTACTCACATTTACACAAGGAAAAAAAAATGAATTAGTCTCGACAAGATTGTTTACGCCACTACTTGGTTCAGCCCCTTTTTCTCAAAAGGTGGACATATTCCTGTTGCTGCATCTCACCACCATGAATAGGATCGAAGCTGCACCTGTAAAAACTGAAAAGGAAATTTGCACGAGTGATGGAATGGATGAAAGCGGTGGAAACCGTTTATTCAAGGAGAAAGGGAAACAACTGAAACACAATTCTTCCATTTGTTCAATTTTGCATGTAAACGACCATAAAAAATCTAATCTAAAAGGGAACTAGTCCTCTGTTCTTTCAAGCAGTTAATTGAACAAGGACAAAAAGTAACAGTCACAACGTAGAATCTCTTTGGTTTTACAGCTGATTGACAGCATGTTAAATCCTGAATACTGTGGCACCTTCATACACTGTATACCAAATATAAGAGAGAAACTGCTAATATATAAACTTTCTCTGGAGATCTAAGAAATGATGGATGGGAATCAAGAACTGTCTAAATTATGAGGAAATATGCGGAGAAGTTAAACTTTGCAACTATTAAATGTAAACTATTTCAGGGAATCCAGAATGAGAACCAATTAACTTTTACACATTATTCAATTTATACTGTTATGAAAGCAAATAGAGAAAATGCATTTGAGGATATAGAAGAGCCATATGCTTCTGCGATAAGCTTCTACATTAAATGTTACAAACACAAATCAATATCACCCTGAATATACTTTATATATGCCTCTGAAACACATGGCTTGATATACTCAGTAAGAATTAAACACAGCATTCTTCTATAAACCTTCTGAGATCATCCAAACACAAATGCACCATTCACAGGGGAAGGCTTAAAAAAGACTGTAACATACCTCCCATCCATGCCAATGATAATCACGGTATTCTCAGATCCAAATGCTGTCATATATTGGGTAACCTCTGGTACGTGGAATTGAGCAAATGACCATTCCGAGCTGAAGTATTTTGGTAAAATACCTGGACATTTAGGATAAGAAGATTAGAGTTCGAGAAAAGATTCTATATGAGAAATTATTGCTCAATCTGACCTTCTAAGAAAACTGTAAATTAAAGAAAGTCACTGCCATAAAATTTTGAAAACAGGTCACAGAACAAGCAGAGGTTTAAGCAAACAACTCTTTCTATAAGGAACTTTTCATGATAAAAGGTAACCTAACAAAGAGAGTTTCATCTTTGAACCACTTCTTAACAATATTTACTTACCTCTCATAAATGAAAGTGATGAACTTGGGTTGGCATTATTGCTCTTAGAAATAAGGGCATCAAGGGAAGTTGATGAATTCTGGTTCAATAACGCTGAGGCTCGAGCAGGAACTAAGTTAGAGGATGAGTCTTCCCCAGCCACTCGAACTTTGAGACTGAATATGTGAACAGTACCTTTGTCACTAGACACGGCCAACCATTGGACATCTGGTGATAACGTAATACTGTAAATCTCTGCTTTATCCACACCTCTTCGCACCTATAAAAACACATCGCCTTAGAATCTAATTTGCAAAGAAAAATATATGCTGGTCAGCTTCTGAGAAGCCAACTACTGATGGGGATAGTGGAGGATCTGTGATCTCCTAAAATGATAATTTATTTCCTTATAATAATTTATTTACTTATAAACAAATTGGAGGAAAACTATAGATGACGGCATATAGGTGAGACCAAAAACTAATCCATTGGTGTAGTGTTAAAAAATCCTGTTAAAGTCCAATTTGCAGCAAAAGAAGGGGAAATCAAAGCTATCAGCAGAATCAAATGAAAATGATGATTCTTAGCCACCAAAGAAAGCTTTCCATCAATTCTAACTTGGGTCGGACTGCCAATTACACTTCCACCAGTAAAGAAATAAGAGGTGTAAGAAGAAGAGGCTATTTAACAGAGCTTCAAGCCAGAAAATTATGATCTGGATGAAAAGAATCTCCTGCAGGTAAGGAATTCTTAAAGAACGAAAGCCAGAAGCAATTAAATATTTTTAATTGTAGTTCCATTTTTCTTGTTTAGGAAGCAGCTTGTTTATGTGTAAATTTAAAATATATACTGTATTAAGAGGCTCCAACCCTGACACGCAATCATCTTCAAGTTCATGAAATGATGCAGTATTTGACTAATTAGAGGATTGTGCCTCTTAACTGCAAGATTTAACACATCCAATAATTCCTAAACCTGATTGATTGTACCCTATTGAGTACCACACCGCAATCTACAACTGTACCATAATGGTAATAAATAGTGGCACAACAAGTTACCTCTTGCAATTTTGTGCCATCCATTGTGTTAAAAATCCTTATCAGAGTGCCCCTCACACTAGCAGTGGCAAGAAGCAGACCGTCCATTGTCAAGTTGATACATGCAATATGCGAATCGTGAGCATTGACCAATTTTGTAACATTCAGCCCAAAGTGTTGAATTCGAACTTGGCCTCGCCGAAGACCTGGACAAGCTAACACAAACGTGTTTGAAAGGTGAGAAAGACAACACAATCCCCTTGGATTTGCCAAGGTCTCAATCTGATAAAGAAGCTTCAGATCCACAAAACTGTAAGCATATATCTTGTGCTCAAGAACAACCACAATACGGTCCCTTCTTAATTTCACAGCACGAATCTCAGAACGGAATGAAAATTCACTAATGCACCGATTCTGGAGATCATCCCAGATCAAAACCTTGTTCGAGGGATACTGCAAATTGGCATCAGCACCGACAAGTGCCAATATGTTGGATCTGAACAGCATCTCAACAATTTTGAATCCCCCGGTCTTAACATCCCTTCTAAAAGTTTCTTTAAATGGCTCACAGTTATAAATTCGAAACCCGAGAGGTGTACTAGTAGCAAAGCAGCGATAGTCCTGGTTCCATGACACAGAAATCAATTCCGTGTCGTAGCCATAATTGAATTGTGTTTCAGTCAGAGCTAAAGAACCAACATTTGGGTCTTCAAAGGACACATTAGTCGGTGGGAATGCTCGCGAAGTGGACAGAGTGGAATTCATGAGAAACAAGCCAGAGGACACCAACACATGCTTGCAGTAATCGAAAACAACAAGAATCCACTGGAAACAGGACAGAGAATGGTGGAGAATAACCGGTAAAGGTCTGCCAGAACAGGTAAGAAAGTGTAAAGATGACAGTAGATTTGAAGATCCCCATCCACTCAAGAACGAGAGAGAAAATCTCAAAACCAAACGCAAACACCGAAATGCGAATGATTGGAAGATGATAACTTAAAAACACGCGCGCCTGCATACACCACAAGAGATTAAAGAAACGTAAAATTAAACTCACCGTAGCCTCGACCCTAAGGATGGTACCGTGCTTTCCCTAATCTTGACAAATCAAAATCTAGCCGCTGGATCCAAATGATTCTCTCCACCCAGCCGTTTAGTTGAATCTTAAAACACTAAAAATGAAACGGAGTACACATCTGTGTGAATTGGGACAAAAATGCAGCCAAGTTCAAGTGTGACCTTCTTCTTCTTCTTCTTCTTCTTCGTTCTTGGTTTGTTGATGTTAGTTTTTTTCTCATTCATATAACATCACTAGTTCTGTTCTAGTGTCAGCTGTCATGAAGTTACGATTTTAATGGAAAGAAAAAAGAGTGTCTATATAAAAAGATCCATGGTTATTCTTGGAATCATTGATGAATACGCAGGATAATGCATATACATATATGTGGTTGGAATAAATAATACCACTCTATTTAATCTTTTTTTTTTTAATTTTCAAAAGAAATTTACTAAGAGAAAAATTAATCAAACAGAAGGGGCAGCCTGTTTTTACTTGAATTAATATTTTAGTAATTTTGACAATGTCATATTACAAATCTTTCCGTACGGAAAATACAAAAAAGTCAAATTAAAAGAAGAAAGTGGAAGATGTGTTAGGCTCGGCCCATATTTGGCAAAATGTCTCAGTTCCCAACGCCTCTCGTCTCTTCCAGTCTTGTGCTACTTCCTCCCTACCGACCTTGTCCAAGTCCCAAAGTAAAAGGCAACAAAACCATAAATTAACGTACCTGTGTATATATCCAAGAAGAAACACAGTTTCAAAAGAAATTCATGCCAGATGAAATGGGAACCACAACTTTCCATTTTTCCGATGCGGTGCGCACTACTAATTCCACATGGAGTACACTAGACTTGCGTATAAACAACATAAACAAATTGAAAATTAGTTAAATAGGATGAGCCAGATTAGCTTCCAGCATCCATAGAATTCGCATTAATGGAATATGAGTGCATGAAGCAGATCATCTATGCCTCCTTAGTGTGCAATACAACGAAGAGCTCCAGTTTCCTGCGGGCATATAGTTAATTATATTACAACGGCTGTTTATGGTACTGTATTAGGGAGTTCTGATCATATTGTTGGCAGTTCGCAGATAGCAAAAGAGAAGGAGCTCCCTTCAGTCCAAGCACAGAAAAAGAAGGATGCAGAATTATCTCCCGCATCATTCACACAAGCACAGTAGCAAGATCCCCATTGTTTACCCTTTCTCTAGCTACTAGTGCTTGATTGAATGAGTCGGCAGCTAATCCAACACCTCTTTTGATATTCCCTCCATGAGTGGACTGAAGGAAGCTCTCTCTCACCATGCTAAAAACGAAAATTGCAGCAACACACCTATTCATGATTTGTTTCTATGGGATTAGGATACCAACGTGAAACGAAATAGAATACGTGAACTGCGCATAACAATAACAGATGTTTGTGAATTCTTGGCCAAATCAATGTCAGACCCTCAATATTAATTCTAAATATAAATTGCAAATAAAAACCACCTAATGATACGTACGTAGGGAGTGGCTTCCGAGATTCCTCTACTGCCAATCTCGATTAGTTGATTTATGTCAACATTTTGCAGTAAAACCTTGCGAGGAAAAGTGTTGAGTAAAAAAGAAAAAAGAAAGGTCTGAAGAAAGCTTCCTTACCTTGCTCGACCTTTTCTGCATTGAATAGATATACAAGATAGTTTGAGAAAACAGGGATTTGTAAGCGATCATCAAATTCTATCACGTACAGATGATTTTCCTCATACGTAAGTTTGTACCAAAAACATAACGAGAAGACTTTCTACTAGCACTAGAATGAAACAAATGATGCATTATGTATCAACCACGCACAAGCCAAAAAAAATACAAAAACAAAAATATTTACTTGCGACACTTCGCTTTGCGTCAAATACAAAAAGGAGTATCATATCTGTCTTTTGAAACTATAGATAGATCGATGTGGTATAGGAAAATGAGAAGAAGGTGCGCTTAATAGAAAGCTGCAATTTTGATTGAGAAAGAAAGAATATACATTAGCTAATTAAAAGGCAAAGAAAGGAGGAAATGAACAAAGGAATAAGGTTAGAAGGGGAACATCGGAACAGTAGTTCGAAGTGAATGGTCCTGTGACTATAATGTATAAGAGAAGTGAAAAAATTGTACCAACAAGAGTTTTGTTTCTGGTTCAAAAGGGCAATGATGGACGAGCGTGGCAGCGCTTCTCGTGACAGTCGGACCCAGAAAGCGACTGCAGATCTTACAAATCCAACACCGGAAGACACAGGCGGAGAAAGATTTCTATAAACATTTGAATGATGTCAATGAATCACCTCATTTATGCTTGATGAATTGAAAAGTCATTTAAATTCCTAAGACTATATACATGCATATGTATTGAAACTTTTGGCAAAGAGATTGCACAAATTAGTAAGGACTTTATGAAATTGATCCTAAGTCGGATTAATTACGTTAAACAAAATGAAGCAAAAGAGTTAGTTGAGGGGAGGTGGGGATTGGGCTCCATTTGGGGAACAAGTATGTCAGGACCGGGCCTCCTTAACAAGCATTGAGTTAAAATATGCAACTTGGTCTGTCTGCTCTCTGTGAAAGATGAGAGAAGTTACGTTCAATTGCTTCGTTGAAGTCTTCCATAAAATCATACGTCTGATATTTGTAGCCATTTTCCAATGACTCTGTGGCTGTGGGGGTCTGGAACCGTATCACGGAGCCTCATTTGTAAAGTCTTACTTTTAATCATCGCCGCATTACAAGCCCATCGTCGCAATATCTCAACAATTGTCACTGCCGCGTTCCACTACGTTCCGTTTAATAGAAGATCAGACTAATAAGAGGTTTTCTCGAGGAATTACGTTTAAATAAGAGAACAATACCAATGTTAGGACAATACCAATGTTAGGATTACCGTAAAGATGCTAGTAGGATTTATTTTTGATATAATATTATACCAGTCAATACTAAATACTATTTCAAGTAATTTTTAAATATAAAATAGTTCCTAAATTTTTTTATAAATTACAAATAATCTCTCAATATATTGTACTATATAATTTATAATTTTATATTATCATTATCTTCAAAATCATAATAATAAAAAATTAAAATAATAACAATCTATTTATTTTATTAATATTACCTTTTACATATTTCACTTATAAATTGTTAGACCCCAAACTTTTATTAGAAGTTAGAACTATTATATGTGAAATGTTAGAAGTTAAGAGCTGGAAAATGTAGTTTGAAACATGTTTGTTGAATATGCTTCGATGTTTCAACCATAACTTTTTCTCTAATTATCCAAAGGAGATCATTCTTAATTTAAATTAAACAGGAGAAATAGAGCTACATTTTTGTCTGATAAAATCGAGTTCTACTTCTAATTTAGTCTTGAAGAATTTCAATTTTTGTATGGAAGTTGAGCACAAAACATTGTTTCAATTTAAGAATAGTTCAGAAATATTTGGGGTATAACTTTCATATTTTCAAACCAAATTGAATGATGTTAGTGTCATTAGAACATTAAGAAAATGAGGAATATTTTTCCAGAATGAAGTATTATCAAATTCCTTCAATTTTACCATGATCATTAGTTAAGGAATTGGAAGTATAAGATGTTAGTTTATTAGACACAAGGGGTAAAATGGGAGGGACAAGTTTAATGAAGAGCAAAATGGGGAGAAAGCCTAATAAATGGGCTTGAATTAGAAGAAGGGAGAGAGAAGTCGTGAGAGGTCAAAATAAAGAAGAGAAAAACGTGAGAGAAAGAGAAGAGGAGGAGAAAAATCGAAGAAGCTAGAAAAGGGAGAAAAGAAGAAGAAAAGAAGAGAAATCATCTTATCAAGGTATGTCTATCTTCTTCTTCTTGCTTTGTTAGAGAAAAAGTTAAAGAGAGAAAGAGTTTTGTGTAAAGAATGGGTGTTGTGTAAGAAGAAAATGATTTGAGAAACCCATTTGATTTTTAGGGTTTCTAAACTAGGTTTTTGGCTTTTCTAACCTAGATAGACCATGGGTAAGTTAATGCTAAGTCCAATTTATCATTTTTGTGATTTTGAAGTTTTAGATATTTTTATTGAATTGGAATTGAATGGGAAATTGGTTTAATTTAGGAAATCAAGAGAAACCTTATCCAAGAGCAAGAGGAAGGGAATATATGAGTTTGGATTCTCAAGCAAAATAAGGTGAGTTTCATGTTTATAATTGAATAATGAGCCATTAAAGTTTGTCCAAATCAAAAGAATAAAATGGTTTGAAGTACGTCATAAATGTGCATATATTGTTTTTAAACGATTTTAAGAATTTGCTTATATGTGTGTATATGCTTAATGAATTGGATTTGAATTGTTATGAATGTGGAAAAGTGCATTGTGATATATGATCATGTTATGCCATTAAATTCTGTCATGACATTTTGATTTGAATAGAGAGCAGAAAAAGCATGAGAATATGAAATTGTGAATGATTGATTTTGAGCATAATTATGTGTTTTTGTTTGGGCGAGAGTGGAATCGTTTCGTAGTCACGTGCACGTCGACATAAAGCTGTCTTCTGGTTGCCTGCTTGTGGCCCACGATATCCGAAAAGTGGACTCGTTTCGTTCACGGTGTAAATTTTAGTTTCTCCGTTTTGTTCCATGGAACCCTCGAGCCATTTGTTGTGCATTGCATCTGTGAATTGTCAAGTTGATGTATACATGATTTGTATTATTGTGAATTGATTGAAAACTATGTTTTTTCTTGAATTCAATAAGAATTTTCTATGACAAATGAATAATTTCAATGGTTTTGCTTGTTATCAATTATAAACTATTACCCGCGAGCTTTTAAACTCACCCTCACTCTCCTTCCCCTATTCAGGTGATGAGCAACAGATCGAGTGAAAGAGAGTCAAGGCATCACCCGAATTTACATATTTTGTTTTATTTTGGATTAATTTATGTAAAATAAGGTTGTAGACGCATGTTGAGCAATTATAGTTCAAGCATTTTATGTATTTTAGGATTTTACAAAATATTGTATTGTAGCTCAGAATGCCCATTGAAGTTGTAAAACTCTTAATTTATGATGTTAATGAAATATGAATTTGTGTATGTATCTGAAATGTGAATTTATGTATGGATGAGGTGGAGTTGGAATATGAATTAATTAAGGATGAGGTTAAGTTGGAATTAAATACACTTGAAGAAGTTATCGACTTGAGTTGATGTTTTCGAACATGAATTGTTGTGATATATATAGATATATATATGTAAGTGAGATGTTATGGCAAAGAAAATAGGAATTATGAATGGATAAGAATGATGTTGCATTAGTTAAGGAAACGAATTTGGGACGATTTTCAAGATTTCATAGGGGTAAGAATTTGTGTTCTAACTTCCAGGGAAAAACTGTATCAATCTAGGTAGAAATAGACAAAGTTGTCTGTAGAAAATTTGTAACTTATCCTCTTAACTTTCCGACGCTATATAGTATGTAAAGTTTGAGTATCGGAGTTGAGAGATATGAGCATTATAAGTGACGTTGCTATATAGGAGATATGAACATGACAACTATTGTGAATGATGAGACTTGTACATGTTAAGAGTCCTTTGAGTTTAGGTTTGGGATTTGATGCACTCAAATTGGTAATTGAATGTTTTAGGAGTGTTATTGCATTGGAAGAAGTGAAATTAGGAAGATTATGAGTGAATATGATGTTAGAATAGATGTGGGAAGCAATGGAGAGGCTTTGGAGGGATTTGGAGAACCCCTATATCCATTAAACAGACATAGATGCCTATTAAACGGACCTTCTTGGGTGAAAAGGGACCTCCTACCTCACCAATGTCCGTTAAACGGATCTTATAGGGTGAAAATGGCTTCCAAGCTAGTCTATGCCTGTTAAATGGACATGGATGTCCGTTAAACGGACATTCACGGGACATCTACAGTAAATCATGATTTTATCCATTTTAGAGATAGAATCTCGCTTTGAGGTCTCATGAAAATTGTAGATCTCAAATTCCTATTTTCAACCGTCTAAAAAAGACATCAATCCGACTTCTGTAGCAAAAGTTATGGTAATTGCGCCAAGACAGGTACAAAATGATTAAGGACACAAACATGTTGGATTCTTTTAGCCATAACTTCGTCATCTGACCTCCAAATGAGGTGATTCTTGAAGCGATATATTCCTAACACATTTTCCTACCTTCCCAAAAAAATTGATAGCCTTTGGTGTTGATTAAAAAAAGATTGATGGAAAGAAAGTGAAGGATCGGTTGGAAGAGCATGACTTGGTTATGTTACTGAGCATACTTTGGTAATTTGATGATATCTTGATCTACAAAGCTCCGAATGAGATAGTTTTTGTTTCCAAATAAAATAAAGACTTAGAGCTACAATCATTTTGAGGAAGTCAAATTGTTATTTTGGTGATTGACTAGTGTAGGCACACCACCCTTGTGAGATGATGACCAAAGAGAGTTCTTTGGTATAACCCTACAGGGTTATAAGCTCAAGGTTTATGACTCCGGATATTAGGTTCTGGAAACGGAGTCCAACATTTATGGTATCAGAGAAGAATTGGGTTCTAGAAATGGTGCCCAACAATATTAACGTTAATGCTTAATTTATAAAATCTGGAACAATATGTGCTTATATAAATTTTTATGAAAATTTTAAGAGTTAATTTTTATATTTTTCCTAAATTATGTAGATAACATATATATCAATCATATCTCACATAACTGTTAGATCAATTAAGAAACGATTAATTGTTAAAAACAAATTATATATGTTATACTTGATGATATCTCTAATTATATATGATCGTAAGTTTATCAATCCAATTGACATAAATTTAATTAACTCATACTCATTAATTTAAAAATATATATTCTAGTTATTGGGATTTTGAGTTTGTTTAATAGGCCTTACAATAAACAAAATTCTAATTTTATATTTAAATAATGAAAGACAACAATTGTTTTCTTATTTTTTTTCTTGATATTTAATCAAGTGATTTTAATTTCTAAAATTTTATCTCAATTTAAAATTAATATAATCTTATTATACTAAATAAATTTGTTATAAGCTATTTTGAAAGATAATTTTTTAGAACCTTGCTTGACTTAAATTATTCATTTGGTTGTTAATTTAATTTAATAATGTTGATTTATGCTCTACAACCAATTAGTTGAATATAGTTTAGTGATAAAATAATTTAAAGGTATTTTTTTAATCTTATACATATTC
>JANIPM010000233.1:19580127-19604496 GCA_027478405.1 Erythroxylum cassinoides
AATTTGATTGATAGGTGATTAAATTGATGATGTGAATTGCATTAGAATTGTTATATGATTTTATGTTGGATATGTGATTGTGATTATATGATATAAAAAATTTGAAAATCAAGATTTTCAAAAAGTGTCTTCGGGCAATCCGAAATTTTCAGTTTCGAATTATGTGTTATGTGGGTTTGGTCAGGTCTAAGAGGAACGAGTGCGCACTTGTCTGTTTTAAATCCTGTTCTCGCCTGACCGCTAGTGGCATTAGAGTTTCGATCTCGGACTCCCATAAGTCTCGGCTACACCGGACCGCTATGCAGGAAGGTGTAGTACATTCCGTTCACGGCTGCACAGGACCGCTATGCGGGAATGTGCAGTACGTTCTGTTTTTGACCGAACCAAACCATTTGATGTGTTATGTGTTTTTGTTTGTCTCTAAGTGTGATGCATTGCATGATTTGAAAAATGTTTACGAAATATGAAAGAAATTAAGATCTACACGATTTTGATTTTGTTCATGAAATGTGAAAAATGTGAAAAATTTTGAGAAATAAGCTATTGTGGATTTCAGCCATGAAATATTGAAATTATTTTAGCAATGATCTGAAAGGATTGCAAAATAAGAAATTTGCAAAATTTTCTACTGAGAAACGTTTGAAAAAAAAATGGCAAAAGATTTTTGCAAATGTTTTCGCTTATCATTCAATTTATAAACATATTATCCACGAGCTATCTAGCTCACCCCCCTTTCATCCCTATCTCCAGGTATTCGAGGGGAGAATCGGATGAAAGAAGGTCAAAGCTTATGTTCGATTTCGTGTGATTTGTGTGTTATGTATTTTGGATTTTGATATTTGGTTTGTAAATGGCTTGAAAAGTCATTAAGGACTTGTAAGTACTTAATTTATGATATTGTTGGATTATGAAATTGTATAAAAACTTGTGTATGGTTATGATAGATGAGTATGATATGAATGGGAATTTCGTTTGATTATGCATATGATTGATCGTGACTTGGATATGGATGATCCTGATTATGGATTATGGATTGGGATTTATTGAAGTATCTTAGATTTAGATTTGTGTTTGAGTATGCTGAAATTCCGGACGGGAGGTCCGATGACTTTGATGATTGTTTGAGTATTATAGAAGTGTTTTTAAACCCTTGCAGGTTTTGGGTTTATGAAAATGCAGCCGTTATGCTGCCCAATTTTCGATAAGAAAATTGGTTCTATGGCAAAGATAGATAAGGATTGGTTAAGATTATTTGATTTGAGTTTTTGTTTAAGGTTTGGAATTGTTTAATTCCAAGTGGAAAAAGTATATTGCTTTGAATGAGATTTGCGTTTAGAAATGTGATTGAATAAAGATGAGAGAAATAAAAAAAAATATACCGGATTTCAAATTGTTTTGTCTGAGGATTCCAACGCTAATTTAGTTTTCTATGTTTGCGTTTCGGATGTCGGATCCGCTTACGTTTGTCTCTGTATTTGATTTGCTTCGATTAAATCATTTTTGCTTTCGTTCCGATTCGATATGTATTCGATTCCACTTTGATAAGTTTAAGTTTTCGGATGTCGAATACTTGTTCAATTTAGTTTCTCCGTTTGTATGCTTGAATTCGATCTGTATTTGTTCCGCATTTTTGTTATTCGATAATTCGATTCATATTTCGATCCATTCTTTCAAGTTTCGCCTTATGTTTATGTTTCGTCTCTTTGCTTTGATTCGATTCATATTTGTTCGTTTTCGTATTCGATTTCGATTTGCTTCCGCTTTTATTTTACGTTTTGTTTTGTTTTCCGCTTCTTCCATTTCCGCTTTTCCGATTGGGATCCGGTCTCGGATCGGGTCCCAGCAGAATAAGCGTGTCCGTGGTTGATTTTTGTTCTTAATTTGGAGTTAGTTTCATCATTGAGTTGGCTCCATTTATTTTGGTTGTTAATGGGTCATTGTTTACTGACGACCTATGTTAATGTTGGAGAATAATGGAAAAAGATTGTGATTTTATTATTAGTTAGGGATGAATTTATGATGCATACAAAGTATTTGATGAAAGTTCTATTATGGATGACCATTATTTTTTCCTGGAAAAATTATAATAGTTGCATTTCTTTTAATGCACGAACTGTTTAAATTAAATTGGTTGTTGTATAGTCAGTCATGTTAGTGAATGTGGCATCTTAATATACAATGTCGTGAGCATTTTAATATACAATGTCGTGAATAATTTACTTTACAATTTCTCTTTTTTATGTAATATATAATCAAAGCTATGTGCAATGAGGAGATTCCAATGAGGTGATTACTGTGAACTTCATTTACCAAAGGATTCCCACATTTTGTTTCTTGTGTGACATAATAGGCCATAGGGATAAATTCTGCCCTCTTCTAGTTCACGCTAATGGGCTACCTGTTCCTCGCAAATTTGGTCCTCATTTGCGTTATTGCAATCAATGTCGGTAGAGTTTTATTGGTTAAAAGTGGTTGCAAGAGGAACCAGGTTTCGTGGACGACATTTGTGAAGGGATGACTGGAGAAGATAACGGTGGAACTAGTACGGGAAGGCACGGATTTCGTGGAGTTAACCCACTATTTACATGGGATTTGGGTAAGGATAAGGGAGTGATGGAAGGCATTTCTAGTGGCAATTTGAATATGAAGGATCCAAGGAATATTGTGGGGAATAAAGCAGTGAATGTGGAGGGAGAGATGAGGCCCGAAATAGTTACTATTAATGATCCTAAGTGGAGACGAGTTGGGCCAGATGGTAGAGAGGAGGAGGGTAGTAGCCTAATGAGTGAGGATAGAAGAAATGAAGGTTTTAATCAGAAAAGCAGAGGACCCAATGCTTCAAAAAACGGGGGAAGGTAGGAGCTAGTGGTTAGCCTTGCCGACAGATATGAGATACTTAAGCTGGAATTTTCGTGGGCTTGGAAATGTTAAAGCTGTTCAAAACTTACAACAACTTATTCGGGAGAAACGACCAAATTTTATTTTATTTAGTTGAAGCTCTTTGTACTTTTTCTAAGATTAATGAAATAAAGAATCTTGTGAATTATGATGGTTTCTTTTCTGTAGATTATGTTGGTCATAGTGGTGTCTCGTATTACTTTGGAAAGGAATTGATTTTATTCAACTTCTAGATTCTTCACCGAGATTTATTGATGTTGAGCTGAGTCTGGTAGGGTTGAATCCTTGGAGATTAACTGGCTTTTATGGTGAACCTGAAAGGAGTCGTAGGCATGTTTCATGGGATATCCTGAAGCACTTGGCCTCACGTAATACTGCCCCATGGGTCTGCATGGGTGACTTTAATGACATATTGAGCACTCGTGAGAAGGTGGGAGGTCAAGCGCAACCGAATTCCCTTATCCAGGGTTTTAGAGACGCAGTCTCTAAGGCAGGTTTGATGGAGCTGCGAAGTGATAGATATCAGTTCACTTGGGATAATGGGAGAGAGGGAGGTGATCATGTGGAAGCTACACTTGATAGATGTTTGATTAATGGGGACTGGAAATGAAAATTTAGTCAAGCCAAGGCTTTTGTGCTTGACATATCGACTTCGGATCATCTACTAATTTTTTTGCAGTTAAGAGTTTTTGTTCCGCAAAGCCAAGTACATTTGTTTTGTTATGAAAACTACTGGAGTAAAGAGGACGACTGTTGTCTACTGGTTGAAGAGTATTGGAATAGACAAACGGTGCTGATCTTGTTTCACGATTGTCGCATTGTAGCAAAGCTCTAGCGAAATGGGATTATGCTTTTAAACGTACTTTTCAAGAAGAAATAGATAGTTGCAGGCAGAGGATGTCGTATTTGAGGGGCAGGAGGCGTAGTGTAGATAGGAGGAAATTTTTACTGGCTAAAGAAAGGTATAGTTTACTACTTAATTAACGAGAGCTATATTGGAGGCAGAGGGCGAAAATCAAATGGCTACGAGATGGTAATAGGAAAACGAATTTTTTTCATACTCGTGCATCAGAGAGGAAGCGGAGGAATAGTCTGGAGAAGCTGAAGGATAGCTTCGGGGTTTGGCGTGCATGGGACTCTGGCCTATCTGACGTGATTACTGATTATTTTGAGCAGCTATACTCTTCATATTATTGTAATCCGCAAACGGTGTTGAATTATGTTCCTCAGTTGGTTTTGGATGAGGTTAATGTTGTGTTGATGGCATCTTTCACTGCTAAGGACGTGAGGTGTGCCGTTTTCAGCATGGGTATGGATAAATCGCTGGAAGTTGATGGGTTGAATCTTGGGTTCTTTCAACGGTTCTAGTGGGTGATAGGGGGCAGTTTCGGAGTTTTGTATATCGTGTATTGCAAGTGGGAGTTTCCCGCCGCATCTTAATGAGATCCTGTTAGTTTTGATTCCAAAGAAATCGACTCCAGAGACAATGATGGATATGAGACCCATTGCTTTATGTCAAGTTCTTTACAAAATTATCTCAAAGATGTTAACCAATAGATTGAAACCTTTCTTGGCGACTATTATTTCTCCGCAACAAAGTGCACTTGTGACTGGGAGACAAATCCAGGATAATTCCATCATTGCTTATGAGGTTATTCATCGAAGCAAGAAGGTGGGTAAGACAAGTATGGCGGCCTTAACATTAGTAAAGCCTATGATAGGCTAGAGTGGAACTTTCTGAAGGATATCATGTTGAGGATGGGCTTTTGTACTGATTGGGAGGATTTAATACAAGTCTGTATTTCTACGGTTAGTTATAAGGTTTTGCAGCAAGGTAAGCTCATTGGGCCGATTCAGTCGTCAAGGGGATTACGTCAGGGAGATCCCTTAAGTCCATATTTGTTCATTACGTGTGCAAACGTGTTGTCTCGACTTATTCAGGCCAGGGTTGACGAAGGCGAGCTTCATGGATGTTGTGTGAGAAGAGGGGCCCCAGAAATTAGCCATCTTTTTTTTGCAGATGACAATGTGTTATTCTTCAAGGCTACCGAAAGGGAAGCGGGTGTGGTGAAGAATGTGCTTCAAGATTATGAGAAGGTTTCAGGACAAGTGATGAACTTCTAAAAATCCCTTATCTGTTATAATCCTAACACTTCACTGTTGGTGAGGTTTGCGATTTGTGGTACACTCCAGGTTACTAAACATGATAGCCTTGGAGACTACTTGGGGTTGCCGACAGCAATAGGTCGCAATAAAAAAGAGGTCTTTCATTTTGTTAAAGACAAGTTGTGGAAACGTTTGAACTCATAGAAGAACAAATTGCTTTCAAAGGCGGGGAAGGAGATTTTAATTAAGACAGTGCTTCAGGCAATTCCTAATTATGTGATGTCATTGTTCCTGTTGCCGAAAGGGATTTGTGATGATATGGAGAAGTTGTTTGTGGATTTCTGGTGGGGGAGGAATGGACGGGAGTCTCCGAATTTACATTAGATGACTTGGTCAAGATTATGCAAGCATAAAACTCATGGGGTCTTCAGTTCAAGCATACTTGCGAATTTAACTTGGCTATGTTGGGACGGATTGGTTGGCGTTTAATTAAATACCCCAATTCGCTTATGGCTCAAGTTCTTAACGCTAGGTATTTTGCGCACTCGAGTTTTATGGAGGTTGATATAGGTGTTAATCCCAATTATGTGTGGAGGAGCATTTGGGATAGTAAGCAGGTCTTGCAAAAGGGGATGTGTTGGCGGGTTGGCTCGGGTGAGAATATTTCTATTTGTTTGGATGCGTGGATCCCAGATCCTGACAACTCTTGTGTTTCCATGTCTTTTCTCCAGACAAGTAAGTTTTCAAAGTGAGTAATTTAATAAAGGAGGGCAGATGGGATATAGATTTGATTGAAACCCTCTTTTAATGAGAGAGATTCTTCTCAAATACTGTCTATTTCGTTAAACAATTATGCTAAGGATAATCTATTCTGGTTATTCGATAAGAAGGGGGTATTTACAGTTAGATTTGCCTATCGTGCGTTGTTAACTCAAGTGGAAGAGCCTGACCATCAGGCTCTGCGTATGTGGCGCAAATTCTGGAAGCTACTATTATTGCCACAGGTGAGGAACTTTGTATGGCGAGTTGCTAATAATATATTGCCGACAAGAGTGTCGTTGCGGCAACGGCGAATACCGGTTCCATCCATCTATCTTCTTTGTAATTTGGAGAAAGAATCGACGTTGCATTCGCAAGTGAACTGCAATTATGCTCAACAGGTATGGAATTCTTCTATCTTTGGGTGGTACAGACTTAGTGTTGCGTACTTTGTTGATTGGTTGAGAGCGGTTGTATTGTTGTTTAATGATAAAGACGCTAGTTTGATATTGGGCATCTGCTGGAAAATTTGGAATGCTCGAAATGATTTGGTTTGGTCGAATAAGTACAAGTCGCCGATAACAACACGGTTCACTGCTCAACTCACGCAAATTGTTTGGCAAAATGCTCAAGCGACTAAGCCACAGTATCAACAGCAAATTAGAGCCAGGACATGACAAAAGTCGTTGGCAGATTGAGTAAAGGTGAATATGGATGCAACAATACATGTTAACGGTTCCAATACTAGGTTTGCTTTGGTGGCTCGTGATGATCATGGTAGTTTCTTAACTGCTAAAACTGGAAGGTTTAGAGGAATGTTTTCACCAAGAGTGGCAGAGTCCTTGGCCATTAAAGAGGTGCTAAGCTGGGTAAAGGAGAAAGGCTGGAATAATGTGATATGTGATAGTGGCAGTTTTGCGGTTGTTCACGATATTGTAGAGAATGACAGTTTAGACTTTACTTCCTTTGATGCTTTAGTGGATAACATTATAATGCTATTGATTCAATTTCACGGTAATTCCAAGATTGTTTTAGTACCCCAGACAAGCTAATATGGCTGCCCATGAACTAGCTCAAGCCACTAAAATTGATGAATTTGTTAGTGAGTGGTTTCGTAACCCACCCAACATTGTCAGGGATGTTTTTTTGGCTTATTCTATTTAATAAAACAACCCTACTGTGTTTTAAAAAAAAACTCTATTTTTTTTTCTCTAGTAAATACCCGAATTAAGCGTTAGTTTTAAAAAAAGAGGTTTGGATTAAGTTCAACTTATTCTATACATCAGCTACAGTGACTCGGCATACCATATCAACCCATTTCACTCGAGTCAAGACCGACAATCAAAGTTTAACAGAACATACAGTTCAGAAAGTTTCACATTCTTAAACAAAGACTTTTAGTTTGGGTGGTACAGAGCTAGAAAACGTCATCATTTGAATTTAGCCTCTCCAATTGTCCTTCAACTGCCTTATCTTTTGAATAGCTTCAACGGGAGACTTGCAGCCAACCTTGGCCTGTCAACAAGACAAGTTTCACATGAGAAGGTTTGCGTGACTAAGCCAGATGTATGCGTAATAGTAGGGAAGGTGCTGAAGAGCAAAAATCAAAATACAACTAAGCCATGAAGTGTACAATGAGTATGTCTCCTAAACCATCAAAAAGGATGTACATTAAACATCTTACCTAAAACAAGTAACATATAAATCTAGCGATAGTAAAAAGGGAACCTGCACATCGGGAAGCTCCACACGCATAAATGGATTCGTCTCCATTTCTTCCTCAATAGTCGAGGGAATAGTGGGGAGGCCTGCCTGGCGTTGTTGCTGAGCCCATGACAGCTTCTGCTGGGTCTTTAAATTGTCTGGTTCAACAGTAAGTGCAAACTGCAAGTTCTTGACTGTGTACTGGAAAAACATAACCACAAAAATTTAGCTTGAGGGGGAAAAAAAAAAAAGGCAAGGCCCAGAGAAGAAAATAAAACAGAACTAGGTGTATCAAAATCAAGACAGAGTTGAGAAATTTCAACATGATCCGATTTCTTTCCGCAAAGATCTATCCAGTGCTGGAAAGACAACTTCGTAAAAGAAAAAGTTATTTATGTCAACGATCATTTACATGCTTGCTGCTGTTGCTAAATTGCATAGCCCAACAATATGAAGTTACAATAGCAGGTGTAGTGCTCACCACCACCCAGACAAGAAAACAGTGCCCATCAAGCATAAATATGCCATAATGTACAAGGGAATAAACTTCATGCTCGCTCTGAAGTACAGAGGAAATTGCAACTCTGATTATAACTGGTCTCACACGACCTCCTTTCTAATAAAAGTATCTTCACCATCACATCTTTTAAACCTTATCAGTAGAAGTTACACTGGATGAATCCAGTTGGGAAAGTGCTTTCAAGTATTTCAGTACATTGGATGCAGTACAAACTCGGAACTTATTCAGTTGAATTGAGGATGAGGAAGGAGTCCTCAACTCGCAAGAGATATTGCTGTGAAGGATCTTTACCTCATGACCGCAGTAAACTTGGGTTGGCTTTGGCAATGAACCCAATGTTACACAAAGTGACTGATACATCTGTTCTGCCGTGCCTTCAAAAAACCTCCCACAGCCTGCAATGAACTACACAATACCAATTGAAGCTACCATATTAGAACCATAGTTTACTAACAAAGAGGATAATTCAGATGAACAACTTCAAGCATGAAGAATGCTCAAATTAAAAAAAAAAATTGGCGTGCGTATGGATCATAGAGTTGGAACTAGAATTGGAATTGTAATCACAATACAATCGCAATTGCAATTATAACACTTAAAAATTATAATAAGCATCTGAATTCCAATTGATTTAAGGCCTGGCAACTGCAGCACTAGTAAAACGACAGAAACCTAACTTTTTGATAATACCAAAAAGAAAGTATAGATGACTGCAGTGGTGAACGAAATAAAGGTTTGTTTTGCCAAAAATAAAAGATTATAAAATAGATAAATCTTCAAAGTCCAATAGTTGCATACAGATTAAGAGAAAAAGAATCCGTCTTTGGACATACCAATGTGTCCCCAGTGAAAACAGCAGGGTCCTCGGTCTCCTTGCCAGTCACATAATAACTTATGTGACCTTTGGTGTGACTGATTGAGGAAATCAGAGAAGCAAAAGAGTAAGAAAACTATTTTAAAGCAGAAAGGTGTGTCTAATAACTATTACTGAATTCAAGCTTGTGCTCCACACATTACCAGACGACCAGAAATGGAGAATAACTTGGTATTTGTAAGGGGCATGATAGATTCTAGAAGAAGACAGTTCGGTTACCATGGTGTGTGAAGAGCCAAAATATTAACATGAGCCCCAAGCGACCACTTATCGCCATTCTCAACTTGATTAGTGCAAGCCTTGACTTTGTCTAGCGAACCACCATACACCTTGATCGCAGGCACCAGCTGCTTCATCTTTTCGTTTCCTCCAGCGTGATCCCTAAGAACAAGTAATACATCTCTGGGAACGCATTTACTCTTACGTTTTTACAAAGTTGTAGTCTCTAACAAACAAAGTAAACGAAAAGATAGAAACTAACCAGTGATGGTGAGTCGTAAGAATGAACTTGAGATGGACGCCGTGTTCATTAGCAAACTTGAGAATCTTGTCGGGCTCCACCGGATCCACCACTGCGGCTTCTTTAGTGTCCTCGTCGATGATCCTGAGGATTGTTTGTCAATTATGAGCCACTAAACCCAATCTCTATATTTGCGTACGTTACAAAGAGAAGAGGAAGTAGGAAAATCAGACTCACAAGTAGGCATAGTTGTCCTCCAAGCAAGGCACGTGAAATATCTTCATCCTCTTGTCTCTCGATTCCAATCCAAACTCTTCTTTGATGAAATGAATTTCTTAACCCCAGGGTCTCTCGATTCCAATCCAAACTCCTCTTGATGAAATGAATTTCTTAACCTAGGGCGTAGGTGAATTGATAAAGGGCTTTTTTTTTATTTAAGTGAGGTCAACGGTTGGATCCATCTTTATGTATGTAGCTGTTTAAATTTTAGAATCAAAGTTTTACCTCCCGTAAAGGATCTATTCGATTCGAGCAAAAATTAGCCTAAAAATAGATGATTTAAAGATGTTTTTTCATATCTCGTAGATAAAAAAAAGAAAAATCTTCGTTTTCTTTTCTTTTTTTTTTATTCTTTATTTTATAATAAATACATATGTTTTATTTATTTACAAGAACAATGTCCAATTAATGAACTGGAGAGAAAAGCAGCAGTTGCCTGCCACGTATGCTACCGTCCTTGCGTGTCTCAATCTTAAGAGTTCTTCATGTCTTGAGTGTTTGTCCTTGTCGATTCTATTATTTAAATGCGTTCAAGTTTTTAGTTAAACTTTTTGTTAAATAAATAGTAGTAGGATCTTTTTTCATTATCTATCAAGAAATGATTAACACGCACTTGTAATAATCTACAATTATTATATTTTTTATTTTTATTTTTATATTTACATATTATTTGTTTAGTTGTTTTTTTTAATTTATGGAACCTCTCCCTCTATTAGTTAGGGCTTAAAGAATAAGAATGTGTGCTTTTTGGAGCTAATAAAATTAGTTATTAGAAAGGCAATTTGATAATGTTACATGTTAAAATCATTAGATAGAGTGATAGTTTCAAACACCATGATCATACCAAAACCATGGTCGAAAACCAGCTTTTAGGAGTGATGATTTTAGCACAACTTGAAAGAATTGAAAGCCAACTCATTTTTCTTCCACAGTTTTGCGGGAGATTGAAGCAATTTTGAAACTTTTACTCACAAGATTAAAGCTTCGGGGTTCCTTGGTAGCAACATTGAAACAATGTAATTAATCGTGGTGATTAGATTTTCAGTCACACAAGATTGAAGAATTCCGTTCATAATTCAAGATATTAGAGTTCAAATTCATTAAGATTTTGTAAGCTAAAATTTTTTTCATAAAAAGTTATTTACCAAAACTCTCTGTACATTTTACTAATTTCTTGTCATTCTTGATAAATAATTGAATTGAAATGTCGCTTTGAATTATTATTTATATAAAAAGATTATGTTTGATATTTGATTGGTATAGATAGTTGATAAAAATAGTAGATGGTGAATCTTTCAAACTAATAAGGAGTCATAGTCGATGTAGAAGTTGAAGTCTTATAACAAATTCTCATATTATTGAAAATCATGGAAGAAGAGTTTAGAGATGCCCTAATAATAACATAGGCAAGTTATTGATTATTAAGTAGTTGTTATTTTAACATGAATAATTTATGTCATTATATGCTTATAGGAAGGGGTGTAAATTTTTTATATGGGAGGATGAGGATTTAATTGAAATAGTCAAATCTATTAATAATGAATTAAATGTTAACAATAAAAGGTTGAACGTTAAGAATAACAAGTTAAAAGGAGGAGGTTGCATGTCAAATGATGTTATGCATAAAGTAGATACATAAGCTATAAGGTGAAATGGTGAAAATTAAAGTGATATTGAAGTATACAAATTTGGAAATTAGAAGATTACAATAGTTGCTATTTAAATATAGAATAGATGCAATATTTGTAACTTTGTTTATTGAAAAATTATAAGAATTTCAACTTTATCAACTTTAGTGTTATACCATGGTAACTTATAAGAATCAATGAATTTTTTTATAAGAAAAAGATGAATTGAATTAAGCCATAAAAGGCATACTAGGAGAATAACTTCAATAACAGGGTAGAAGAGCACTAGCAATTAGAGAGGATTACAACTTATTAAACTTAAAATGAAATAGTTCTAAACATTTTTAAACATTCTCATTGGAGAGAAGATACTGCACTTATTGGAATCTATGCTTGTAAATTCTTATTTGATATCTAATAAACTACATAAGATGACTATAGAATTGCCCTTTGGAGAGGCATTTATCCTAAAAAATGCAATTGTTTCTCTCATCCCAAGTGCCTGTGACTAGGCAAGACAATCATATATAGGAGCAACATTTTATAGTTCTGTTTGGATGCTAATTGTTGAGCACCAGGTCTTGATGTTGTTCAAATCATTTGGTGCATAAGTAGTTAAGGATCTCATCAGTAGTGCTTTCCAAATTTCAATGGTAAAAGTGTATTTAAAGAATATGTGATCTAATCTTTCTTGAGCACTTCAGCAAAGTGTACACTAGTTGCTGAAATTTAGAAAACTAGCAAGTTTATCCACAGTTGGTAGCTTGTTCTTCATGGCAAACAATACAATAGTAGAAGCTTGTGGATGAATATGGCTCAACCACACCACTTTAGTTTAAGATCTAAATACTAATCATATAGTATAACCTTTTGGCATGATTGGATGGTAAATATGTCATTAAAAGTGTGTTTTCAAATGAATCTATGCTCTTCTATGTTAATAGTGGTATAAATAATCTCATTTTTCATAAAGTTAGCAATAAGAGCTTGTTTGATGATCTCCTTATTCATTAAAGTTGTTGCTACTGTTGCTTTCTGGTGAATCACAAACCTGAGAGGTGAGCCATTATCCGATTCATCCAAAGGACTCATAAATAATCAATTATCTTGCCAAAATCTTATGGATTTTCCATTTCCTATTAGTTTAATGAACTCAATTATGAATCTTTCTCTGATTTTGAAGATTGCTTTCAAAGTAGAAGAGGGATAGTACTTCACATACAAACTCTACACACTCCTATTTTTATGAAATAATTGTGTATCCATTTGTACCAAAGGGACTACTTATCATAAATGAGCCTCCACACTCTATGCCCATCCCAAAAACGTCTATTTTCTTTCTAATTTGAATTTGATGAGTTTCAGATCGAGCCAAACTCGATTATACTTGAATTAGACCTGTACGTTTAAGCTCGATCAAGTCTTAGATTGAAATAAAAAAATTTGGTCAAATTTAAACCATAGACGATATGACTTGATTCAATCCATTATGAACCCTAATATTAAGTAGTGGAAATTTGGTTTTCAATGTAAAAATGGTAATAATTAGTAAGGCAAAATTGATAATTTTGACCTTAATATTTTCATCAAAATATAAATTAGACCTTAATATTTCAAAGCATTCAAAATGAATCATAATATTTGCAAAAATATTTAAATTAAACCCTCGGTAGATGGAAAAGATCGCAAAGTTATGTCTTCGTTGGTTTTCTACCGCATAATTGCTAACATGTCAGAAATGTATTATTTTATAATCTACTAATTGGCCTACAATGCCACATTGCATACATGTGGTACTGTGAGGCACATCCTGACATCCATTTTAATACAAATTAATAAGTTTTAATGTGATTTATTTTTAATTAAATCTAATTAAAACTAATTAACCTAACTTAGTCTAACAAATTCTAATAAACAAAAATTCTCAAATTACGCTGAGAGCTTTAAGCATTAATCTTGCTACATTTGTGAAATTTTACTTTTACTTTCTTAAAGGTGCAAATGACTTCCATGATTACACCCTTATAGGCTCTAGAGGTTTTGGGTTTGTGTATAATGCCTAGCTTAATGATGGAAGCGTTGTGGCAATCAAGAAACTGAAGCACATCAGTGGCCTAAGCAAGGTTGGAGAAGAATTGTTATGGGTGTATGAGTACATTAAGTTTAAAAGCACAGAATTCTCTATGATTAGAAGAAAGTTGAGATCAAATAAAATTGAAATTTAAGGAGAAAGAACACAACTAATGCTACAAATTTGGAATGAGGAAGAGGATGAAGGGAGTCATTAGGGATGAATTTAGGATTTAGATCTTTTGAAAATTGGGAATTTAGGTTTACTAGAATTTATTGTATTAAGTTAGGTTAATTATTTTTAATTATCTCTACAACAATAACATCCAGCGTAACTCTCTAATGCGTGGGGTCTAGGGAGGTTTAGTAATACGCAAACTTTACCCCTAATTTTTAATTTACTCTAATTAACAATAATTAAAATTAATATAATCACATTAAAAATAATTAAAATTTTATCAGGATCGATGCATGCTATATGGTAATATAGAACTTATAAGTACATTAAGAAAAAATATATTTCTAGCGACATGGCAAAAAATTAATGGAAATATATCTTACTAAGATTTTCTGTTAAATAATAATTTAATCTAAACTTTTTGCAAAATTAAAGTTCATTTTAAATGTAGAAGTTTAGGGGGTGATTGGTTCCCTTTTTTTTTAGTTTTTCGTTGTTATTTTTGAAAAAAATGAAACAATCTCGCAAAACTTGTTTGGTTAAAGAAGTTTTCGTTTTGTCGTTAAAAATTAAAAAAAAAAAGACAATGATTTTTTGAAAACATAAAAAAAGACGTTTCGATGTATTTTGAAAATAGGTTTTTATATTTAACGAAAACGATTTCCCTGCATCGTCTTCATTATCTTCTACTATTTCTCAGTCACTATGTCTTCTGTCGTCTTCTGCCTGCTTTTGTGTTTTCTACCGGCTGTGATTTCTGCGTCTTCTATCATCTTCTACCCTCTCCTGCATTTTCTACCATCTATGATTTCCCGGTATGTGTTTCATCTGCTTATGTATGTGTTATAACTCGTTACTCAGCTGCTATTATTTACGTTGAAACATAAACAGGTCCATCACCTTCTCTTCTTTAAAATCACATAAGGGAGTGCATATTATGCTATAGTAACATGAACATATTACTGTAGCGTAATTAAAATTAATTCATTAAATTCATCAACGTTGTTTTGCTTCATGAGAGAGGCCCTTCTTGCGTTTCTCACTTGACAGTGCTCAGAGATAGCATAACGAAGTAATACCTGTCTTATATATGCAACTTGATCACCTAGCTAAGGGGTATAACGATATCCCTCCTTGTGCTTTGACAAATCCTGAAATGGAAAAAGTGAATGGAAAGCTGTAGTTGAATTCATTACAATACAATTAACTAATTTAGTTAAAGAGCTGTAGTTGGATATCCCTCCTTGTGCTTTCGATAAACGTCACCACCTTATAATTGATGAAGGTAATTGAAATGATCAATAATCATTCAATTTTGCCTGCATAAGTTAGATTCATTACAATGCAGTTGATTTAAATGTATCATGAGATATATATCTCCTTTTGTTTAAATACATGTATCATGAGATCGAAGTGGGGTCAAATGGCAGGGCTTTCAATTTGACCATCATGTATATATTATGAATTTACTTAAATTTTTATCTTTATTTTTATGTTATAAAATCAAATTTTACACCTTTATTTTTGTTCAATCATTTCCATGCATTTTATGCAATTTAGCATTTAATATGGTTGTCTAATATTTATTTTGAATCATGTTTACCATTTAGTACCTTGTAGAAATTGTTATGATTCATGTCACATTTATGTGGTTACATTTAGTGATAGAAGGTTTGAGCAATATGAACGATTCCAATAATTGTGTGGAAATAAATGAAAAAGATATGGCATGGAATGATACTATATAGATGTATTTAATTTCCTTGATGGTTGATGAAGTGAAGAAGGAAAATCGATCAATTACTATCTTTTTCAAATCTAGTTGGAAGAATATTAAGTCAGGACTTCAAACAAAATTCAATAAGGAGTATACTCATATTCATTTGAAGAATAATTATGACGAATTAAGGACTAGATTGAAGAATTTCAAGAACTTATTGAAAGAACTAAGAATCATCTACAACTTATTTACTGGTGAAGTTAATGCTACAAATGAATATTGAGAAAAATCTATTTAAGGTAAAAATATGTTTTTTTATTAATATATCATATTATATAATATTTATTCTCAAGTGGAATATAATATCGCTTCAGCATAACTTCAAAGTATGTCTTAGAAGTGAGATGAAATTGTTAGACAAATGTGGAGTGATTATATTATTTCTAATTGATTTATGTATCTTTTTATAAATGATAGTAGTATTATATTTTCAAGAATTATAGTATAATAGGCATATTTTATTGATTAGAATGACTTAATATAATCAAATAGATTTTTATTTTCAATTTTTATAGTACAAATTTTAGTCAAACATGTTTTTTATTTTTTAAAGAAAAAAATAGAAACTAAAATCAGAAAATAGAAATTAAAAATGACAAATCTTTAATTTATATTTAATAAAAGTATGTAAAGGTATAAACGTAATAACTATGAGGGGGGTGATTCGCGCGATGAGCTAAACATTGACCTGAACACCGCTGACGGAGGACGGTGAGTAACAAGGCAAAAAGCCTCCCGCAAAGAGCTCTGGTTTCTCAGTCCAGAAACCCTTGCTATTCATGAACTCGTTACAATTCACTAAGATCCTAAGTTAGTCTTCTTCTTGACAACACATTCTCGTTATCTATCTTCATTTTGTTAGAAAGGATATAAGAATTGGGTATCGGTTCAGGTAATTGTGCGAAGTCTGTGAATTGATTTGAACCCAATGTCAAAACCATCACGAACTAGTCTCCAGACAGCTTTGTTTAGGCTCAGATTTTGCTACTACAGCACCCACGTTACTAAACCCCCTTCTCCTTCCAAATTTCCCACCCGATCTTTCCCACATACTGTGACAACCACCACGCGTTCAAATTCTAGTCGGTTTCTGCTGCCTCCTCCTCCTTCTTCTTCTAAACCAATTGGGTATTCTAGTTTATCCTCTTCATTCCTCAACAAACATGCTTATTATGGGATCAAGCACTTTTCCTCCAAAAGCTTCTTCGACAAGCAGACTAGTGCTGTTGCCTCTGCTTTCTCCAGGTATCGTGAGGCTATAGGCCTGCAGATTGATGCATTTTTTAGGAGAAATTATGTGTTTGTGTTTGGAGCCGGAGGCGTGCTTTTATGTGGTTTACTTTGGAGGATGATGTATGGTATTGCAAGTACGTTTATTGGCCTCTCTGAAGGCTTGGCCAAGTACGGTTTCCTTGCTCTTTCCTCCGCCATTGTTGCCTTCTCTGTAAGTTACTTTTCGCTTTCGCTTTCTCTCTTTTGTACTTGAATGCATTCTACAAGAATCTTGTCTACAAGAAAAGCGATGTAGTGTAGCTTTTTCCTCGATTTGGGTGGTCAAATGATCTACTTGATTCATGTTTAGTTTGGTAAATCAGCAATGTATCACTGTTATCTGGAGCCGAGGTAATACATAAATTTTACATCCTCTTAACCTGTGCACGTTTAAAGTCCTAGCAAATTTAGTCTTTTTGTTGGCATCGTTGCTGTCTTAGATTTGTGACTGGTTTAGAAATTTACTATCTTTTCCACCATAGGGCTTATACCTTCGCTCGAGGCTTACAATCAATCCTGATAGAGTTTATAGGATGGCCATGAGGAGGCTTAATAGCTCGGCTGGGATTCTTGAAATTATGGGTGCTCCTCTTGCTGGAACTGAATTAAGAGCATATGTCATGTCGGGGGGTGGGCTTACATTGAAGAACTTCAAGCCAAGATATAGGAGCAAGCGATGTTTTCTCATATTCCCGGTACGAGGTTCTGAGAGAAAAGGTCTAGTCAGTGTTGAAGTAAAGAAGAAAAGGGGCCAGGTTTGCTTCTGTACTGCATCTTCTTTTCGTTTTATGTACTTGGTGATGACTAGCTTTTCAATTGAAATAACTCCTGTTTCTTGGTTTTCCTTGTTGGGCTTCAGCGTTATGAAATGTTTGAGCTGAGTTGTTGTATTAAAGTTTAATGAAATAAGTTGCTGGGAAGAGATTTAGCCTGTAACTTAAGAGTAAAGTTACAAGAGTATTTTACTCTTCCAGATTCTCTTTGAAGGCAATATAAAACATTCTGTGAAAAGGACAACCTTATGTTTAATCATTTAATCCTCTTCCGTTTTTCTTTCACATGAGTTGCATATGAAACTTATCTAGAAGTTCAACCGATCATCTCTGTGGTGATGCTAACAAATTGTGGTAAAATTCTGACTAGGCAAGTGGCACTGTCAAGTTAAATATGGTGGAACCTATATCGTAGTGGACTATGAATTGGGTTAATTGCAGATCTAGCTTGTAGTGCTAGTAAGTCATGGAAAAAAACCTCACAAAGGATTTGAGTTTAATTCTCATGCTCTATTCTAAATTGACATCTAGATCATCTGCATCTAGGTTGTCGAGTCAATCCAGTTACAGATTGTTAATTGACCCTACTTGTAACCACAGTACTAATTACTAGGTATTTCTATTTCTTCAAATTATTTAGATCAGACCGAGTAAACTTGACTGGTTATTGTATCTATTAATAAGTTGTCTAGATATAGTTACCAAGATGTATTGCTTTGACTGAATGTTTGTGGCCAGAGAGAAAGCTAGATAGAGACAGAGAGAGAATGTAGAATCATAAAATTATAATTTGATGATTTATGGACAGGCACAACCTCTCACCTTGTAAATCCTTCCTTGACCATGATTTCTTTTTTTGTTTTTTAAACAAAATTTGTTGAAAGTTTCTTTTCTCTGATTGGTGGAAGTCCTGTTTTGTTGGCTTGTTATGTTCATTTTTGTGGTTGTTGTGCTGGTTGTGAGTAGTGAAGTTGTAGCAAGATTTGATTGGTATTCTCAAGTTTAAATAATACAAACTCAGGCTTACTAAGTAGACAAGAATGGGAATTGGGAAGTATACCCATGTAAATGAAGATGGTTTCCATGTAATCCGTCACATAAAAAATTAAGGGTTCAAGGTACTTGAATAGTGAAGTCCTCGTTTTTGTGTCTGATATTTTCCTCCTTGGCAGTATGATATAAAGCTATTGTCAGTTGATATTCCAATGGCATCTGGACCTGACCAGCGAATTTTTCTTATTGGGGATGAAGAAGAGTACAAAATTGGTGGTGGACTAATATCTGAACTAAGAGATCCTGTGGTAAAAGCAATGGCAGCTAGTAAGGAATTTGATCATCTTGACCAAATTGAGGAGGAAGAAGACGCTGAGAGAGAACTTCATGAAGCAGAAAGAAAACAGCGTGACGAACTTGAAAAGCTTGAAAAAGAAGGCTAATGGTGGTCCTTTTTCCAAAATTTTTTGAAAATGTCCCTTCCGTCCTTTTTATTTCACTTTTGCTCCTTGGATTTCCTTTTGATGCCCGAGGCTTCATGCTGGCACACCTTCAATCTATATCCTGCTGAGTAAGTTTCATAATTAAAAAGCTGAAGAGGCTCCAATGGTTGCAATAAAACGATGCAATTGACGTTCTTTGCTTTTGAGATGGAATTTTTCTTCTGTAACCTGATGACATGACATTATATGAGATTCTTCTGTCTTGCACAAGCTGCTTCTGGCAGCAAAAATTTATGCTTTTTAAGTGCTGTGAGATTTCCTGATATATTCCTCTTGGACATTTTCTGAGTTCCGCGGAGGCCTGTCATGTAATGCGCTTTTCGGGGGAAGGAAATAGTGAGGTAAGGATTGGTTCCAAGTAGGGGACTTTGTTTGATGGTCTAGTTGCGATTTTTTTTCTTATTTCGGTCTAGTAGAAGTTCATTGAACCAAGTATATTCATTCACATCCCTTTTTTAAACCCCAAATCCCCTTTGCTTCCAGTTATCATAATGGAGTTACTAGCCTCGAATTAGCTAGAAAAAAGTGTCTTTAGTCGTTTCTTATTGAGCATAGAACCATCGTTTATAATTAACATCCTAAATATAATTGTTTTGTTTGCCTAGTTCTCCTTTACATATTTTGGTCACTTTGCATGGCAAGAAAACTAGTTGTAGTTGACATAAAAAACCACGAGAAAAGAAAGAAGAGGGATAAACAAAGGTTCCCCAGTCATATGTTAGTTACAGGTAGGTGATTCAATCAATGGAAGCAGCTGCCTTGAGAAGCAAGCCAAACAGCAAAAAAGGGGAGGAGAAAAAAGGACTATGGTCGCTGTCCAAAATGTAAACCGCAGACGACGACTACCTCTGTATCATTGCATCTTGTTGCTGAGGTTTGACAACATTGTCGCGCGTTGTCTTAATGTATACACGTTGCACCTCTTCTATAGCATCATTCTCCGCCGTGAATTGCGCGGACTGCAGCGCCATGAGGGGTCCCGGCCGCAATAACATGGTAGCTAAGGTGGTATCTTGGCGGAAACAAAGTCTGTCTATGCCTTAACGTGGAGTCGCCAAATAAGAAGCGTTTGACAAAATATTTGCTCTTGTTTTCTGGGTATATTGAAATGGAAAGCAACTAAGCACGAACATTAAATGAGCCCTCTTGCTCTTGCATAGCAGCCACGGGGGCTTCGCTTATCTGTGATGCTGATAATGAATGATCAAGCGGTAAGTACATATACACACGCTAAGTACCTCTGGAGGACTCAACTGATAGGTAATTTTGCGTTGGAATTCCTTTTTGACAATGGCACTGGTTGGAGGTTGCTTATCCCCCAACCCAAAGCCTAGCTCAAGTACGTCGCCAAATGAGGATAAATCGGGTACTCCCTGTTTTTCATGCTCTTTTTATGTCATACTTGAGGATCACAACACAAACCACAAACCACAAATAGTAAAAGGGCAACAATTAAAACAAAAAGAAGAAGAGAAAATTGGTCCTATTGGCGCAATGAAACAAGCACGAAGAACATTAAGCAAGTCAGACTAATGCTGAGTGCTGGTGAGCTACCACCGCACCACTATCTCCATTCTGAAGATTCTCCAATCCATCTTATCATGTCGTCTAGAATTGGGTTGGCATTCAAGCCACTAGCATTTGTTCCCAGTTTCCACAGGGTCGGAAATAAATGGTGGAGTTGACTTATTCACTGTTTTTCTTTTCCATTGCAGTGTTAAGAGTTGGGACTGCCAGTGGCCTATGCCTATGGTGGTAAATAGCCGGTAACAACCCATTAACATATCTTTTCGTGTAGACAGCTGGCCGGTGATTCAACCAATCTTATGTTTTCTAAGTACACCCATACCAATTAATATCTGTGCAAAGCATGCTAATTTTGTTACTCATGAATCTTATTTTTAGTTTTGACTTGCTCTCAGTCTTGACTTTACCAAAATACACATCATAAGAACAAGAACTTGGACTAAAACCAATGGACAGTTAATGCATCTGCTGAGATTTTAACAAAGTGTTTGAAGATAGAAGAAAATGGACATGAATGCATACGTTAAAGGAGACAGAGATGTGCAACATAAAAAAAAAATCAATGAATGTATAAAACGGACAAGAAGACATTACATCTTCGAAATATTGATGAGTCCATAAACCCAGCCTGAGCATGGTGGCAGCTAAATAAACAGCAAGACGAATCTTTCCACGAAATTTGTGAATGGCTTGCGTTATGTTTAGTCCTCCAGCACTATGTCCAACCAATATCACCTGGCCAACAAAAACAATTTTTTACATACCATACATGTATATGTACAATTGCATCGCCTAGTTTCCGTTAATTATGTTTGACTAGATGTAACCTGGTGATGATCTGGTAAGGATGATATGAAGTCAATGAGAGGCTTGTTATAGTCATCAAAAGTAAGGACTGAATCGGCATGAGTTGGATCTATGCCAGAACTCTTGAGGTCAATACACGAAACTTTGTAGCCTGAATTCTCCATTAAGCATCGAACTTTGTACCAGCACCATCCTCCTCTACCTAGTCTGTGAACCAGCACGAAGTGGTGTTGTTGCTTTTGTACTACTTTGATTGGTGTGGGCTCGGCTTTGCCTACCTCTACCTCAGCCTCAGCCTCCGAGCCTAACATGCTATTATTAGTATGCTTGCTAATCACCCTCCTCTACAGAAATCGTTACCCAATCGACTCTACTTTTGCCTGAATATAATGAGAGTGGCATCATACATGCTTACCGACTTCCCGTAAATAAGGAAGTGAGAAAGCTCTGACGATATTTTGTTTTATATATTCATACTCGTCATATCCATGACTACAAATTCTAACTATTTATAGGGCAGGACAAGAAGAATGTGAGTGAAATACTGAATACATAAATATATAGACGTAGAGTTGCGCAAAGTTATAGCCATGTGGCTGTTCTGCAATTGTTATTTTCTAAAGGGAAAATTATGGGATTCCACCATTATGTTCATTCTTTTGAAATGCAAACTCTGTACTAATATGATAGTTGGAATATATGTCTCTTCAATTTATATCGAATGTACAATCTCTCAAAGGAATTTAGCCGGCCAAGCCTCCTTCTACTTCAATTATTATTATCTCAATTTGTAGACAGGTCTTATGAGAGAGCCCAATCTTAAAAGTTAACTTAAAGAATAAGAGAGTCCATAAGCCTATAAATCCCACGTCAGCCTCTTATTTAACCAATGTGGGACAATTAGATCATAACATTCCACAACACTCCTTAGCCAGGCACCCTCAAGTTGGTTGTGTACTAAACCTTTTCTAGCTTCGGGCAAACACTACAATACTGACGTCACCAATTGTGACACGAGGACTCGGAAAAGTGATATTGGCTATGATACCATTTGTTACAAGTCTTATGAGAGAGCCCACCTAAAAAAAACTAACTTAAAAGGTGAGAGAGTCTATAAGCCTATAAACTCCACATCAACCCCTTATTTGACCGATGTGAGATAGTTAGACCATAACAATTTGCTATTTGAATTTTTATCTGTTAGTAACTTCATTCTTTCAATAGCTAAAAAGGTACAAATCTTCTTTCAAAATTTTATAAAAGGTCTAATTAGAATATATTAGATTTATAGGCCTAAGTGAAAAATTTTTGCCATTGTTGATGACCGTTGATCGTTAATTGAAACTAAAATTGACATGAAAATGACATGTAGACAAGAGAACAAGATAAAAACCTACGAGATGGAAAGATAAATGGACAATATTGAAGAAAACTAAAAAGTAGGTGAATGTTAGTATGTACTAGTGTGCATTGATGAAAATCTTCAACGATGGGCGAGATTCAGATGTGATATCAAAGATGATCTATATAATTAAGTCATGTTAAGTCAAAGGGTGCCAAAAAAGTACTTAACAGTGACTCACATTGTTCCTAACTTAGTTCGTGGACTAATGTGATTGTACCATTGTACCATGAACATGCTTAAATAGATCATGCACAAAGATGACTCAAAATGACTAACTAAAGGCTCGTCAAGGCACTTGTCTTTAAAGATGATGGTGTGGTGATACACGGAAAGAACATGAAATAATAAGTAGGAGCACTTATTCAAATAGTAGGAAAGTAGCGAGATAATATGGTAATGGAGTGGTCTTCTTCCAAGTTCATATTTTTCATCTGTTAAGTGTGGAAGAAGTGTTAACTCCCTGCTAACTTGGTGGAGTTACTGGAAGAAGTGTTAACTCCCTGCTAACTTGGTGGATTAATAGAGAAAATAAGTAGTTTAGCTTATTTGGTCTCTAAGCTCTTGTAAGTCTATATGAAATCGTCCTTCTTAATTTATTTAGAGCATTGTTTACATTTAATCATCCGTAAGAGAAAGTTGAGAGTTATGTCTAAAAGTTCTTATTAAGAGTTTTGAGTTAGAAGTTTTTGAGTGATTATTATAAAGTGCTTCAAGTTGGAAGTAACTCAAGTCCTTTGTAGTGTTTCTTTGTGAATAGATCAATAAAATGTTAGTTTTGTCGTATGTTTATTATCCCCTTCATTTGATTAAGTTATGGTAAATACTTGTGTGTTAAGAGTGGGTGAAATACTTAACACAAGTGGTGCAAGATATTTTTTAAAAAATGACTAGTTAGTTGACAATCTCGAAGGTAACTTGAGTTAGGTTTTCATGTAGGTTTAACTATTGCACGAGGACTTGGATAATTTTATTTAACTTTATTGTGTTTGAAAATTTTCAATAAAAACTAGTACCAAAGCTCAGTGAGGAGCTCTTTCATTATTCATTTACAATGGTTGATGGGAGCAATCTTATGGAGAGGGTACATTAAAGGCAATCATTGGTCTTTAGCCTCAATGAATGAGCATCAGTGCTTTTGGTTTCGTATCGTATCGACTGAAAAATGGTATGAAACTATTGTGTATCATAACAAGTTGCAATACTAGCTAGTATCGGTTAAAATTATTAGTACCAGTTATTTATTGGTAGATTTTGTAAATTATGAAAAAAAATTTGGACTAAATTACAAAAGGAAAAAATTTATAACCTTAAATTTTGCACTCTAACACAAACACCCCCCCCCCCTCCCGCGTGGAAATTTTTAATTTGCCTCTCTCTCTCTCTCCCTTTCTCTCATGATCGTTTATGACCTCTTTCACTGCACACCTTTACCACCAACTTGCCTCCCAATCTCATTCATTACCACTCACTAGTCGAATGGGCATTAGTTTTACTTCTAATTGGTTGTGTTCCTAGGCACGAACTCTTATTGTAATATGTATAGAGTCATAAAACTTTATTATTCTTTTTATTTGATGTAATTATTATTTATTATATACTAAAATTGTAACATTTTAAATACTTTTCATTATCTTTAGTTTAATAATTGTATAATGATGAAATGATCTTTTTATATATTAATTGTGGTTATTATTTATATATGAAAAATAATATTAATAAAAATAAATTGTTGTTATTTTAAATTTCTATTATTACAATTTTTAGAGAAAGGGTTGATATTAAATTATAAATTGTATAGCACAATATATTGAGGGACTATTTTGTAATTAAAAA
>JANIPM010000233.1:19608439-19620133 GCA_027478405.1 Erythroxylum cassinoides
CGATAAATTAATAACTCCGTATAAGATAATAATTTTTCTGGTCCCAACAATATTCATTTATAGAGGTTTTACTGTATATTAATCATTTAATATGTTACGATATAACATGTTAATATTTTAACCCTTATTTTGTTAAATTTCTCCAAATATTTATAAATGAGTTGTTACATTTCTTGTATGACACATCAATACACACTAAACTCACACAGTGAAATCAAGGGAAAACATATTTTAAAGTGTCCAACTTTTGAGAATTTTTCAATTTAGTATTAAAGCTTTTAAAATTTTCAATGAAGTTACCAATTTTTTATAACCTTAGCAACTTAGTTCAAAACATTAATTTCGTTAATATTTTGCTAATTTGGCTAACATAATCTTTTTTTCTCCATAAAATGTAAATGTCCACGTACCAAAAAACATTCAAAAGAGGAAATTATTTATTTTAACTTTACTTATGAATGTCCAAAACAGAAGATAGGTGAGGAGCAAATCAACTTCATGGTCTCAAAGGGTTAAGAAAAGGGAGGCAAGGACTTCAATAAAAAAATTAAACCTCAAAGCGTATGATATGCTAAGCACAATAAGCCTTATGAAAAAAATATTCATGTCAAAGCAATCTTAAAAGAGAGAAAAAGTGGTATAAATGTGACGTGCTAATGAAAAAGACATTTATTCTTGTCTTTAAAATTTAGCTAAGGAATCTTTCATATAAGCACTCATGGATGAGTGCCTACAAATTATTTCAAGAAGGGCATTGAATTTTTCTAGTAGGGGTGATTTGTTAGACTCATAAATTTAAATAGCATAATCATCCAAGTATTAAATAGATTTCATGAATACTTGGCTCTTGGTTTTCATGAAAATAGCTTGTTGATAAGGAGATAAGGTCTTATGTGTAGGCAAGACAAATGAGTAGTATCGATAAAACTCCATAATAGGTAACTGTTAACATATGTTACTATGTATTGGCAAAAATTTTAGATGATGGATGAGATTCGAACGCGAGAACAGAGTTAATTTACGCAACTTGAGTCATGCTAAATTTAAAGGTATACAAAGGTACCTAATTTCAATGAGTAGGTCTTGAAATATGTAAATCTACAAGTTTATTATATAGTGACTCAAAATGTTACAGATTTTGAAGTAACATGAGTATAGTACAAATGTATTTGAATATACCATGCATAAAGATGACTCAAAATGGCTAACCAAAGGCTCATCAAGGTCTTTGTCTTTAACAGACGACGATATGAAGAAACTAAAAAGAATATGAAATGATGGGTGCAAAGAAAGTGAGAGTACTACCTTATAAAGTGAGAGCACTAATTCAAATCCTTTATATTATTTTTTGTTGTATTTATTTTTTTCATTTCATTTAACTGATTTGTACTAAACAGAAAATGAATGAATCACGAGTAATATGAAGTGTCCTAAAATAAACGAACTTATTAACGATTACAAAAGAAGAAAAAGTTAGACTTCGATGGATTTAATCATAATTACCACACTAAGACTTTGACAATTTTAATTTTACTGTAACCAAAATGATTCCCGTGAGAGATATTAAATCAATGTTTAATATTAAATAATTAGATTAGATCATTTATATTTTAAAATGAAACATGGTCATCTCTTAATCCTTATTTCGCTAAATTTCTCCACACATTTGTTAATATGTCATTAAACCAAATATTGTCACATGTCGTATATGACACACCAATATGATATAATGAAATCAATCATCTAGCCTACCATGTATACAATATAATAAAATAGCCAAGTTTCCTTTAAAGTTTAGATCATCTAAGTAAGCAAGGTACTATACCAAGAAAAGATATAGATTGGAATACAAAATATTAAACAACTTGATCTTTATTCGATACAATTTAAAGCTCTGAGAAAGGTTTGTTATTATCATTTTTAAGTTGAATATAATTTTTTGTAATTTCTTAATAATTTTATTTTATTTTATTTATTAGACTCTTAATAGAATAAGTAGTTCTATAGATCCAATTTTCTTTGACTATATTCGATTTTATAGCATATTGAGTTTCTGAAGAATCGAGTTTGATAGACGAAAGTCACTTTGAAGATAATCTCATATGAAAATTATTAATATATCGTTTGATGTAATGAATTTGAATAAAAGTGATGATAAGGTTCCTCTCAATGATGAGGATTTTGTACTAAATGAGAATTCGAGTTAATGTGATTTGAGCATATACTTGTCTGAATGAAGTTTTGAGTTTTTATTTATTCTCTTCTTTTAATTTTGCTTGTATTTGATGTATATATTAAATTCTATAACTATAATATAAATATGACTATAAATATTTTTGTTTCAAGTTTCACTTCTAATTGGTTGTGTTCCTAGGCACGAACTCTTATTGTAATATGTATAGAGTCATAAAACTTTGTTATTCTTTTTATTTGATGTAATTATTATTTATTATATAATAAAATTGTAACATTTTAAATACTTTTCATTATCCTTAGTTTAATAATTGTATAATGATGAAATGATCTTTTTCTATATTAATTGTGATTATTGTTTATATATGAAAAATAATATTAATAAACATAAATTGTTGTTATTTTAAATTTCTATTATTACGATTTTTAGAGAAAGGGTTGATATTAAATTATAAATTGTATAGCACAATATATTGAGGGACTATTTTGTAATTAAAAAAATTCAAGAACTATTTTATAGTTTAAAAGAAACCAAAATGATACCCAATATTGATGGTACTGGTATAGTATCATATCATAACTAAACTCAATATCGGTACTGATATTGTATTCATAACATTGATAAGCGTACAATTCCTTTGTTAGAACAATTCAAATCTTTAGTATTTAAGCTTTAAGAAACAAAGACAATACTTGAGGAACAATTAAAAGTTTGTGAGGAGATAAGTTATGACTTATTAATGTTTAAACATACTATAGTTAGGCACAAATCATGTGTCTAATCAAAGCGCATTTTAATGAAGGTATAAGAGCTGTAAATTTTTTATGGTAAGCAAATTGTCAAAGAGATTGACATTTTCTTACAAGATATGTAGAATTACTTTATAGTTGCAAAGGTATCATTTAAAAAAAGGTATAAATCATAATAATATATATCATGGATGATGCAAATATATGATGGAGGAAGAGAATCTTTAATGACATCAATATGGATAAACATCTAATTGAAATTCAGGAGAAAATAAAAAAGGAGCTTATAAGTCATTTCCTCCCCAATAGCAATTATCTGTAAGTAAGGAAAGCTTTGCAACATTTAAGGCAAGGCGGCTCAATGAAAGACATCCTTAATATAGGGATAGGCGTAAGTTGAGTGTTAAAGGTAAAATGTGAAGGATCTCCTTAGCACAATTATAAATACAAATACCTTAGTGGATCTCTAAATTCCACCACTAATTCAAACTAACAGAGAGGGTAAGAAGAATGGTGAAACATGGAATAACTTAGAAAAAGTCAAAGATAAGGTAGGGAAAAACTTCTCATTGTTAGTCAAAGAAACATTTAATACGATAAATTGCTTATTTCATTTGTGAAAGGCCATTTTCCTTATGAATTCCTAAAATAAAATCATGGTGAGGAGCAAATCAACTCTATAATTATAAAGGATCAAGGAAATAAAGGTAAAGAATCAACGAAAAAATTTACCTCAACAACTATGCTATATTGGGTTTAGTGATTCTTATGAAGGAGTATACAAGCAAAAGTAAACCTAATAAAGAAGGAAAAATGGTACATAGGTGATGTGTTAATGGAAAAGAAAAGACTAGTTCTTATCTTTAAAATTTAGATAAAGCGTCTTCAATAAAAATTCTAATAGAGGATTACCTACAAATTATTTCAACAAGGATGTGAATTCTTTTAATACTGGTGGTTTATTATATCTATAAGTCTAAATGACATAATCGTACAAGTATTAAAGAGCCCTACTCAATGCTTAGAACTTGCTTGACATAAAAATGTTACATTGATGAGGGAAACAAGGCAAGTAACTATGGTAAGGTGACATAAATAAATAATATCAATAAAAACTTGAGAGTAGGAGAGGATTGATATGCATTGGCGCACATTGGTAGAAATTTTCAATGATGGCTAAGATTTGTATATGAGACCAAAAATAATTAATGTGCCTGATTTATATTAAGTTTGAGGATGCGTAGAGGCACATAACTTTAATAAGGAGGTACGAAGATAATATAAATTTACAAGATTTATTATATAGTTACTCATGTTGTTGCTAACTTAGGTTATGAAATAATACAACTGCATTATGAACATGTTTGGATGAACCATGCATAAAGATGACTCAAAATGACTAACCAAAGGCTAATCAAGGTGTTTGTATTCAAAAGGTAATAATGTGGTGACATATGAAAAAAAAAAGAAGTAATAGCAAAATAAAGTTGGTGAATCACTTTATAAAGTAGGAACATTTCTTTAAGTAGTGAAAAAGTGGTGGAATGATGTGGCAACAACGTAGGCATCTTCCAAATTCATACTTTTCATATACTAAATGAAGTTAAGAAATACATAACTCTCTACTAACTAGGTTGGTTAGTAGAGAAAGTAGATAATTCAGTCTACTTGATCCCCAAGTTCTTGTAGATCTATATAAAATCATCATTTGTAGTTTACTTAGAACATTAGGTAATTTAATCATATGTAAGGTAAAGTTAAGAGCTTTATAGGAAAAACTTGTTAAGAGCTTTAAGTAGGGAGTTCTTAAGTGATTATAGTAGAGTGATTTAAGTTGAAAGTAACTAGAGTCTTTTATATTCTTTCTTTATAAATGTATCAATAAAAGGTTTGCTTTTAGTATGCCTCTTGTTTATTTCATTTGATTAATGTATGTTAAACATATGTGTGTTAAGAGTGAGTGTAATATTTAAACACACGTGGCATAAGGTATTCAAAAATAAATAGACTTGTTAGTTGGCGATCATGAAGGAATGTTGAGTTATTCTATAGCGGACTTAATCTTGACTTCCATAAAGGACTTTAGTAATTTTTTTTAATTTTATTGCATGCAAACCCATGATAATTGGTATTAGATCTCATTGGGGAGTTTTTTACATTGTTCATTTTCAATGGCTAGTGGAAGTAATATTGTGGAGAGGGAAACAAGATTAAGGACAATCATTGGTGCTTAAGCCCTAATGGAAAGTACAATTCTTTTGTGTGAATGATTCCAAATTTTGTTATTGGAATTTCATGAAATAGAGAGAGCACTCAAGGAAGCATTTAAAGCTTATAAAGAGATGAGTTATATAACTTACTAATGCTTAAACATGCTATAGTTAAGCACTAATTGAGGATCTGATAAAAATACAATTTGGTGAATGTGTAAAAGCCTCAAGTCTTTTTCAAGGGTAACAAGGTTTTAAAAGTTTTATAAGATATAAAGCATTTTTTTGCACCAATAAAGGTGTATGATTAAGAAAAGATATTGATCACGATGATGTCTATTATAAATAATGCAAAGCTAAGATGGAGGACAAGAAAATCCAATGACAAGTGTAGGTAAAATTTCTATTAACACGTGGGAGAAAATAAATAAGGAGCTAAAGGATAAACTCCTCCTTAACAACATTTATATGCTAGCAAGGGAAGCTTTAAAGCTTTTAAGGTAAGAAAATTCGCTCAAAAGTACATGGTACATGATATGGGTATATCTCCTTAGTGCAATTACAATTGAAGAAGCCTTGGTATATCTCCAAATTTCACCACCAATTCAAACCAACAAAGAGGGGAAAAAAGAATAATGGAACATGTAATGGCTTTGAGAATGATAAATAAAAGGTAGGGAAAACTTCTCGTTGTAAGTCAAAGAAACATTCAAAATGTAAAGTTATTTGCTCTATTTAAGAATGATCATACTTTGCTCAAGCTTGTGGATATCATACTGTACTAACCGGTACTGACTATATCAATATAAAATAATCTTGAGCAAAATAGTTTCATACTAAACTTTTGTACCGACTAGTATTAACTCTTTCAATTAGTACCAATTGATATAGGCCAGTAACTAAAATACTGTTATGGACGATCAATCACAATAATCAAAGAACAATGCAGAAAATAAAACGAACACATAGATTTACGTGGTTCACCAAAATATGGCTATGTCCACGAGCGGCTAGGGTTTTTTTTATTCACTGTGAATTGTTTTCCGATAATACGATACACTAGGAGAATAAAATACAAAAGACATAACACTAGGGTTTTTTTAAGTTGGGTCCACGAACGTGGACCTGGGATAAAGTCCAATATATTTTATCAAGCTCCATGTCTCAACAACTTCAAGGCAAGACGAGGTCGTTTTTTTGTACAAAATGACTTCCTCCTAATTGTAGAAGTGCAGGTACTATAAGTAGCGCCTTTATCTTTCATTCTCAAATAAAGTTTATGTGCTTGATGAAGTGGTCATACCATGACCAATATATTCGTAATGACATTACAAGATCATTTCACAATTATAGAAGTCCATTCTCTCAAACACGTTAGAAACTTCTTGAACCTTTTCTTTCTTTTCATAACTTGTCATTGCTTCAGTCTCCATTTTTATAAGCATAAACTCTACGTCTTAAACTGCCCATGAATCCAAGCTTGTCAACCACGCATTTATAAGTAATAAACCTATGTGCAAATCCATCTTCATCTTTAATAGAATTAAGCATTCCAAGGGCTTTAAGAGGGCATTTTTGGTATTTCAAGCAAAAGTACTGTGGAGTAAGTCTAAACCAAATGAAATCCCCACCAATGGTAATAAAAAGTCATGAAAAAGCAAGTAAATTCGACAAATAAACTAATAGCCTCGTAATCGGACCAGCTATAGATCATCATAAAAGAGAAAATTATGAAATTCATATTCAAAAGTCAACAACCGCATATTTAAGGTCCTAACAAAAACAAGGGGATAACTACATCCTAAGAGACAGGTGGACAACACCAATGACACGAATATTATACTCTTAATATAGAAACTGCTAGTTTGAAGTATACCGTCACAATGATGTGGTTATTCTACTAGCTTGTCTCGTTTCAGCTTCTCCGAAATGGGCCCTCACTTGCTTTCGGTTGTAATAACCAGTTGAAAGAGCAATCCAACTAATAAGACAAAAATAAATAGTGATTTGGTGCGGGTTGAACAAAGAATGAAATTACAGAAAAGAGAGGGAAGAAGGAGAGAAGATGAGAACTCAGAGATTAAGGTGGCTGGAAAAGAAAAGAGAAAGAAGAATGAGGTTACAGAAAACAAGAAGGAAGAAGGAGAGAAGATACGAACTCACAGATAGAAAAGAGAATAAAAACGATGTGGAGTGTCCAAAAACTTTATCCATATCCAATCAAAACATTTTTAGTCCAAAAACTCTCAAGGTTTGAATTATGAACGAAATGGTTGTACGATAAGTGTCACTAAAAATTATAAAGCCTACAAAGAGAATATAAATGAATTGGAAAACCTAAAAGCGTAGAACTTAAAGAGCGAATGACCGCGCGGGAGTCTTCGAACACTGGGCGATGGAGTTCATTCGGCAGACTTAATGGAAATACGGGAAAAGAGTTAAAACTGAATTGATAGAATTGAGGTGCGCTATATAATTATGTTAAAGATAAAGTTTTCTTTGGTCTAATTTAAAGGTTTACTTATAGAAACTAAAATTTTCATAACACAATTGGATTTTGTTGTTCATTCAGAGAGTAACTTGATTATAATTTCTTAGAAGGAAAAGGTTAGGTATTAGTCGTATGATTACTTAGGATAATGTAATTCTCTTGAATACGATTCTGATCATTTTTGCTACTTACGAGTCTGATCATAGTAGTATTATAAACATTGGCCAACTATCAAAAGAGAAGGGTAGAGTGGTTCCTTGTGGCCTCTAGATTCTGCATACAAACTTCTCATTCATATTTGTAGTAGTACTCGCTAATACTACTCCAGAAGACTTGGAAAACATACCAGATTGAGTCCATTCCTAAAGAGCACATATCGGCCTCGTTATACTTGACTTTTCTTATTGGCATTGAACACCATGGAAGCTAAAACAACGACGCATATCCAACTTCTTGTAAAGTTATTGCGCTTGAGAAGGGGCAAACTGTACTATACATAATCATATATAATTGCCGGCATAATCACAATAAATATAAGAAGAGCAGGTCACCACCTCCAACTGTTCTTCAATAACTAACCAGCTTCGTAGTCATGCATGATCAACTTTGAATGTCAATTGGCAAGCATTTTGTTGTTCTACTATTAAAAAAAAAAACTTATTGGCTACCATAAAGATCAAGACAGGTCACCGAGAAAAAATGAAATATTATTAAATTCAATGCCACTTAGATGAGTTTCCCAAGTCCATAAAATATTTAGCTTTTTAAGTTAACTTCTTGCAAGCTTCCTTGTTATTGGAAGAATAACTAATTTTCGAAACGAAAGCAGCAGATCCCAAGAGTTGGCTTGGGCCATGATAAGGATAAATCCCCAAGAACCAACAAAATGAACCACTCCTTAAGTCAGCAACATTGGAGGGATCTCTTCTTAATCATCACGTATTATTTATGTAATCACTTATTTGTATCAAATGTTTTGTCTCAAATTAATACATAACAAAAAGATGAAAAGACAAGGACCCTTTCATGACCATGTGGAAGCATATCTGTAAATGTAGTTTAGACACCAAGTAATAGCCAAAGGGAGTCCCATTCAGTCTTGAAAGGTACAACATCATAGCCACGATCAATGTTAAAGAATTTTAACTGATGAAAAGAGAAGATAACATGGGATGGTCATGAAATGAGGTATATCTTGTTTATCTGCCTCCTAAGCCCTTAACTTTTTCGACAAGCATATGTACAGGAGTCAGCATCTTCCAGTTTTTTTTTTTTTTTGAAATTTTTGCACAAATCATTTTAACCCGTCACATTTTTTCTCGAGATCTAATCATTTCCTCCTTGGAATTTTCTTTCAATTTACGGGCATTATTGGTCACATGCCGATCCCATCATCCAAAACATTATAGACAGCTAGAAACATCTGTACCACGAAAAGCTCCAGTTGTAAATGTAGCTAATCCAATATTATCATCTTTTTTTCTTCTTAACCTTGCCGTTACAAAACAGTGAACCAATACCGAAGAGATTTACAGTTCCTCTGGAAATGTAAGGAGATGGTATGTTAAGAACGGGACTAATCCTAATCCCATTGCCATAGGACTTACACTTCCTTAGTGGAGGATTCTTCTGGGATGAATTGTAAGGATAAAATGCCCCGGAACTGGAATTAGAAAGCTTTCTATTTGGAAGAGAAGGTTGTTTCTGCAACTTTGGTTTCTGTGTTTCCTTTGATAGAATTGATTGTTTGGGAGGATTTAGAGCTGACCCCGTAGAGTTGCTTCTTGACAGAAACTGTAGTGAACGAATCAGAGCTTTGCTTCCAGAACGGTCAAAATTCAAACTACTGCTTCTCTTGAACTGCCAAAACGATTTTGGTGCAGGTTTTTCTTCTGGATCAAGACTCATTGACAAGAATTCTTTCAGTAGCTTCTTTTCTGTTGTCTCCTTTCTTGTTTGCTGGGGACGTGAAGTTGGCATTTGCTTCGGTTGATCGTTTTTGTCTTTCGAAAAGTTAAGGTTTTTCTTGATTTCCAGAGGACGGATCTTTCCATTGGCGAAGAGCTCATCTGCAGAAGATAGTTCTTGGACAAAACTGTTGGCAACGCAGAAATTGAAATCTGAATCCAGCAGAAACGAGTCTAATCTACCATGATGCTCTTGAATAGATACAGAATCTGAAGTTGGGTTGAGATCATGAGAAAAAGAGATTCTTGGACTAATTCCTGAACTTGAAATTTCCGGACCGACATCGACGGCCATGAACAGATTGATAAGGCACTTGCAACCGAAAACAAGAATTTGACTGGGAAATAACAAAACCCTTATGTCTCTAGTTGTGAAACTCAAGAAAGCAGAAAAAAGTTTTCACATGTCCAACAACAAGAATGGTATTAAATACCCGCAGGTTCTGAGACAGAAAAGAAAGTGAAGGGAAAAAGGATTAAAGGACGAAGGGAATAGAAATACTGGATTGAGTAGTCAGAAACAGCAGCTTTTAGCTTTTGTTTTTTGTCTAAGCTACTGCCGTCAGAGGATTAGGGTATGATAACAAAATCAGCTGTGCAGGATTGAGACATAGCAGCAATATGATGCTCCACTCTTGGAAGCTGTCAAAGCAAAAAAGAAAGAGAAAGAATAAAGGATAACAAAGCAGGAGGATTCAAGCACCGAAAGGCTACAAAAGCACTCTAGGATGGTTTCCAATGAAACTTTTTTCACTTTGGCTACAACTTGTGAATGAGAGTTTGAGAATGTATGCAGTAGACAGGTACTATAAGATCAACATGCATATATACGTGTATATAGAGAGATTTAGCAAAGTATACAGCAAGTGACGAGACGACATTAAAACTTGTGGGGCAGCCGTCTGTTTGTCAAGGATTAGTTAGTGTTTTGTCCGAATAGTTGCCAAGCTTGGTTAAGGATATAACGCAAGTTTGATTGTGTTGCTTCAGATCTACAGAGTAAGTACTCATATTCACATTCACTACCATTCCTTTTGGAATCTAATAATTAAGAAAACGAAGCCATCATCTGCGCACACAAGGGTTGATAATTGAGTTGAAAGGCTAACCAATTGCATTTCATGCCAGGTGGGTCCATCTGAGAAATAATTGACTTAGCCAAACACATGATGGACAATCACTTAAATAGAGGGTACAAGTAATCAAATTTCGTATGTTGGACACGGTGATATAGACTATGAAAAATCGACAAGCCAAATTCTATAACGACACAAACGTGACATGTCCTTGAAATCAACTAAAATACAAGGAGAATGATATTTCCGGGGAGGCTCTTATCCGGCACCGACAACAAGTTATTGTCATCAAAACTCTCTCTCTCTCTCTCTCTCTCTCTCTATATTGGCTCCCAACCCAGGCCACTTAGTGATATTGCCACCATCAAACTGCCATTTGAACTGAATTATATCAAACATCAGACATGAATTATAAAGGACTAATAAAGATCAACAAAAGTATACTGTAAAATTAGGCAACATTTAGTGAAGGGGATTAAAGTAAAAGTAGGCAACGTCAGGTTATTAGGGGCAAAAGGGACATTTTGCATATTAACTTAAATCTTAATTTGTAATAGCATTTACAAAATTTTAAAATGGTATAACTCTTTCATTTAAATTTTAATTTTATATTAACTAAAACTCTAAATTTCGATCTGAATTTAAAAAGCATATTTTGATAGTTAAATATTTATAAAAATCTTACATGGTCAATCAAAGATCTTAATTGACAATGTAAATCTCATTAAGACACTCCTTTTATCTACTACTACTACTGTTGGTGGCGGCAGCTGGTGGTGGTGGTGATGAAAACTTAATTAAATAATAAACAAGAGAATGATTAGTACTTGTTTAAATAATTAGATTAAATGCCTATTTGGATTGACTTATATCAATAGAGTTTTTTTAGAATAGCTTTTCTAAGAAGCTAGTTAACTATTTGGTTGTCAATTTAAAAAAGAGCTTTTTTTAAAGAACTTCATACAGTAAACTATTTAGCAATATAAAAATAAAAATACTTTAATTAA